>CM031244.1:348070393-348658164 GCA_018340775.1 Taxus wallichiana var. yunnanensis | reverse complement strand
TGATTTTATCTTGTTAATAAAAATAAGAATAATCAATCAAAGGTTATATCCAATAATCTTGGAAGAAAATTCATTATTTTTCATAAAAAAATGTGATCTACAAACTTGAAACTCAAATTTATCAGTTGTAACAACTTTTTATCTAACAAAAACTATTACACAATTGAAAATATGACCAATTTTTTTTCACTACAACCAGTCATATCATTCAATATTATTTAATATAGAATTAAAATAGTCAAAAATAATTTTTATAACACGAAAACAATGAGGAAATACCATTTTCATTTTTTCCCCCAAGTCTTATAAATTTGTTTGGCTCGTTACTCACTTGTCATTCGGGGCCTTTCTTGTGCAAACCTGAATTTTCTTTGCAATTTACACAAGGATTTTCCTTTTCAAAAATTTTAATCCAAATACTTCCATGGTTTTCACCTTTCAGATACCTTCATCCCAAATACATGGTCAATGATTACTTAATTCATCCAAAATGTTCCTCTTGTGCATTTTAGGCTTCGTTGTTCTCAATGCTCTGGGCAATCGGGTTATTTTTCATATCACAAAAATGATTTATGTTAGAACATTAAAGTTAATTGATATGTCTCAAGTCCTTTAAGAACCATTAACCTAAATTCCATGATGAGGCTCATTTAAAATCAATGTCAGCTTGAGATCGGGAAAAGTCATAGGTCCGGCATGCTTTTTTCTTCATATACAAAGGACAATCCATATTTCTAATTTTGTTTAAGCTAACCATAATTAGACACCAAGAACTCAAATGTACTAGTGGCTAAAATTAAAATAGCAACAGGATGTAAATATTTAATTTTACTCTCGATGTCACTTTTACGAAGTCTCGCTCCTTCATCAGAATCTCTATTATTCACCATAAGTTATTGTTGCCTCGAGTGTCATGCCAGGCAAATTACTACAAGTATTTCTTGTTGAAATCATTCTCACATTCTACATTTGCTTCCACATTGTTTTTACCAGCTTTTTCTAAAATTGTAAGCAGAGAAGAGCTAATGCTCTTGTATACTTTTTCTTTTCCAAATGTGCATTCTACCGCAGATCTCATTCTAAGCCCCACTGGAATTCTTCAAACCATTATTACTAACAATAGATAGTTCTCTTCTCTCTATCTACTTCATCTACCCCTTGCAGGTTTATATTTCATATTGGATTTTTATTCCAAAGCCAACACATCAAGATAGTTCAACAATCAAGAAACCCCTTGGTCGATTCACATGAATCAATTCAATTTCTTTATCAGTGACTAATCAGCGGTTCTCACACTTTGCTTGTGCTTCCTCCCAACATCCTTCCGGTTTTCAGTGTGTCAAAAAGGTCTATTGTGAGTGTTATATAACTTCTTCTTTTCTACCTCCGAACTTGAAGCCTAATTAGGTTTGGTTAATTCTCCAAGGTTCATCCTTCCTTACGTCAATGTATGTTATTAACTAAAAATTAGAATTCAAGAGTTTTAAATACCCACACACAGGTCGAAGATTCCGCCTTAGCTTTGATACCAAAATGTAAAAACCTCTTTTTAAGACTTTAATAAAAGGGAATTTTATTTGTTTAATCTATTTTAGTTTATACTTCAATGATTTAAAAACAATTACATTTAAAGCCAAATATATAATTAATTTCATCTTTCACGTTTCCTTGCTCTCTAAGTTAACTTAATTTAGAACTAACATCATCTTAGTCAATCCATCTTATAACAAAAGTAAACTCTTATATAGTTTGCAGCGAATCTGATTAAAACCGAGCCCTCGTATCCATTTAATTAAAAATATGTATACTATGTATACCATGGTTTCCTTTTTCATTCAAGGACATACAAGCATGAATCTCGACTAAAACTCGAGCCCTCGTATCCATTTAATTAAAATATGCACTACTATGTGGATACCATGGTTTCCTTTTTCATTCAAGGACATACAAGTTTTAGATTCTGGAGAGTGAATATATGGGAATCTATTATGGATTACGTGATCTAATATCCTATAAACTTTATATCTAGGTGAAATACGCACACAATGTAATAAGTATCTTGTGGTTACCTTGGCCAAGGTTTTAAGTCATGTTTTCCATG
Source organism: Taxus wallichiana var. yunnanensis (assembly GCA_018340775.1). Lineage (NCBI taxonomy): Eukaryota > Viridiplantae > Streptophyta > Pinopsida > Cupressales > Taxaceae > Taxus > Taxus wallichiana. The sequence goes on along the minus strand of CM031244.1, from coordinate 348,656,063 downwards.
CTTAATTCCATGATGGCATAATCATCATTTAGAATTTGTCTTTCACCCTAACACTTGAAATATGTTATCTAGATTAGGATTAGATAGTTAAGTGTTAATCATTTACAAGTTGCATACAAGGCACCAATTTAGATCAACATGTAATGGTAAGTGGCACAATTTTGACTTAGGATGAATAAGGGAGAGTGAGAATCCCCATAATGATTTGCATCATTCAAGTTCACTTTCTCTCTCGTTGTCATCTCAATATGACATCAGTACTTAAACATGCAAGATACAATTTGTATCTCGTGCCTGTGGATGTTACTTCCATCCAGAGCATTACGACCTTCTCATTTCTAGAGGAGCTTGGATGAGTGAACTAGACATAGAAGTTACTCAGTTGTATCCAAATAATGACCCTTTTTATTAAGTGGATATAGTGTAGCACTCTGGACATATCAAGTTGGTTTATGAAAGTTTCGCTTAAATGGGAATTTACATATCTTCTGAAAGTTAATGTTATTTAATTAAGTTACTTACACTTCAATTCCCGTGTTTCGGAAGTGATACTCTCATTACTATAGAATTTGGATCCTAAGGATCTCAAAGAAGATGATTCATGCATATTGATAGATTTCACAGATTCATTCTAACATGATCATTGTGTTTATAAGTTAAACTTCTTAAAATAGCCTATTGTATTGATTCCACAAATCATATTTAATCTATTTCACAAGTAAAAGTATTAGATCTTTATTATTACTTAATAGGTTCAACTATAGTTATTTAATAATAATCTAAATTCATATAAGTCAATCATATGTAACTTCAACTTCCTATATATCATTGAGTATATGTATTGTATTCATTTACTAACACAAAGGTAATCTCATAATCCAATAAGCCATTAATAATGCAAATATGCAATATTCATTCTCAAGTATATCATACTTAATCACTTTATACTACATAATATAATTATAGGTATAAGATATTTCATCATGCAGACAATTAAGGTAAAGAACCCCTTCATATGAATTTATGATACAAATCAAGACTCAATAGATTACAAAATACATCTTTCATTACTTCCTTTTTGAAATAGAAATAATAAAAGACTAGGCTTTTTCTCATCTCTTAATTAGATAAAAAAATACAACTGTAATTCTCTTGATTACAAATCACTACACAACATAAATCATATTTTATCAATAAAATTGAACAAGTAAATTCATTCAAATTCTTTCACATTTCATACTTAAGGTAATTCATCCGTAAAATGTAAGCAATGATCAATTCAAAATAAAATGACATGATAAGACCTATTTCTCAATTAATAGTTTATACCATTTAGTATTTTCATAATTAAAAGGATACAATAAGTGGAGCTATAAATAACATAAGTACCCTATAATTCATTCAACATCTACAAAGGATGTGAGATAAATTTATAATCACCACTTTATCTAACATTATTTTGTTTTAATGCCCTAATGGAAATTCCAAAACTACCAAGCTACTCAAACAATAATGAGCTCATTTCAACAAGATATCACCTCTAAAATGATAAGAAATAGTCACATGTAAATTATTCATAAAGATAATTATGTAAATGGTATATACTTATCGAGAACAAAATTTTTCTTATAAGTCCACTGTTTCATCGGATTCTTGAAAAATTAATGAAACATATAAAGGGTAGTAAGCTAAGGAGGAATACATGTTTCTGATGTCAGGTGAAGGTATTGAACACGTTCTAATTTCATCTAATGCTCAGATTGCTGGAGAGATCCCTTTTGGATAGGAGGAACTACCTATAAAATGCAAAACAATACCACCAGATAGAGTTAAACAAAACAATGAGTGGATTGCATTTAGTAGAAGCTAGGTCCAGGAAGCGTGATGCTTCCTGAACAGGTTGTCAATCCACCTTTTATATAACAAGATTAATTTTATTCAAATTATACATGAAATAATGATCTTATTCGAATCAAACGATTTAGGTCTCTCATACAAAAATAATAAGAAAGGTTAGGTAAAAGGTGATTGAAGTCAAAACAAATAAGGTGACTGGGTAAATCAGGTTGCAGTTTGTACAAGCTCTGGGTAAGGTGTTTGGTAAAGATTACAAGTGATTTTAGATTGTTAGGAATGAGTATGGAGCTCGCTGGTCTAAGGTATGTTTCCGCAACGATAGAATCGATGTCTGGTTATAATGACTAATGCCAATTAGGCAGAATGACCTGATGTCTGGTTGGATAACCAATGCATTGGTAAGGGAAATCAGTAAAAATCTCTTAGAAATGGTTTTTCAGCACTTCTCCGTGATTTCACAAAGGTTAGAAATGGTGAGGGTGATTTCATAAAATGGACTTTATGACTCGTGTGGGATGACTAAGAGAGGGTGAAGATAGGTGAAAGGGCTAGGTATGGTAAGGTGATAGGTTGGTTGGAGGAAGTAGGTGTATGGATGTACAGAAGATAAATTACTAAGAGGAATAATAAATATTACTAAAAGAAAAAAAAGATAAATGAATAGATGTTAGGTATTTACTGAAGAATAGTTCGGATTGAATGCAGGTGATGAGGGTAGTGATGGTAGAGATCTAGATAGAAGATACGTCATCTTCATGTCATAGTTGTTTGAACCTCTATGCTTCTCTATGTGAATATGTGATCGTGAAGAATATGATGAATACCAATAGTCAGCAGTAGTGCTCTCATGTGTGCTTTCCTTTTGCACCGAACATTTAAGAAATTTGAGTGTTCCAAGTATCTATTCGTATGAGATCCTCAATCTAATGACAAACCTCATTAAAGGATTTTTGAAATGTATTTAACCTAACTAGTGATGGTTAGGGGACCAATGTCGGTTTAGGTATAACTTGTGTCAGTTAAGAGGGGAATATCTAGATTGTGGCAAAAAAAATCCTTATTGTTTTTATTTTTGGCATGGTCTTCAATCTTTTTCTTAGTATCGAGTGATAGATCATAGAAGGATAAGTGAGATTCAATTTAGGTTTATTAATAGGATTTAATTCTAGGTTTATACTAAGTCCTAGTTGGTTAGGATAGGCTTAGACTTGGTCTTAAGTCATTAATGAGGTTTGAGTGGGTCATGAAGTGAGGTGGCTAAGTGAGTTGGTTAGGTGAGGTGGTCAAGTGAGGATGTTAATCAAATTAATTAAGATAATTAATTTAATTAATCCTATGCACTATGGGATATGAATACGTAAGGTATGGTTAATTTAATGAATGGGGTTGTAAGGGTAATATGACCTAATTTTGGAGTCTACATTTGCCCATTTTTTCACGTGAACTTGTATCAATAAGAGACACTGGAAAAATGAAGTGGTCAGCCCAAATATGAGCAAGATTGGTGTCACCCCAAGAAGGGTTTGAGGTGATCCCTCAAACCATGAGTTGATGAGGTGTTAGTTGAATTTGGTGATTAGTTTGATAAATGTGTGGTTCGTGAATAGTTAAGGTAGGTGGGTAACGTGTGTGGGCACATTGGGTAGGTGATGAGAATGAAGAGAGTGGGTTATGGATAAGGGTATAATACATTGGGTAAAGTGTAATGGTCAAATTGGGTAATAGGTTAGGGGAAAGGGTCAAATCGGGTAATGGGTAATTAGAAAGGGTTAAATCGGATAATAGGTAATGGTAATCGAACACACGCACATGTATCAGGGATCATGCACATGGGATAAGGTTGAAGAGCTTGTAAACTATACACATTGTCGGGAAGGTCGATATGTTTATCAAAACAAGGTTGAAGTGATTTAGTTATCAAGGGTAGCAATGATATGGTCTAGAAACACAACATAGGTTAGGTGCGGGAACATTTAGGTATGATCTAATACACCAAAGGTTTGGTTGGGGTAAATAGCATGACACTAGGTAGGATAAGGTCATTAGGCTAAAACAACACAGGTAACAACATCACAAGGTATAATAAGTACATAAGGTCAAAGGTCCTAAAAAAATTAGTTCAAGTTATGGTATATAGGTCATGGCATGGGTAAGGCCAAGGTGTAGGTAAAATAACAGGTCCCTAAAAAAAATTGAGGAAATGTATGGGTAGTGTAGGGTTGTGGGTAGGATGTAATGGGTGTTGGTAATGTCGAAAAGGTATTTGGCAAGATGAGTTTTGGTCAAAAAATGGGGAAAATGGGGTTTAAATGATAATGGCAAGTAACTAATACCTGTTAAGGTTTGGTGATGTCGGTTTAGTAAGGCACAAACATGACCGACATCAAGTCAGTCGATTTTGGTATAAAAAAGAAAGTTTTGTATCAGCAGTATATCAATTTAACTTGTTGTCATTTGGGGAAAAGAGATGTGAGCAATAGTGCTTCCATAGAAAGTGCTAGTACGAGATGTTGATGAGGTGGAGGTTTCTAATTGGTGAGAGGAGATAGGTAGCCAAGTCCATGAGATTGGTTGGAGACGTGTGATTGGTGGAGAGATTCGAGGTATTTTTTCATGGAAGATGTGGGAGAGGGTTCTGGTTGACCATCGGACACAATGGCCAAACGTTCCACCATGTAGGCGACACCGTGATCAAGTAGGTGACATTCTTCATACTTGTTATTTGATCCAATTATGTTTTAAAATGAAGAAATTTGGGTGGGAATGTAGAGTCTAAAATGGGGGTGAAAAATTAATGAAATCGTGGGGAAAAGTCAAATATAGGTTAAGAAGGTAGAAAAATAAATTTGGGTTAGTTTTGGTTCGGATTTGGTAGGTTTGTAAGTCAGTATTTGCAATTTTTTGAGAAATGGGGGAGAGGGTTTTGGTTTTGTTTTTCGTGACAAAGAATGATGTCAGTCTAGGTTTGGCCAACGTTGGTTGGCTTTACCGACATCGATCAAGTCATAGGTGACCGACACGGTCAAATGGAATCGATGTCGGTCAAGGAAAGTGGTGACGGTTAAGGTGACTGATGCGATTAGGGTGAAGGAGGAATAGGGGTAGGAAGGGTTAGTTTGGAAAGAAAAGAGAGGTGGGAAGGGGTAAATGAAGGGTGAATGTAGAGGGATGATGGTAAAATGTTAGTTTCTTAGGATAAGATAGATAAGTAGGTTAAATAATGTTAAGAGGATGGGTCATGATTATAAAGTGTAGTAGGATGGTAGGTAAATTAGGTAGATGGGGTAAGCATGATTGATGTGGTTGGGTATGGCTATAGGGTTAATAGGGAATTGGAGGTAGTCAATTTTTAACAATGTTGTGGTTTGTTGGATGACAGCTAGGGACCAGACGTGGATGCGATGAGTAGTACCACCATCATCGGTAGCAATGTGGTCTAGTGTGACTGCGGAGGAGTGGGAGCATATGATGGATGTTGCAATGATTGGGATATGGTGCTATAGGAATATAGCTCAAGATCCAAGATTGATGATTCGCACTAATTGATAGATGGGATTTAGCGACCAACATGTTTCATTTATCAATGAGTGCGATGATTTTCACCCTATAGGATGTATACAGGATCTTGCATCTACCGATTATGGGGGAGCAGTGTATTCTATTTATTCCGAGGCATCCGCAGAGCCAATAGTGGCTATGTTCGGGAGGCAATGGGCGAAGTTGAGGTACCATAGAATGAGCCTTAGCTATAGAGACATGGGCGCAACCCACCCTTAGGAGATGAGGTTAAGTTTCTTTGATGATGGAGAAGGTATGTTGTTTTTCCTTACGGATGTTTGAGGGTGGGAGATTCCCATGAGGCCTGATGGGAGTGTGCCATGATATGATAAGTGGATCTATTTTTGCATGGACACCTGACATTCCTGGTGTATCTATATAGGAAGATGTGAGCCTATGGGAGATTTTGGTGGTTTATTTTGTGTTACACCTTTCTTCTATATTTATGGTTATACAAGCACAGCATATGTGTACATCCATTTTTTTTTCCAGGACATGATTGGTTCGAGGGTGGCTTGGTCAGAGTCGGATATAGACGGTGGGTACCAGTTAGTGGGGCACATAAGTGACTAGGTCCACACATGATGTTTTGTATTACAGAAATTTCTAGAGGGGCTCTCGTGGAGTTAATATTTTTGGATGCCATATGTTAGCTATCCCTCATATAGGACATGGTAGAGGAGCTATAGGAGTTAGCTAAACCGTTGAGGTCGATTCGGGCGTCATGCCGGTGAGCACAAGATGATACTTGTGGATAGGGTCGAGATGGCATTTTTGGCTACTGTAAGACGTGCCTCGACCTTTCCCACAGTATAGGAGAGATGACATGGAGAGACCTATGTCTCCACCATGACCGAGTGTGTCGATAGGGGAGGAGCGTGGTGGTGGATAGGCGGATTGATGATGTTGGGTTCACTAATAGATATAGGCGGTGGTGGATAGCCTAGCTACAAGCTACACCACCAAGGCCATGGAATCCATACTTAGCCACCATCATAGTACATAGGATACCTTGCGAGGTCGTGTGGCTTCCCGCATGCCCGAATTATACTTATTACGGGGTAGCTTATCGGGTCGAGACACATGTTACCATTTTATGTGCTTAGGTAGTAGTCTTATAGGCCTAGGTAGACAAAGATAGGTGTCCACATAGAAAGGAGATGGAGATGGGGGAGGTATCCACCTTATAAGTGTAGGTAACAGTTTGCATGGCCAGTTGGCCACTACACAAGGCTCGGAGTTGTGGCCCTATAGGCCCATATTACAGTGCAGGCACCACGACAGGATTAGGGGTAGGGTCCCACACTACAGGAAGCTATGATGGGAAAGGGTCCCCAAGTATAGAGAGGAGGATAGGGATCACCGTATAGGGTCCGAGGCCGGTGTTAGTAGGACAGAGCTCACAAGTTGTTGTGATACCTATGGAACACCGTAGATGGTGTCAATGGCGAGGTTCAGGGATGCCCTAAACAAGGCACAATATTACCAGGATTATCTGATGACCGTCGGGATAGATGTCCCCTCTTATGCTGAGTACAAGGCATAGTAGGCAACAAGTGAGAGGACTAGATCTCGTACTCATATTTTGGAGAGCACATGGGGCTATCAGCCCAAAGACATGGTCAAGGTGAGGCAATGAGTTCATTGAGGCCATACCCACCTGCGAGATAGGTGGAGATTATACCAAGACCCATGATAGGTGGAGAGATATTGGAAGGGTGTCGAGATGGAGGAGAGGAGGAGATAGATGAGACTAGGCATGGATATTAGGTGGGGTGATGATTAGTCACTGATATGACCAATGTATCAATTTTTATATATACCGACTCGTGTACCAATGATAGTGATGATGTAAATGAGAGTTTTGATTTTTTTATATTATATTGGTCTACATGCCGAAGATAGTGATGATTTATCCGAACGATTTGAGATATTATATTTATTTTTATTGGCGTGTACATTTTTATTGATACAAAGACTTTCATTGTTATAGATAATGATATTTATAAGTACAAAAGATGATATACTTGTGTTTTAATTTCCATTGTTATTTTGTATTGATGGAAACTAGGTGAATTAGGCATGAATTAGTCGAGGTCATGTAGGCATGATGGAGTCTAGGTCATGTAGGCATGATGGAGTTAGGTATACGCATGGTGGTGTCTAGGTTAGTTAGGCATGGTGGAGTTATGTTGTTGTGGTTAATTTAATTTCCAAATTATTAGTAATATGGGAAATAAATGATGATGTATATGTATGTTATGGTGTAAATTTACAAACTAGTTGATATCATGGAAATGTGAAATGATGGATATATGATATCATGCATTAAGAAATAGGTAAGTATACATTTTTATATACTTGTATGTTTGTTTAATTTCCAAGTTGTGTATAATATGGAAACAAAATAAGGTATAAAATGAATGGAGAGACAAAGGGGGAAATTTTTTAGGGTAAAGAGTGGCCGAGGTAACCTCTAAGAGCCCCATGCCCTCGATTTTTGCCTACATAGCCCAAGTCAAAAGGGGCCTCAGTGATGTATTTCTCCCATAAGCTAGGGAAGAATATGATGAGGTAGAGGAATGGGTTGATAGGTTTTAGGCATGTTTGAGTCTAGGTAATTTTGGTATGGTTGAGTTTTTAGGTCTAACGGTATGGTTGAATTTATAGGTCTCGATAGGTATGGGTGGGGTTTAGGTCATATAGGTGTGGTTAAATGTACATGTCGAAGGTGGTCCATGTACAGGATAATCAACAAGTAAGAAAAAGAAAGTGCTTGATAGTAGGAGACTCTAATTATGAAGAACCGTAATGAGATTATCGGACCTAAGATGGGCTTATGGATGTAATACCTAAAAGGAATTGCATAATGGACAATTTTATGATAGAAGAAAGTTACATGATCACGAAATGTCGCATTTGCGACAAATCCCTTGAGTGGGTAGAAAATTTGGGTGAAAAGTTAATGAGGTAAAAAGGGTTGGTTTTAACGTAACCTAGTGTGAGACATCATGCCTACGTGGCAAGAGACCCAAGATCAACATAAGCAAGTACATGACGAAAAGGTTATCTTTTTCTTCTTTTTGCTTTTTTTTTTTTTAATAGACTGATCGATGTGGGAAGTCTATGTGGGATGATTATATTATCTCCTTGAGGTCTTCATGAAGTTGATCAATGTGGGCAGCTTCTAAATATTTTATTGTGTTTTTTGCAAGAATAGTCTTCTTTTGATGAGATACTAAGTACAATATGGATAGCTTTGTATAGTTTTCCTTCAAGGGAGAAGTCTATTTATAGCGATGACAGAGAGATAATAGATGTCCTTTTGAGGGAGTCATATTTGTCTTGGAAGTTTGAATTAAGGATTTGAATCCCATTTTACTTTTGAAATTGATTTGCTTTTGGAATTTTTAGTCATAGACAAGACTATAGAGAAAATAAGGCTCTTGTTTTGAAGATTAAATTGTAGCACCCATAGATTAACTATGATAGAGAGGTTTTAAGTGATGAACGACCATGGGATTCCATCCTGAAAAAGATGAAAATTATCCATAAAAATCATGCCATGAGCGTATACGTGGTACTCATATTGAAGATAAGGCTGAAAAAAGTGACGAGTAATCACATAATTCTTGTTTAGTCATCGATCCTTAAAAATAGTTAAAATGGAAGGTGAATGGTGCTCAAGGGATGAGCGTTTGAACTAGAAAAAGGGTGATATAGGAATTGATTTCAAAAATATAATGGTCAAAGATGTAAAGCATTAAGGGGCTCAGGTTCAGGTTTACCTTTTAGGGAATACAAACGATAAGCACCTGATGCATAGGTATGAGTAGCAATATAAGGTCCAATCCTATTAGGAGAAAATTACCTCATTTACTTTTCTCCTCTTTTTTATATGTGGATCTTCCTTCGAGATGAGGTCACCGACCTAGAATTTTAGTTCATTGAATTTTTTTTTGTAGAAATGCTTGATACATTTTTAGTAGATTTGAAGTTCATCGAGAGCATGAAAACAACGTTCTTCTATTAACTAAAGTTGTGCCAAATGGTCTGGAAAAATTCATCATCGATGAGCATCTCTTTGAGTGATATACAAAGACATGGAATCTAGAATTCAAGAGGCAGAAAGCCTCTGCATGTACCGTAGGACTGGAGAGAAAGGTGTAGCAGTAGTTGAGGTATGAATACTAGTACGATAAGCCCATAAGGAAAAAGGAATGTGCATGTGCAAATCCTTTCCAGTATCACCAACTACTTTCATAATAATTTTGTTTAAGGTTTTATTGGTGGATTCTTCTTGGCCATTTGAAAGGCATCAAAAATTCTATAGGGTTTTGTTTTGAATTATTTTTCATTATCGGTAATGAGGTGGTGAGGAACACCAAAGAAACAAATGATGTGATGATTGATGAATTCACATGTTTTCTCATCTTTTGAAGAAATGAGAGGGAAAAATTATACCCATTTAGTATAGTATTTAGTAGTGGTAATAATCCATCGATGGAGTTGTGAAGAATGAGGATTGATCTCTCCAACAAGATCCAAACCCCATTGAGAAAAGGGCCAAAGGTCTCATGCAACCCGTAAGGTGTGGCTAGGTGTGTGATGAAGATTAGCATGTTGATGATGCTTCACGCAACGTTTGACATAGTCACAACAATCAAGGTTTAGGGTTGGCCAATAATAGCCTGTAGAGGATACACTTAGCAATAGCTAAGCCAATGAAGTGACCTCCACATATCCTATCGTGAACTTCCCCAATGGTATAAGGAATTTCAAAAATTGTAAGGCATTGTAAGAGGATCTGTCAAAGCTACATTTATAAATAACGCCTCTCATGATGACATACCGAGAGACACCTTTGAGAAAGGATCGTTATCTATTACGAGTAAGGTTAGGAGGTAAAATAGAAAGGGAAAGGTATTCCACAAATTTCTTATACCAAAGGTCATGTGGGTCAGGTTCAATGGTTCTGACGAGGTGGACGTCTCGAAATAGATAATAAGGTGATTTCAACTCAGACCGAGATAAATATTTTCAAGTCGGAAGGCGAAGCGGGTATCTGCCGCGATGTAAGATAGGCCACAGTATCTATGATTTTTTTAGTGGAACGTGGGGTGGTTTGAAGTTCATAATGGTCAAAGGTAGTCAAAAGTATGTCAACATGATGTTTATACTTTTGAAGTATTTCATTACTTACAACTGGTATATACCATTAACTTGGTTTACAACAAACTTAGAGTCACTAAAGATATTAATTGATTTAACGTATAAGGTGATGGTGGCTTGGAGACCCAATATGAGCACTTCGTATTTGGCAATATTATTAGTACATTTGAAATCTAGTTTGAAGGATAATGAAATAAGTTCACTATCAAGAGGTATGAAGATAACTCCGCACCACCCCCACATTGACATTTGGAACCATCAAAGAATAAGGTCATCTGGTAAATGGTATCATCCAATGAAATTATATCAATGGATTCATCCAGAAAATCAAAGTTATATGGTTGATCCTCAAGAGAGGTGCATCCTCAATTTGGTCGTGATGGTTTAGCCTTTGACATATTTTTGTTGAGTGAATTCAAGGTCTAGGTATGTAAGAAGCATGAGCCAACTTGCAACACATTGGTGCTGGTAGGGCTTGGTGTAGATGTAATGTAAATGGTGGGTATTGGTGACTACAAAGGTTTTATGGTTAAGTAGGTAATGGAAAAGTTTAGTGGTGAAAAACTAAGGCCAAGAAAAGTTTTTCAGCGTGGGTGTATATAATTTCATAGTCTAGAAGCGTATAGATTATATAGTAAACCACTTGTTCTTTGTGTTTCTCGTTATGATGAGAGAGCATGGCAACAAAGGAATGATCAAAGAGCAAAAATGTAAAGGTAAAATGGTTGGTAATCCTTAGGAGGAATGAGCACGGGTGGTTGGAGGACGTATTGTTTTAAGGCATCAAAGGCTTTGTGGAATTCATCGTCCCATTTGAAGGAGACACCCTTTTTAAGGAGATAATGAAATGGGTGGAAGTGGTCGTAAAGCTGGGAAATAAAATGACAAATATATTCTAACTTTCCTTGCAAACTACAAATTTGATGAAGGTTAGTAGGTGGAGGAATTTTGAGAATAGCCTTGATTTTAGTGGGATAGACTTCTATGCCACACAAAGAAATGATAAAGCTAAGAAGCTTTCAGAGAGAACAACGAAGACACACTTCTTAGGTTAAAGGTGAACACAATACTTGATGAGATAATCAAAGATGACATGAAGGACAACCGGTGTTTGGCCTATTTTTGGATTTGGAAAGAAGATTGTCAACATAATCTTCCAATATGCGATGCATGATGTTATGAAAGATATAGTTCATTTCCCACCGATATGTAGCACTAGTGTTTTAAGGCCAAAGAGCATGACTCAATAGCAAAAGGTCCCTAAGGAGTTATGAAGGTGATTTTGTGTTGATCTTCCGGGGTAAGTAATATTTGGTTATGACCCGAGAAACCATCCATGAGTGATAGATCTCATGGCCAGTGAGAAGGTCAACTAGTTGGTCAATACTAGGTAGAGGAAAGTCGTCTTTGGCATAAGATAAGTTTAGCTGTGGAAATCCCTACAAATATGGAGTCCCTCTGTAACTTTTTTGATAGGAATGATGTTAAAGATCCATTAGGGACAATAAATGGGTAAGATGGAGGGAACCGAAAGAAGGTGTTGGAGTTCTTCTTTGACAAGAAGGAAATGTTTCATGGGTTTGGCTTCAAGAATAGTGATGATATTGTGGACCACAATATTTGGGTCAATATCGAGCATATCAGCATAGGACCAATCAAAAGCATTGCTATAATCCCAGAGGAAAGAAGTAAAAGCTTCTTGTTTAGAAACATCTAAAGATTGGCCTATCTTTAGAATGTGTGGGTTGTCTTGAGTGTTAATGTTGATTTCAATGGTTGATTCGTTCAACATGGTTTGTGTCTTAGAAGGTAATAGCTGATGAATATTAGAATCTTCTCGTACTACCAAGGTAGGTGAGTATATACTCATCGTCTCGATATTGAACGTTGTTAATAGAAGGTGTAAAGCATTGATCATGTTAGGATACAAGAAGGGAAGAGAAAAGGGAGCTTAACCATCGCGTTGATAAGTCAGAGGTCCCAGGGAAATGGTGTTCATGAAAAAAAAAGTTAGGAGGAATATATTCAAGATCTATAGACTTCATGGGTGAAGGTGGTGACATTGGTGAATGGGGTGGAGAAGGTTTTTGACCTTGATGAGGTCGATGCGGGCCTTCTTGGAAGATGGTTTGGAAAATCCAATACCACTACAGTCTTTGTGTTTATGTGTGGTACATGGGATGAAAGTATGATGGCCATGTTCATAGAACCCAAAGCCAAAGCCTTTCTATGCAAAGCGTTTGAGGAAGGTGTGAGCAAAGTGGCGGTTTTGAGAGATTAGAGGTCAGATGAAAATGGTCACATTTGGGAAGGTGGCTTGGGTGAATAGGTGGAAGTATCAAGTCCCCCATATGTGAAGTTGGTGTGAAGGTGGGGAGGACCATAAGGGAAGACCTTTCCTATGCGGTGATCATAGCAAGGATGTTGGTGTAGGTTACCATACTCTTGTGGAGTAAGGAATGTGTTTATGTTGTACAAGCGGTATTCCCTAGAGTGAGGCATTGAAAAACACCTTTTAAGGGATCAGTAGTGGATATGTGTGTAGCCGGAATAGATGAATTACTAGGTGATTGGGAAGAAGAAGAATTGGTTGGTTGGGAACTAGACGGGCTAGCAGATGGGTCAGCTGGAAATGCTATGCTAGCATTAGGAATCAAAGAGTTAGACACGGGTGAGGTAGCGAGAACATTGGTGGATGGGGCTATGGGTGAAGGAGAAGTGGCAAAAGTGGTAGATTCCTTAACTGGTATAAGGACATCATTAGGTTAGTACAACATGTTGCAAGTTTTAAATGGTGAAGGGTCAGTTGGGATGGTATAGTTATGTCCTTCATGTTCAAATTTTACACAACAATGTAAATTTGAAGGAACACAACCCATGACACGAGATCCAAGTTCATCCAAGTAACAGGTTATACTGGAATTCCCCTTCTAAAATGTAGAATAATTCCATAACAGTACGAGGGCCAAGAAGAACATGGAGAATAATGGTGCCAAGGGTAGAAGTGATAGCATCATTGAAGGAGCACAACATAACTAGGTTATTATGAATGCCATTTGAAGGGATGCACATTTGATTGCATGCATGAGAGGATGTGATGTTGATTCTCGCACCACCATCGATCATAACATGTCAAACGTGTATATTATCAATATAGATAGAGATGAAAAGAGTGGGATCAGGATCATCTGATTGGAGAGGTATGATCTCCTCATCGAGAAAATTAGAGCCCCTACTTGATAAGTGGTAGTGGGTGTAGAGGAAGGAGATGGCTTGATGAGAGAGGCCACATGGTGAGGGGTGATATTGAAGGCTACAAGTGTGGGGTCATTAGGGAAAACAACAATGAATTACATAACCTCCATGAGGGCCTATTGATGTGATTCATTGGTTTTTTTGAGGTCATACAAAGACATTTTTAGAATGGATTGGTATAATTGTTTTAGCATTTTACGATGGGTGGCCCTATCAAAAATAGGGTATGTGGGTCCCCGAATGGTGATTTTGGGTGTAGGTGTAGATGTTATGTTAGGCACGGGATTGGCGGAAGGGTTGGTTGCTTTCTCTTTCCTTTTCCCTTCGGGCGTGAGAAAAAAATTGGATCATGTTAATCTAAGGAAGAGAGGTGGATGGAGAAGGTATGGCGAGAAAATTATAATGGCATGAGGGACAAAAACCTAGTCCAGGATAAGAGCCTTGTGAAATGAGTAGGGCACACTAGCATTTTGGTGGGGTTTTGGCTAACTCTCTTATCCGGACCATATTAATCTCAAATCATGGAGGAGGGTAAAATGGTTATGGAGGTGGTGATGCATGGTGCTGAATAGGTAATGGGTGTGAATTTGTGCCGATAGGTGAAGATGGAGACAGTCCTCGTCTGAAGGTCATCATCATCAAAATTTTCTTCAGGAGGACATTGTTTTAGGAGTACATTTTTAGAGCCTTACAACTTTCTACATCATGTCCTAGCACACGATTGTAGGCACAAATTTTTGTATCATCAAACCCTTTTGGTTTGGGTTTGAGTGGGTTGTAAGTTCCAACGGTGGAAATGTGATAACAGAGGTCTCTAAAAGGTTAGCTAAAATGTTGGCATAAGACCCTGCCAATGGATCACAATGTGAGGTGAGTGTGGGTCTAGATGAAGGTGTGGGTGAGTTTGTTAGAAGGGGCACCACAAGAAATGGAATTGGAAGTGGGATAGGTTTAAACACCGGTTTGGTAGGTGGTACTATTTTAGGCTTAGGTTATACCTTCTTGGGTAAAAGTGTGGTAGATGAACTAGTGATAGAATGTGTTGTAGCCTTAACTACCTCTTTAGAGGGTAGTGGATTTTCAATTTTGGTTGCACCTTCTTGGGTAAAGGTGAAGGAGTTGTACGTGATGCGGAATGGAAAGTGGATGGTGAAAGAGTATGAGTTAGCCAAGGTGATAATGGAGGTGCAAAGTGAAGGTTGCTAGTAGAGGCAGAGTGGAAGGTATGGTTCGAAGATAAGGAAGTCTCATAGGTAGTGATGAGGTTATTGTAGATGGTGGGGGTATAGGTGATAAGAATGATGTAGGAAACGGCATAGATTGTGCATGTAGATTGAGTGTAATAAAGTATCATGATGAAGAAGCAGGTTGTTACATTTTTTATTTGCCTTGGGTAGGAGGTTTCTTGACCAAGCTATTTGGGTGAGATCTGAGGATAGACGGAAGGGGAACGTGACAGAGAAGTAGTGGGAAAAATTTTTGTGCGCGGCCTGGAAGGTTGGGTCTTCCTTTTAGGTGGAAGAATGGTTTTTACGTGTTCTTGGGAATATGTGGCTAAATCCAACTTGATGGGTGGATGAATGAGGCTTGATGTTGGCATGACACCCAAGGTAGTGTTGGGTCTAGATGTGGGAAAATATGTAGGTGTAGGTAGGTTCTTAGGCATAGGAACAACTTTGATTATTAGTGAACGTTTAGGTGTAGGCGAGGGTGATGAATAAGAATTCGTTTTAAAAGGCATCGTCATGGTTGATTTTGTTATTTGAAATACCTTTGGATAAATCGTGGAGGTATCGAGTAATCAAAATTTGAATTTGAGTTGAAAAACGTAGTTGAAGGCATCCCTAAAGCATGGAATTATCAACATAATCCAAGCGATCAAACAAGCGTGAAAATGAAACTTACGTAAGAGGATTCGATGTTGATTTAATAGTGATCCCTGTAAAATGTGTCTATGAGATAAAGAACTGGTTGGCTTCGGATTCCATAGGTAAGAGAGATAAGAGCAGATTAATGAGATCCTAGAATGCTAATGTGGAATTTTCACCAATAGGAAGTGGCGCGTTTAAAGGATCCCTATGGGTAGGGGATATAACATTTGGGATGAGATAGTTTCTTCCTTTGGTGTAGAAGAAAGAGAGGATGACTCTCTCGTGAGTAGGAGAGTTAATACCTTTAGTTGTTCATTAGGTTGTGAGGTGAGTGGTGACACAAAGCATCAGCAAAAATTATGGACTCCTCCATGGGTGAAGGGGGACATGAAGGGGACTCCTCCGTAGATGGATAATTAGATGAGGTAGGATCCTTCGTGGGTAAAGGAGGTCGTCTGCTAGGATATCCTCGATAGAGGGATAGGAAAAATTGAGGAATGACCAGAATGATGTCAAACACTACGTGAACCTCACGGACATTGTTTTCATTAGTTAAAGGTTCACCACTTTGATGAGATGATGGTGTATGATTAGGAAATGCATTCTTGAAGATATGCAAATTTTTATTTTCCGGTGCATTTGGGTTGTCTAGGATGAGATATCCATTATCTAACATTTCTTGAACAATGTTCTTGAAGGTTATGCAATTACCATCACTATGGCCTTTGACGCGATGATAATTACAATATTCATGTTCCTTATACCATGCAGACATAGGATGAGCAGGATCGAAACCAGTATGTGGTTTCATGGATGGAAGAGAAATGGCTTCATCCTTAAGAATTTTTTCTAATACTGAAGAATAAGGCTCCCCAATTGAGTGTATTTTTTTCTCCGTCGTAACTAAAAAGTTTGAACGGGAGAAAGATTGGAGGAAGTTTTTTCTTGGTTAGAACAGTGGGATGCACCAGCTTTGAGAACTACCATGTTAGCAGATCCTTTGGATTTTGAATAATTTTTTGGGAGTTCTGAAGAGGTAGAGGCATCATTTGATTTTAAGGCAGCGTTTTTGTTACGCAATTGAATTTTCTTCTCTTCAATGACACAAATTTCTAGTTTTCGTGCCATGGTAAATGCTTCATCGAAGGTATGGAAGGTTTATACTTGTAGAGTTGGTGAAATGTTCCTAGCACAAGCCATAGTGAACAACTCTATAAGCTTAGATTGAGGTAACTGGAATGTTAGCTGTTTGATAAGGATTTTCCAAAGTGAGTGATGAAATCTACGATAGATTTGTCATCGTACTATCATGTTGAGTATAGGTCGGTCATGGTGAATTTTTTGATGACATTGATTGAAAAATGGTCCAAGAAGGCTTGAGCCACTTGGTTAAATGAGTAAATGGAATGTCTAGGTAAACCACTATACCAATCTAATGTGAGTCCTATTAAGGACATGGGGAATGTTTTTAGGAGTAAATCATTGGAATGGGTGATTAGATAACACCCATGTTTGAATGACCACAAGTGTTGTTGCGGGTCCTCTTTACTATTGAAATGGTTGAATTTGGGCATTTCCCAATGCACAGGGTATGGGAGAATGGGAATATATGGATGAATGGGTTCATTGCATATTTCATCATAGGTTAAGGAGTTACGAGAGCTAGAAACTGATGCTTCCAATGTCTGAATCTTTCTATCATCATTTTAATGAGGTCGTTGGTAGGTTGTGATGATTGGGCACCCCTTGTAGTATAAGGAGGTTGATGATGAATTTATGATGCGGATGGCATCCCAATATATGGTGGTGTTTTGTACAAGAACTGTGAAGGGGAATAGATGTAGGTGGAAGGTATCCCGAATAGGCGATAGATGAGATTAGGGGTTGTTGGTGATACGTATAAGTAGGTGGGGTATTCGAACGACTCTTGTGGCAATTTGGGGTAGGGACTACGGGATGGAAAGGATGAGGTTTTGGAATGGGGTATGGGTTATCGACACCATGGGTGGTTATGATGTAATAGGTATATATGAGGCGAAGGGTGTAGATGGAGCTATGCTCAAAGTAGCTAACAGAGGAGTGGTTAACACCATATGAGTGACTCACATCAATAGTGTGACATGAGCTCTAGATGTAATAGATATAGATAATGTGGGGTCTAATTGAGACATCATAGATGGTAAGGTAGATGAGGGTAATGCCAAGCTAGTGGTAATGACGTGGAAGTGGGGAACGACTAGAGAGATGAACATAGGCATGTCATTTACTAATTGTCTTGATGATTCCCGAGTAGATAAGTGGGTGAGATAATATTGTAGGGAAGTGGGATTTTGGTCAAGGAGTCTTGTGAACTCCTCATCACTAGTACTAATGGTGATGGGCTGAGTTGGATCCATAGGTGATAGGATGGAAGGCGGTGATGGGCTAGGTGGAAGCGGCTGAAGGCTAGCATGAAACACACGACGTTGTCTTAGCTAAGAGTCAACACCATGTGAGTTATTGTCAAAACATGGTAATATATTCTCTCAGTAAATAACATAGAAAAAAGTAGAAATGAAGAAAAATAGATTTTGGGAGGTGAGAATGGTCACTGTTTTAATTGAAAATTAAAACACAGGAACCGACGATGGTTATGTTAACCGATGACGATGAGAGGGTAACCGATGATGGTTAGGGTGACCAATATCGAATACTATGGGAAATCAATAGTTTTTCAAATGAAGAAAAAAATGATGAAAATTAAGTAAAGAAAGCGTATTTAACTATTATTTTAAAATTCTAGGGGTATGATGATGTTATGAGAACTTCAAAAAGAAAATAAAATTTGATGAGTATTGTTTTTGGTAAAATGACCAAAACAGATTAGAAACTAAAATGGTTAGGTAAACCAATGATGGTCATGCTAGACCGATACTGGTCACCTTGTGACATTGGAAAAAATGAAGAAAATTTGATTTTGTGAATTAAGTCGATGGAATATCAACCCTTAAAACCTAAGTATGATAGTAATGGACCCTGACATAATCAAAAATAGTCGGAATACACCAACTATAATGGCAGAGTATGAAAGGAAGAATAAAATGAACAACATGACCTTACAACTCAAAACACAACTCAAGAAGAAGATAAGAAAAACAAGAAATCCTACAAGTGAATTTTATGTTTTATGTTATGATATTTAAGACTGACTTGTGAACATAACAAAGTTTTTGGCTGAAAGGTGCCCTATAAAGAGGAAATATCTAAGGGTTGTTTCAAGTAATGTTTTGGCAAAGGGGAGTCCTTTCTTTGAGATAATGATTGGACAAAGAAACCATTGGGCACCCACTATCAATCCTCCGATCGTTGACAACTTCTTTGAGGTAAGGTATTGTTTAAGAAGATGTGTAAATTATGTTTGTGTAGTTTGGAAAAGAGAGAGAGAATAGAAAGATATCTATGATTCAATTATGTCAACCATCAGCTGGGCATGACTTCTAGCATATAGGTTGCCCTCAGTTTTAATGTGAGCTAAAAACGCGAGCATAAAAGTATGAAATGTAAGTATTTTACAACCCAAATCGAAATGTGATATTTGATGTAAACAAAGAGTGAGCAGGAAAGATAATGGCTTTCACTAATGCAAATGCAAGAAGAAAAATAATGATTCTGTTTAGTCCCAAAATACAAATTTCTCTTAGACAAATAGAAGAGAAAGAAGATTACTAGGGATGGAATTTAATGTTAAATTCCTTTTGAAAAGAAACAAACATACAAAATATTTCCCTAAGAATGAATAAATGCAAGGAACCTCGGATGGGTCCCATCGGGCATGCCAAAATGTTTCACCAGATTCTTGAAAAATTAATGAAACATATAAAGGGTAGTAGGCTAAGGAGGAATACATGTTTGTGATGTCAGTTAAAGGTTGTGTGCGCATTCGATTTCCTAATATAATATTGATTGTGAGATCTCCCTCTTTTCTAGGAGGAACTACCTATAAAATGAAAAATAATACCACCAGATAGAGTTAAACAAAACAATGAGTGGACTACCTAGCAGTAGAATCTAGGTTCGAGAAGCGTGATGCTTCTGAGCAAAGCTGTTAATCCACCTTTTATATAAAGTATTAATTCTAGTCAAAGTATACATGAAATAACGATCTTATTGGAATTGAAATGATTTAGGTATCTCGTATAAAAAAATAAGAAAGGTCAAGTAAAAGGTGATTGAGGTCAAAATGGGTCAGGTGATTGGTTGGTGTTGGGTTGTAAGTCTGGTATAGGCTTTGTGTAAGGTCTGGTAAAAATTACAAGTGATTCTAGACTATTAGGGAATGGGTATGAGCTCACTGGTCTGAGGTATGTTGCTAGACACAACAACCGACGTCGGTTGTGTGACCAATGTCGGTTAGGTAGAATGACCGATGTCGGTTGGCTAACCAACTCGGTAAAGGAAATTAGTAAAAACTCTTAGAATTGGGTTTTAGACTCTGTGATTACATGAAGGTTGGAAATGGTGAGGGTGATGTCATAAAATGGCTTTAATGACTCAGAGATGACTAGGAGAGGGTGAAGACAGGTGAAAGGGATAATTATGGTAAGTTGATAGGTTTGTGGGAGGAATTAGGTGTACGAGATGTACATAAAGATAAATTACCGAGAGGAATAATAAATCGTCATGAAAGAAAATAGAGATAAATAAAGAGATGTTAGGTACTTACATGAAGTGTTGGCGAAAATTTTTCCGGTGGAAAACTTATGGATTTCTTGCTAACACTTAGGAATATAAGTCCTCTACTTAACTGGTGCATTATTGATATGCATGCACGAGAAAATGTTGATGTCTGTGGTGGACATTCAACCAAGGATCCAATAGGGGCACTCCATTGACCTGTGGAAAACCTAGCAATCTCTTGCTAGGGAAGACTTCATCTATAGAGAGGGAAAGGGAGAGAAAATAGAGGTAGGAGAACTAATGTTGTTGGTATAAAATCATATTCATGAACACACACTAGTTAGAATTTGATGAGCACCAAATATCATGAAATCCCTTACTCAAAGAAATATAGAAACTCCTTATTCTTGTATTGATGCTTAAACATAAGTTGTACATAGTGTGGGAATGGAAGAAATTTGGGAGTGGAGGAAAGTATAAGAAAATGGCTATCTCCTTTGCTTTCTCTAAGTATAATGCACTCTTGATTTTACAATATCAATTGTCATCCCTTTGAAATGGGAATGGATTTACAATTTATAGAATGAGAGGTGAATCATCATCAACCCTCCAATTCCTTTTCATATGTCCTCACACAACTTAAAACTTATCAACTTCTTGGGAAACTTTTAAGTCCCTTTTATAACATAAAGTTGTCCTTTTACATTAGGAACATTAAGATATATGAAAAAGTGCAACCCCAACGTGGAAATGAACATTGAATAGAGAGGAGGAAAGAGAGAGGAAGAAAGAGGGATGAATCATTTCGATGAAGAATCTACTCTTGTTGAATCCTCGAAAGATCAATCGATTAACCCCGATACCTTTGAATCCTTCATGGTGAATGATTTTCTTATATGCTGCAGATGGGTCGCTACGGGAAATTTCTTTGGCTACAAGTGAGAGACCGCCCCTCGAATGACTTAGAGACACCATAAACTAAGTGTTTATAAACACTATTGAATGGAACCCTTGGTAACCACAAGTGTCACTTATGAAGATATCCTCTGAAGAGACCGAATGATTTGGAACAAATCCTTCCCTGATGCCCTACAACATATTGCACACTGCTTAGTTGATTTGGACATGATCCTGATGAGACATACTCTTGAGTAGTATGATGGTGTTGACTATGGATTCCACCTCACACATGAGTGTCAAAAGACACTATTGAGATCCATGAAAGTAATTTCACTTGTATATTTCTCACCCTTGCGAATATGAACTTCACTCTTCCTTGACACCCACTATGTTTGGAAAAGGAAACTATTTCTAGCAAGTGTCAAGAATTTTCCCTTTCTGGGCTCTAATTGGTGATGTCAACTTGAATGTTCAACTCTCAGTGTGCTCTCTCTGGGAAATCTTCCTTTTGGAGTAACCATGCTATTTTTAGTAAGTTCCCCCAGGACAACTTACTATTTTTGGCAAGTGCACAAATTAGCTAGACCTTGGATGATTATGGTAGCTTGAATTACCCTTTCTTCCTACATTTCCCCACCTTCTGGATTGATTTTATATTTTTCCAAGTGCTTGTGGGACCAATTACTATTTTTACCAACTTCCAAAATTGTATCAAAAAACCATTTCTAAAGAGTTCTCAACTGCAATGCATATTCAATGTCTCTGTCTCCTTCGCAGGTTCTTCTATTGATGGATTTCCCAAAATAGTAGTTTCCTATACAAAAGACATGCTATTTTTAGAAAGTGGTATTCTAGAGGTTATATCGGCGTGGAATGAATTTTCCTGATATGGGTTTTACCCAATATCACCCTCCGAAATTCTATGTTTACGATCAATAGTTTAGAGATGTTAAAATTTTAATTTTTGACTCGATAGTGTTTCTAAACAGAACATCCATTAATGGACCTCAAAAATTGTAGGTCTATTTTTCTCCTCCATTCTCAACAAAATAAATTCCATTGGGATAGGTTTTTTCTTCTGGTGCTTCACGCGAAATTTTACTTCAATCCGACGACCGATTTGATAGGAAATTGAACTTTGTTCTTCGTGGAGCCGGAAGTGAAATTTATTTGCTGTGAGCATTACTTGCTACAAATTAGAGGTTTTAATATGATTTTTTAATGGAATTCAAGAGATAATAACTCAGAAATAGATGATTTTTCAATCCGTATACCACTTTGCAAGATATCTTCAAATCTTCATTTTATGGCAATGGGGATTTCCACTGTTCTTATTCTCTGTTCTCCATTTCTTCTTCTTATCTTGATGAATTATTCTTCTGAGACTTGTGTATCACCATGGGGTAGAGGATTTTATTTCTGTGGTGAATCTATTTTGAGCTTTGGCAATGGTGGAGTGGTGGACTAGTGTTCTCTGTAATTTTCTTCTAGTAATGGAGAAGCAGTTAAAAGAAGCAAGAAGGACCAAACAGTTAGAATTTTTTCAAATTTTGGAGTTGGAGTTTGGTGCATTTTTCATGTCTTGATTTCATTGACCTTAGGGATGTGAGGGAAATCAAATTCCATGGCATTCCTAGAGCCGACACATGGCGGCCATCGAACGCACAGTGGAATGGAGGTGAAAAAGTGGCTTTAAAGAATTTGAGGCAGAAAGCCGATCACGTGGATGACCAAAAGAAACCCCATAGGGGCTGGTGCATTTTTCCATGTCTTCTATACTTGACCTTAGGGATGTGAGGAACATAAAATTACATGGTGAGCAAGAGGATGCTACGTGTCCTGATCCAACGGCAAGGAATTTGAGCTCCAAAAATGCACTTAGGGGCTAAACTATCAAATCTGAAGGTCACATGAGGGTCCCAGAGGTCACATGGGGATGGGAACATTTTTCCAAGTTTTATGTACTTGACCTCGGGGACATCGTGGGACATAAAATCCCTCCAGGATCCTGGATCTGACACGTGTCCTCTCAAAATTTGGCTAAGTCCCGAACACGCTCCAAGAGGGAAACTTGTGATGATGATATATTGAGCTCCTGATGGAAGTTTTTGGAAAAAATTTATATGATCATGACTAGAAATGATATTTTTCATCCAATGGTGGGGGCCTCGTGTCTTTATTCATCTATGTGATCCTGAAAAATCTGAATTTGGATTTGGTACTCCACTTTTGCCGAAAAACTACCTACGACGTGATGCACCAAAGTGTTGTGAAAAATATGATTTCACCATGATGTAGGGGTTGGAATACTCTTTTTGTTTATGGTTTTTTTACTCCTAACTCCATCCTGGAGCTCCAGAATCACCTTCCGAAGCTCGGCGGTTGTTTTGGCTCGCACGCTAACTAGGCTCGTGAACCCTAATTTTGGCAAAACTACCCCGGCTTCTCTCCGAGCCTTTCCAAAATCTTCCTGAATTATTTCCATGATGTCCCAATATCTTTTAATCACCTCCATTTCCACTTACTCTCTTATGCTCCGCTCCGTGAGATTTCTCCAGCTTTAGGAAGGCCAGTGATAGCCCTTCCCACAACTGCATGTAGCTTGTAAATGAACTCCTAAAATAACCTAGGGGGAGTGAATGGAATTTCCTAAATCGCCTAGGGGGATGAGATAAAATTAATTGGGAGGTCACTTGGACTGACTGGAAAAACCCAAGGTGTCTTAGAATGATAATACTTGAAAAAATTAACCCTGGGGTATAGTTTTCATGCTTGAAATTATCGATTTCCCTATTGCACATTTGCACGACAACATGAAGAATAGGTATGGAGAATGAAGGTGATGAGGGAAGTGATGGAAGATATCTCGAGAGAAGAGACATCATTTTCATGTCATGAATTTCAAACCTCTATGTTTCTCCATGTGAATCTTTGATCATGAATAAGATGATGAATGTCAATGGTTGTTGGTAGTGCTCCCATGTGCTTTCGTTTTCCTAGGTGCTTAAAAAATTCAATTGCTACAATTATCTATTCGTATGAGATCTTGAATCAAATGACCAACCTCAGCAAAGGCTTTTGGAAATTTATTTAACCTTACTGACGACGGTTAGGGGACTAACGTCGGTTTAGGTATAACAATGGTCGATTAAGGTGAGAATATCTAGGTTGGCCAAAACTAGTCCGATTGGTGTTTTTATTGGCGTGGTCTTCAATCTTCATCCGAGTCTTGAGTGATAGATCATGAAATTATAAGTGATATTCATTTTATGTTTTTACTAGGAGTTAAGTCTAGGTTTAGACTAAGTCCCAAGTTGTTAGGATACGCTTAAACTTGGTCTTAGGTAATTAATGAGGTTTGAGTAGGTCATGGAGTGAGGTGGTTGGGTGAGGTGGTTAAGTGAGTATGTTAATTAAATTAATTAAAATAATCCTCTACACTATGGGATATGAATAGGTAAGGTCTACTTAGTTTAATTAACGGGGTTGTAAGGGTAATATGACCTAATTTTGGTGTCTACACACCATGGATTAAGCTTACTAAGGGAATTAATTATCCCATAGAAGGTCAATTGATACCCAATAATAAATATATGTTTATGTACATAATTAGTTCCTAAATTAATCAAGTATATGTATATGTACATATTTAATTCTCGAATATATATAACATCATCATCAAACAACCAAAAGGTTACTCAAGCATTTGAGTGCATAAGGCCTCGTAATTATTTAATTCGACAATATAGGTACATATACAATCTCATGAATGAATAACATAATTATTTTATAATAGTAATCAGTACTTGAATAGATTCTAAGGTGGTAAGGTAATTGATATCTACCTTAACAAATCGAAAACATAAAATGTCATTCATCACATTATTGAAGTCAAACGAAAATGCAACCATCAAAGAGCTTCCTAAAGGATTTTTACTATTCCCATATGGTAACAATTCTTTATAATAATGAAGCACATAGCCTTTCAGCTATGATAAGTCCAATAACCACCCAACTTCGTAGTTGATTAACAATAGTGAGGTATGTGTCGATACCATTGAATTCAAAATCTTGGGAGCTTTCAATAAAATTCTAATCCACGAAATCATATGATGTATAACCATTTAGGTATAAATTATCACTCTTAAGGTTTAGTCAACCTCCAATGTACAAGATTAAATATAGTTGGTCCAATTTAAAATGGAATTTATTTTCCTTAAAGATTCTAGTTTCTGCCTATCTACAACCACCACAAAGAAATCATAACATGTGTAAGGAAATAATGTAAACCCCAATATAGTTTCTATTTATATTGCAGTTGATTCATATCCTAACCGAAAACCATCACTTGTCATTTAGTAAAACTATGGTCCTGTGACTGTCAAAATTTAACCACATATAATCACATTCCCATAACATGAATAAGGCATTACTAGCTTGTTCTCCTTTCAAAGAAGCAAGAAACTATGATATTAAAAAGAATCATAATTTCTCATAGATGAATCGAGATACAAGTGGAAATCCCATCATAAGATCACAAACATATTCCATGCTGGGATCTAAGGATTCGATATACCAATATAAATGTAAATTTATCCACATATACCCTATTACTAGGTTGGGCATCATCTATAGACCATAGTATTAATAACGTATTCCCATAAACAAAAATATAAGCGCAAGGGCATATCAATAGTTGTAGAGCATTTTTTGAAATTTTGTAGTTCTATTTTTATACCCAAATCCATTTTTTAAAATAAATTGACAGACATAGAAGATTTTAACTATAACAAAAATAACCAAAATATTCACAAAACAAGAAGAACTATCACAGAGTTTGATTTGTGCAAATAATAAATAGAATATGATTTTAGGGGAGAAATAGAGCCTATCATAACTATGATGGAAGCTTGATTTATTCTTATTTTTCTCGCAAAACGTTTAGGGTTACCATCTATAACGGGAGGTTCAAGCTCCCACAGTAAGCAAGAACCCATAAATCCTCCATATTATTTATTGAAGCTGAATATCATTGTTTGCCCTAAGTTTTCTCAACTCACAGTTTCCAAATACATGCAACAACTCACCAAACAATCAACTAACATGATGAAAGCAGATACATCATTCATGCAGAGCTTCCAAGCTTAATACCATCAAATGAAACAACAAAAACCACAAACCACTCCAAATTCCCCAACTGCCTCTCGCATGTCCCAACATATGTGGGATAAAATTAAATGCCATTAATGCATGCATACACTGTAGTTTCCTACCCAGGTTACCTAACTTATCTATTTCCACTTCAAATTTAGCATGCCCTATTATCTTATAATAAAAATCAATGAATATTATTTAGTCAAGAAAATAAAAAGCTTCCTTCTATTTTATCTCCCCATTATAATGGTCATCGATGCCAATTAAAACCATTTAATATGGAACAAATAGTACACAATGCATGGTTTAAACACCGTAAATTCTAATAACCTGATACATTAGCTTAGGCCCTTCCATAATCGTTCTTCAAGATTTATAAAATTATCTTCCAAGGGTGTTCACATTAGACCCCTTAACATAGTATTAGGAAATCAAATAATTGAATAACATTAACTTAGTTTTAGCCTTAATTTAGGCCCTTTTCATTTTAATGCCCATACTTTATTTAGTTGGGTTTCCATAGTCCCTTCTTTTTAATGGTTCAAACACCCTGTTAACAACATGCTCATAATGCTAAATCATTTATAGGTATAATGTTATACCTTAATAATATCATTAAGTCCTTACGATATAAATAATATCACATTACCCAAGAATTTATAGTTATAGTGTTATACCTCAATCACATAATCAAGAACCAAGGTGAATATTCATAAAAAACATGGTATCCTTGTACCTTGGAATTTATAGCTCGTTCTCATACTCGTATAAGTAACCCGATCAATCTAGTATGGTAACATTCTGCAACATTATATAGATTCGAGTTAGAATATATGAATATGCTAAGCTAAGCTCATCAACATGATCAAAAAGCATGTCAAATAAAACCAATGTGACAATGATAAACAACCATGTTCAAGTATTAGATTATTAATCTAGTTGTTCCATGCACACTTTAACAATGTAATAAATTAAGGTCACAAACCATAATAGTGGACATAATATATGCATAGAGCATAAATAAGTTTTCAGTCCACTTAATCCATTACAATATGGTAGAAAAACAATGAGGGTGTTACAATATTCATATGTGAATACATGAGTGTTGATTTTCCTAGTGTTCCCTTAGATGGTTTAAGTTATACATGAATGGTGCATAGACCTCATAAAATGTGTTCTAAGTTATGGCCTCCTTCCTTTGTATAGTAGGACCACATGTGGGCCGGACTGCGTGAAATGATGGGGTTTGTAAATCCCTCTTTTGATTATCATTTTATTAGTGTACACATCTCTTCTTGAATAATGAAGAGAATTGTTGTGGGTATCACCAAAATTTGGACACAATTGGACCTAAATTTTCTGTGTTAAGAATTAAAGTTAAGATGTGTGTTTTGAAATGAGTAGTGAGAGAAAATATGAATTTTGGCACTAGACTGGATCCCATAATGAAATGAACCCATGTTTGAAATGTGGAATGATGTGTCATAAACATTCTCTTCCATGCTCATGGAAAAGTATTAATCCTATGTAACAAAACATAAGACATGCAATTTAGTAAAACCGTAAATCATGTGTCCAATTTCTTTCTCATGTTACGTTATATTATAGAAACAAAAATCTAGTTTTTCAGTTACTTTGTGTGTGGTAAAATAGTGGGCATTACAAATGTGTACATGAGATAATACCAGAATAAATGTTAAATAATTATTGCCAAGTGCCTTAAGTCTAATTTTTGTTAACTACAATTACACCAACTTACGTTGTTCCATATTTCATATAAGTGGATTGTAATAAACCCGCTACTACATAAAGTACATTTAGTGCCACCAACTAAGTATATTTCACATCATTTTGTTTTGTCTTTTTTGTAAAAATCTTATCTCAATGTGGTGTAAAACCACGAAAATGTTAAAAAATATAAATATTTAATTTATTAGATTTTATCTTGTTAAAAATTAAAATAATTTTACACTTAATACAAAGATTATGTAATTTGCATCATTTATCATTTTTATGTCACCTTTTCATCATCATTTCCCTTAAAATTTATAATTTCATTGTGTTGTAAAAAATTTAGAGTTAAGTTACAACGACTAGATATAACTGCTTTTTCTTGTATCTAAATCTTGCACGGGTTACATGCATAGAATTATTAAGCTTAGTTGCTAATGATTGAGGGGTTTCCATTCAATCAAACGTTTCTCGTGGCACAATCCTAGCTTCATCGCTTGTCTCTTGGGACTACATATAATTTAATTTTGTCACTACGCAGATAGTGAGGCATTGGAACGATGATGGAACTCATGGAAGATGTAAAACATTGGTGGGACTCATCTCGGGCATTCTAATGGTGAACTCAACCATGAAATCTCATGAATCCATTTTCTTTCTTCTTGCATTACCGTGTTTTAAATATATTTTTGTCTTTTTAAAGAGCATTTCAAGTGAGAAAATTTTGAGACAATGATGCACTAAGGCGTTGTTAAGGAGGAAACATGTCACTTGCACTTGGTCATTTCTTTTGCTAGAATTAACTAAGAAGAGTGTGTTGGAGATGGAATGGTAATTCAACATGCTACTCTTATTCATTGTTTGGTTTGAGTCTCAACATACTCATCTTAGGATTGTCCACCATTTTTGTTTGGATAGAATTTCTCCATCATTTTTCCCCTCACAATCTACCACTAGTTTCTTAAATCTAACATCTTAGAGATATTATGGTGTAACAAATCAATCCATATCATGTACAAGCTTTCCATCAACTCATATTCTTTGCATTCTTTTAATTTGAATACAAGTTTTAAATTTTGAATAAATGACCCAAATCTAATGTATAAGTCACACTACCTATTTGATTATTATTCTTAATAAAAATTTTGTAAATAATTGGACTAACACAATATTTGGTGACGTGAAAATGTTATTGTGGGTGGTACGAATGATCCAGCATAAAGACCCAGGTGGCCATTATAGTGGAGCAACTTCAGAAACCATAACTTATGCACCGTAGCTCCAATTGACTCTGTTCAAAATGCAACGGAAAGATTGGAACATGTAGAACATGATGGAAAGATGTACAAAATTGTTTGGAAAAGTTGGCTCCTAAAATCCACATCTAAAGGCCTAAAAATGTAATTTTTGTAATGCTGTCTAAAAATAGTAAATTTACGAAATTAGCGCCTATGTAACTCACAGAAGATGAACCACCTCATCTCCCTCGAGATTGGTGACCTTCCACATTCTTCTAGGTGTATTTTTGCATTTCTAAAATTGGTATATAAATATATGTAACCCAAAAGGGAAGGGAAAACTTCTCCTCACGAAGGTAGCTATTGTAATTACAATTTTTGAGCAATATTTACATCTCTTTTCAGAGATTATTTTTATAATACATCTCTTCTCAGAGATATTATTTATGTTTCATCTGGCACAATTGTTATATCTCCTTTTAATTCTGAAACCCCCTTGAGTTTTGGATCAGTGGTATCGAGTGAAATTGTCTTGAGAGTGTATGATTCCCAGAACGAGGTCAAGATATAAGAAGCTTGGGTGGTCCACACAAGATCCATCATAATACTTAAGCATTCGTTGCACAAGACCTCGAATGGCAAACAACGTTGGGATAAATGATCCTCTCAATAAGATGGTGAATGAATCTCTCATGGAGAAAAAGGAGCAGATGTTACAACAATTTTCCCAGATTCTTCAACAATACAAATGGGAAATTCGGCATCCTCCTCTGCAATCTAGCCCTTCAATTCCCTGACACATTTTAAGGTTCAAGTGAATTTTAATATTCCTATTTTTGAGGGTAAAATAAATTTTGATGTAGTAGAAAATTTGTTGGACCAATTAACCTCCTATTTTTCTGTCAATAAATTCACTGATAAAGAAAAGATAACATTTTCCCTCCTGAAATCGTCACTTCCTGTCAAAAATTGGTGGGGGTGTACAAGAAAAATTCAATGGGGACGAATTGGGAATTATAGAGGAACCCACATGGGAGGATTTTGTGGACACCATAAAGGAGGAATACTACCTTGTTAGAACCTATGACAATCTGTATATATGGTGGTATGACTCCACCAAGGTAAGGACCAGTCGGTTCAAGATTATACTAATACTTTCCATTCTCTTTCTGCAAGATTGGGCATTCAAGACACAAAACAACACAAGATCCTAAAATATTGCAGTGGCCTACAATGGTACATATGAGAGGACATGGACCTCTTTTAATTTCATACCCTTGGAAGGGAATACAATTTTTCAATCAAGATTGAACAAAAGTATCGAAAGAAAAATACAAAGAACCAAACTCGAAAGGAAAAAGTGGTGAAGAAGGCCAGGACACGTGGAAAAGATAGGAGATGGAAAGATAAGACCGGAAGAGGAAGTGGTGCGACCTCCACAAGACTAATCGACATTCTAAGGAGGAATTTGGAACCATAAGGTATTTTCTCACCGAGTTATCATCTCTAACACCCACTGCTCCATCGGAGACACACCTTGAGGTCAAAAATGAAGAAGATGAAATTATAGATGTTGAACCAGATGTGATCGTTGCCACCACACAAGCCAAGAAGATGGATGAGAAGGAAATGCTATTTCACTCTCAGCTCTAGGTAAAGGGTAAGCCTCTACATTTTATCCTTGACAGTGGAAGTCAAAAGAATTTAATTTCTGCTGATATTGTAACACTCGCTCGACGACGACGGACGCGCGTCAACCAAACAACCCGAAAATGCGACAATTTTTGTTTTTTTGAGACGGGTGCGTTTGCATACAGGTTCGAACTAAAACAGTCCCGTAATGCTTCGGGAACGAAGGTGATTCAAGGTTAAGGATATTTAAATTCATCTCATTCGACGTTTCACAAGACGGAAAGGAGGGTCGTCTTTCGAGTTGCTTTGTCTAGTGTCTGGTGATACCGCAATAGCAGTGTTTTTCAATATTAACCCTAGAGTAGGGTATAATTTGTTATGAAATGAATAACCTATCCACTCGATTTTTATTTTTGTTTAATTATCCATTTACACTACGTTATCTCATAAATTTAATACATTATGTTATATATATATATATATATATATATGTATGTATGTATGTATGTATGTATGTATACATATATCAAGGAATCATACGATAAGATAAATACTTCAACATTATATTACTACATTGTATGTCTTTATGTATTTAATTGTACATAGCACCTTATTTATATTAAGTTTGTTTATTATATGAAGGTTGTATTATGTGTCACTAATATTTTATATAGTGATTAACACCTAACCTAGCCTATACAGCTACACGTACTCCTTCAGTAGGATAACATATATTAAAGTTTATGGTTGGGGCGGTGGTCTCTCCAACCAAAACAAAAACAAAACTCCAACTGTCCGCATACACACTTATTCATTTAAATTTGCAACTTTTATTAGATCAGACAGCCCGCCGGCTCTTCTTTGGACTGTCCTGGCCACGCATGAGAGAAGGTAAATGTGGTGGTTGCGGGTTAGATCTGTAGGCGAGTGCAGCAGGTGGGAAGTTGTTTCCAATGATTAGACCGCGTGGAAAAGAAAAGGTTCAGAGCTCCGTGAATATATCCTTTGAACGCCTTGAGCACGCGGGTTGACCAGACGTTCTCCCACTGTCCCGGCCGTGTGAGAAGTCTAGTTTGTTTCTTTTTAGTCCCTGTGCGCGTGGATAGAGGGTGTAGATTTTGAAAAAACTCCTGCGCGTGGGAAAGGGCGAGTTACCTCCGTTTCTATTGGGTGCTGCATGGTGTGTACGAGGCGGAGATCTCCAGAGATGCCTATGTGGAGGGACGGGCAGAGGGGCGTATTACCTCCGCTTTCGCTGGGTGCTACATGGTGTATGGCAGGCCGTCTAACTATGTTGTTATCGGTTCAGTATCGAATGCATTCTCAAACCCAGGATTCCTTCAAGATATTTTTATCAAAATCGATTATGAGACAGCATAGGCGAGAGAAAAGGAGATCTCATAGAAGTAGATCTGTTTCATATTAGAACATTCATGAGGTAGCTGGGTTTCTAGCAAACGACAGAAGGACACTCAACAAGTTGGTCATTTACAGGCCACCAAGAAATATAATTTGTCAAAATGAGCTTGTAACTCTCTGGGAAAAGAAAACAGGAACCACTCTTAAACGAATTTTCAAACAAGAATCAGGGATGATAAGACTTTCAGAGAGTAAGATAACATTTTTATCGCTTACCATCTCATTCTCACTTTGGTTTGTTATTATGCTATTCATTATTGCTAAAAATAATTCATGTCCGTATGCAGCTCTTCCTCATCCAGATAATATACCCATCTCTGTTCTGCACAATATATATGTGAAAGGCGAGCAGACAAAGTTTGAATTAGGAGAGGAGGAGTTGGAAGCTTCGAAGCTGTACCCGGACTACAAATACACTGCAATAGAAGAATATGTTAACAGGTCAATTACGGCTCCGCGTGACACGAAGCTTACATCCTTTGGCTAAAATCAGAACGTTTAGACTGGCTTTGGAATGAAAATAAATATATAATCATTAAGACTTGATGGAGACAACCAGTTATAGCAAACTTGTCTCCACAGCATGTACGCCCATATGTGTATCACATGAATAATTATCTATATATACATACACCTAATGTTGTTGTTCAATCAGCATTGTAGAAGTTTTCTACCTTTCTTTATACAATTTCCACATGGTTATTACATAATAAGTATTTATGTTGTTGTTCAACCGTATTATGATTTATTATTGATAAATTCATTAGTTTTAGTATTACTTAGATAAGAATGATATTCAAACCTACTAGTACTTTTGCTAGACATTAAGGGGTGTTGGGCATCGAATTTGATGAATTTAGAGTATTTGCATTCCAACTTTAATAGACATTGCATAGAATTTTAAGCAAGTTGATTTCATTTCTTCTATAATTTGTCAAAAATTTCACAACGTATACTCAAAAGAAGGTAGACATGGTGGATTTACTTTATTGGCACAATGGAAAGTTCAATAAAACTTAACTCTACCTATCCATACTACAAGAAGGAAATGTACACTAATATTCTCTCTTTTCAATACCTCTATTTTTTTTTTTACAACAAAATGAGATCTAGTATGTATATATATTATATATATATATATATATATATTTTGTAAATATCCTAACATTACACATAAGAGCCCAACAATATTTTCATTAATTTTTAAACAAGATCTATCAACATTTCAACAAGAAGGTATATACAACAAGCTTTCCAATAGTATATTTACAAGATTATCACAAGCATTTTGTACATACTATTTCTTTATTTCTTTACAATCCTTTCAATAATGCAAACATCTTTCAAGTAAAATTTGCATTCCACCATGTGACTTTTGGTGCAATATAGATTACAATGTCCTTTAATTTTGAATGAAAACAAGATGATACAATTTCTTTCTCCTACAAGTTTACAACAAAATAAAGTATGGAAGGTAAATGGAAAGAGTCTTCACAAGCTCCAAGGTGCTCTTCATCCATGCTCCAAGTTCCAAGTGGTTCAAATCACAACCAATATAGGGGGAGAGGCAACACTCTCCTCCCAACCAAAACTCAATGAAGAAGAGAAGCAATCTCCTCCATTGACCCCCGAGCCCCAAACACAACACAATGAAGGGTGGTCTCCAACTCAAGGCAACAATACTTGCTTCCACAATACAATTTCTTCACAACATTCAAAATAAAAAAGAAGAAACAACAAGGAAACACAAATAACACAAAATTTTACACAACAAGGCTGCATCCAAGCCAACAAGAGAAGGAACTATGGGAATGTTTTCCTTATGCCTCCCAATTGAGATGAGATGCCCATCCAAAACCCTCCACAATAAAACACAAGCCCCTATGACTCTTATGCCTCCCTCAAGTACCCCTTTTTCCTCCCATACTCTTATGCCTCCCTCCTCTTATGGCTCCCTCAAAGACAAGGTAGAATGTAAACATTCTTACCCAAGATGGGCATCCCTCTCAAACTCCCTCCACAATATCCTAATCTACTCTTTTGCCTCCCTCATGAGTATTCCCATAGACCTCTCCTATACTACACAATAAGCATTCTATCCATTTTCACAATACACCAAAGTAAACATGCATTTTTCACAATTTTAGCATAGAAGCAACAATAATATGAAAGCAAAACAAAGGAGAGGGTTTCCTACCTCTCCATTGGAGAAGCCTAAACCAAGAAACTTGTCCAAGCTCCTTCCCAAATCAATCCAAGCATGCAAGTCCAAGCACTCTCTTTTTTTTTCCTTTTTTCCCAATTCTTTTCTCTCCCAAAATAACAAAAGAGAACTCTTCAACAAAACAAAAACAAAACTCCAACCCCCTCAACAAGAGAGGAAGTTTCAATAAATAGACCAAAGGAAAGGGTGAGGGTGATGTGGCTCCATGTAGGATGCCACATCACACATCCTCAAACCACCTCCCAAGGTCAACTCAAATCCCAAAACACCATAAATGGGTGGTTGGGTTGAATGACAACTCTCTTCCACATCCAACCCTTTCCCATGTGCCTTAAGGCACAATTAAATGCAAAATGAAGAAAAGTGCACTCCAAAGTCATATTTCCCTTCCCAAAACAATAAATAATCCCCTTTTTGGATTCCCAACCCATAGATATGGTTGGTAAGGGGTTTTGGGAAGTGTGGGACAAGTTTAACTTGTCCCACAAGTCCCCCAAAATTGCCCTCAATCTCAAATTCGAGATTCAAAGAGTTTGGAGTGGTCAACACTCAAAACCAAGCATTCAATACATGAGGAAACACAAGGCTCAAGGAGCCAACCATCAAAATTTATTACACCCACTTGACTTCCTCCAAAACTTAAAAATTAAAACAAGATATTAAATTAATCTAAACATACTTAGCAAAAGTAAATAAAAAAAAGACATCACCAATGAAATCACCTACTAAAGTAAATAAAAACAATTAAATAAAATTCTTAACCCCATGGTCACATTAGAATATTTCCCCTCATGGAAATCTTCTTAACACATAAAAGAATAAAGGTAACACAACACAATTTACTAGTTGTCTTGACGACCAAATGTCAGTAACCACCCGACATCCCGTTGTGTTTGGTTCCCAATCCCCCTCATGGTTGTGATCATGCCGTGTTTCTGCAAAATGCAAAATACCTCCTTCGGCCTTGCGGCCATGTTAAAATATCCAAAATAACCATATGCATGAAATTTACTAACATCGATACGTAATTCAATCAATCATTATTTCTAGGTCTAAATCACAACTTAATTATGCATTTCATCATTATCCAAAATTACAGTAATGTAAATTCAACAACTACATTCTACTCATCATGGCGAAGAAATCCAATGTTAGAACACATGCAATATATCCATATAAAAATAATATCGGTATCCAATAGTCCGTCCATGAGTCAGTGTAAATCATACTGAAAACAAAAATCCAATCATATTCCAAATGCATCTAGTCACAAAACATCATGCTAATCAACATAAGTATAAGTCATGTCCATATCCAAAGTCTCGCATAACTCAAAATGATAATCAACTAAATGTCGTAGGGAAGTGGGCATTACATCCCCCTCCCTTAGACTAGACTTCCCCGGAAGTCACCGAAATAAGTGTGGAAACCGAAGCTCGCAATGATGTAGCATCCTCCCAAGTAGCAGCAAGTCTCATCGTACTGTCCCATTGGACCCGAACACGATCAATCTCTCTACCGTGAAGGCCTGTGGTCCCGCGATCTAAAAATGCACGGCTCCACCATCACCTCGCCCCGATCCCGCACTCCGCAATGCACCCAATCTAGCACATGAGAAGGATCAAATATATTTCCTAAGCACGTAAACGTGAAATACATCATGGACGCGTGATAAGCTAGGTGGCGAGTGCTATGCTAGACGATAGGCTAAGGGGCCGAGGCGCTCCAAGATCTCAAAGGGACCCACAAACCTAGGAGCAAGCTTAGAACCTTTTCCATAACGGATAGGGCTCTTATGCGGTCTGACACGAAGAAACACCTTCGTGCCTACCTCAAAACTGCGATCTGTCCTATGCTGGTCTGCATACTTCTTTTGTCTATCCTGTGCCTCCTGTAATCTTTGTCTCGATCAAGGTAACTCCGCTGCTCCATATCCTGTAATAATGTTGGCCCAAGGGAAACCCTGTCCTCAATCATGTCCCAACTAAGAGGTGTCCTACACTCTCTGCCATATAATGCCTGAAAAGGAGCCATGCCTATAGAACTCTGGAAGCTATTATTATAAGCGAACTCTACCAAATACAGATACTCCTCCCATCTCGACTGATGATCCATCACGTACATCCTGAGCATGTCCTCCAGAATCTGATTCACCCTCTCTGTCTGTCCATCTGTCTCAGGGTGATAAGCTGTACTGAAATTAATCCTCGTCCCGAGGGCATACTGCATGGTGGTCCAGAAATGGGAGGTGTACAAAGGGTCGCGGTCGCAAATGATCTTCCGCGGAATCCCATGTAATCTGACAATCTCATCAAGATATACACGTGCTACTGCACTAGCCGTGTAGGTAGTCTTCACTGGAGAAAAGTGAGCTACCTTCGTCAATTTATCCACCGTGACCATGATGGCGTCGTGGTGGTATCTCGACGTCGGCAACCCAACAATAAAATCCATAGAGATGGTGTCCCACTTCCACTCTGGTATGGCATGAGGATAGAGAAGGCCAGCTGGATGCTGATGCTCGGCCTTCACCCTCTGGCACTCTAAACAATGGGATACAAATGAAGCTATGTCTCTCCGAAGTCCTCTCCAAAAGTACACTGTCTCAAGGTGGCGTGCATCTTCTTCACCCTAGGATGGGCTGAATACGGTGCACGATGAGCCTCTGTCAAAATGTCATGTCTCAAGCCTCCATCTCTAGGAACATATATCCGACCTCTGTGTCTGAGAAGACCATCTGCCTCTAGTGAAAATCCATCAAACCTCCCCTCAAGAGGTCTCTGAGACTCAATCTCGCTGGGCGCGAGGTAGAAACTATCATGAGGAAGCTGCTGCAAGATCCTACTCCGCAAATCTGCCCACTGAGGTGGCCATAGCCACATGTCTCCGTCTACTCAAGGCATCTACCACCACGTTCTCCTTCCCCTTCACATGCTCTATCTCCATGTCATACTCACAGAGTAACTCCATCCAACGCCGCTGACGAGTGTTGAGATTGGGCTATGTGAAGAGGTGGCGAAGACTCAAGTGATCAGTCCTAAGTGTAAATCTCCGTCCAAGGAGAAAATGTCTCCACCGCACTAAGGCATGTACACTACCGCTGCAAGCTCAAGGTCATGGGTCGGATAATTGAGCTCATAATCTTTGAGTTTGCGAGACTCAAAGGCAACTACTCTACCCTCCTGCATTAACACTCCTCCAAGTCCTGCCAAGGAAGCATCTGTGCAAACGAAAAACTCTCCATGAGGATCTGGCACTGCAAGGATAGGTGCTCTCGTAAGGCATTCCTTCATTATACTGAAGGCCTGCTCACATCTATCTCGACCATAAAACTTCTTCCCTTTCCGCCGAAGAGAAGTGATGGGGTGCGTAATCCGGGGAAAAATCTTGAACAAACCTCCTGTAGTATCCTGCTAGACCCATGAAACTACGCACCTCGGTCACACTAGTGGGTGTTGGCCAATCCATGATGGCTCGAATCTTGGAAGGATCGACTGCGATACCTTCCCTAGAAATAACGTGGCCCAAATACTGCACCTCAGTCTAAAAGAACGCACACTTCTCCAAGTTCCCGTAAAGGCGCTGCTCGCGAAGACACTGAAGAACCTGGCGAAGGTGCTCCTCGTGATCCTCACGTGTGCGTGAGTAAACTAGAATGTCATCAAGGAATATGAGCATGAAATGATCAAGGAAGGTCCTGAATACCCCATTCATCAAACTCATAAACACTGCGGGGCATTCGTCAAACCGAAAGGTACCACTGTGAACTCGTAGTGGCCATATCTCGTGCGGAAGGCTGTCTTTTGGATATGTGACTCCGCAATCCTGAGCTGATGGTACCCTGACTTAAGATCTATCTTGGAGAAAATGGTAGCCCCCTTCATCTGATCAAATAAATCATCAATGCGTGGAAGGGGGTAACGATTCTTGATCGTTACTTTATTCAAATTGATTTGTAATCAATACACAACCAAGAGATCCATCTTTCTTCTTCACGAAGATAACTGGTGTGCCCCAAGGGGATACACTAGGACAAATTAGGCCTTTCTCCAGAAGGCCCTCAAGCTGCAACTTGAGCTCACATAACTCAGGTGTAGTCATCCGATAGGGTGCTCGTGAGATAGGCTCTGCGCCTGGAACTAGATCTATATGGAAGTCGATCTCACGTGGGGGAGGTAATCCCGGTAGCTCCCCTGGAAACACATCGGAAAACTCTGATAAGATGGGATGATCATCGAGGGAAGGTCCCCCTGACTCATCCTCTCGATCATCTGTCACTAATCGTAATAAAGATACAATGTGCAACCCCATCGCACACACCGCTTAAGCTGCATAGCGGAGATGGTGCGAATAGAAACGAGTCTCTTAACCCCTGATATCACTAACTCCACCCCAAGATCATCTATGCAAGCAATAGTCTTGTGGTAACAATCCACTCTAGCTCTGTGAGCGGACAACCAATCCATGCCTAAAATGATGCCATAAGATCCTAATGGAAGGATCCGAAGATCAGAAGTAGTGGTGAAGGGTCCCAAATCCACTACACACTCCTTGACTAAGGAGTCTATAGAAATCTTGGCTCCAGAAGCCATCTCAACGTCCCAACTACGGCCCTGCCTAACTGCCACCAGCCTACAATGCTCTACTAAGGATGGTGCAATGAAAGAATCAGAAGAACCAGAATCAAATAATATAGAGGTGGAAATACCACCAACACTACCTGTCGTCTCAATCACAGTACTCTGATGCTCAGCCTGGCGGT
This sequence comes from Taxus wallichiana var. yunnanensis, assembly GCA_018340775.1. Classification (NCBI taxonomy): domain Eukaryota; kingdom Viridiplantae; phylum Streptophyta; class Pinopsida; order Cupressales; family Taxaceae; genus Taxus; species Taxus wallichiana. Next base: position 348,616,634 of record CM031244.1, on the reverse strand, counting down.
TCTCAACCGCTGCGTAGATCCGATGACTCCGTGCCATATCTCCAACAGTAGGCTCTGAGCTCTGTGTCTTACCCTTGGTAGGGTTATGTGGGCAATCTCTCCAAATATGTCCAACAACTCCGCAACCATAACAGCTGCCTGGTCCTCTCCAGTGGGAAGCAGCTCCAGCTGGTACTCTAGATGACTGAGATACAGATCCTGACGATCCGGCTATGGACTGCTGAGGTCTCTGCTGACGAGCTCCTACTGACTGAGCTCTCGGTGCACCCTGTGTCCTGATGGGACCCCTAGGAGGAGGCCCCATACTACGTCCTCTCTGTGCATCGAATCTCTGAGGAGGTCGGTAAGGTGGGCGGGGCTGCTCGCTGCCGCGTGGTGGCCTAAATGAGGCTTTCCCTGAACTCTGTCCACCCCGTGGAGGAGGAACTGACCCCTTCGACCTACTATCCTGCATCTGCTGGATACGGCTCCGAACTCTATCTCTAGCCTGCTGTGTCTTCCCCGTGTCTCCTCTGCAATATAGGCCTTCTCCACGGCCTCTGCTAACGTCTGTGGGTAGTGAATGCGCACTGCGCCACCTAAATCCAAGTTCAGGCCCCGGATGAACCTGTGAATCCGTACCTGCTCATCCTGCATATAGTCGACGTACTGAAGTAGGTCCAGAAATCGACTCTCATACTCAGCTACTGTCATCGATCCCTGACGGAGGTCATGAAACTCATCTATCCGCTGCTGAATAAATCTCCTGGGTAAATACCTGCTCCTGAACCGCTCCTCAAATAACTCCCAGGTAATCGTCTCTGAGTCGACATGGAGCTTCTGCTCCTCGGTCCTCCACCAGACTCCTGCTCCATCCTTCAGAAGATGGATCGCAACACGAGCTTTCGTGTTGCTACTACAAGGACAGAGCTTGAAGCATCCGCTCAAGCTCACCAACCAGGCCTCTGCCTGAAAACCACCTGTATCACCTGAATAGTGAGAGGGTCGCAGCTTCAGGATCTCCCTGATATGATCTGCAGCTGATGTATGACGAATCCTAGGTCTCTCTGAATGCTCCTCCCTCTGTCTAGGGCTCCGAGACCTGTCCCTATGTCCTGAAATCCTGTCCCCATGTCCTCTCTGTGGTGACCCTGCCCTAGTCGACTCTGCACGGAAATTTTCGCTCGCGCTAAATGTGCTCCTCGAAGGTCATTTATCGAGGGATGCCACAGGCATCTACTGATGGCTCCAAACTATGTCTAGCAAGTCATCCTCCCAAGGGCTCTCCGCGTATAGCGGCATTGACATCCTGGAGTGTCTGCAAAATCTGAGGCAGAAGGGCTGCTACGGCCTGCTCTGGCGGTGGTATGTCTAGGTCTATGTGAAGAGACCCCTCGCCCAATCCGCGCCTCCTGCACAGATCAAGGTGAGAGTTAGTTCATCGTTCTAGGTCTTGTGTAGTTTTCTAAATTTGTTGTTTACTATAATTATCAACATTATGGCTTTATATTTTAAAAGAATAATGTTCTGCACTAAGTTAAGTGTTCCTTTTTGCATTTTCTGCGTGTGCCCAAGGGTCCCAGCTTCGAACCCCTGGCTCTGATACCAAAATGTAACACTCCCTCAAAAAGACGCGACACACGCCTCACGACAAACCAAACAACCCGAAAATGTGACAATTTTTTTTTTGAGACGGGTGCGTTTGCATACAGGTTCGAACTAAAATAGTCCCGTAATGCTTCGGGAACGAAGGTGATTCAAGGTTAAGGATATTTAAATTCATCTCATTCGACGTTTCACAAGACGGAAAGGAGGGTCGTCTTTCGAGTTGCTTTGTCTAGTGTCTGGTGATATCGCAGTAGCAGTGTTTTTCAATGTTAACCCTAGAGTAAGGTATAATTTGTTATGAAATGAATAACCTATCCACTCGATTTTTATTTTTGTTTAATTATCCATTTACATTACGTTATCTCATGAATTTAATACATTATATTATATATGTGTGTGTGTGTGTGTGTGTGTGTGTGTGTGTGTATGTATATATGTGTGTGAATGTATACATATATCAATAAATACGATAAGATATATACTTAACATTATATTACTGTATGTCTTTATGTATTTAATTGTATATAAACCTTATTTATATTAAGTTTGTTTATTTATGAAGGTTGTATTGAGTGTCACTAATATTTTATATAGTGATTAACACCTAACCTAGCCTATACGATTACTACGTACTCCTTGAGTAGGATAACATATATTAAAGTTTATGGTTGGGGCGGTGGTCTCCAACCAAAACAAAAACAAAACTCCAACTGTCCGCATACACACTTATTCATTTAAATTTACAACTTTTATTAGATCGGACATACCTCGCCGGCTCTTCTTTGACTATTGGCCGCGCATCGTGAGAGAAGGTAAATGTGGTGGTTGCGGGTTAGATCTGAACGCCATCCAGGCGAGTGCATCGGTGGGAAGTTGTTTCCAACGATTAGACCGCGTGAAAAGAAAAGGTTCAGAGCTCGTGAATATATCCTTTGAACGCCTTGAGCACGCGGGTTGACCAGACGTTCTCCCATTTGTGCCAAGGTGGCCGCGTGAGAAGTCTGGTTTGTTTCTTTTTAGTCCCTGTGCGCGTGGACAGGGAGGTGTAGATTTTGAAAAAAAACTCCTACACACGTGGGAAAGGGCGAGTTACCTCCGTTTCTATTGGGTGCCTTTGCATGGTGTGTATGCAGGCGGAGATCTCCAGAGATGCCTGCGTGGAGGACGGGGAGAGGCGTATTACCTCCGCTTTATTTGGGTGTTGCATGGTGTATGGCGGGCCGTCTAACTATGTTGTTATCGGTTCGATGATCGAATGCATTCTCAAACCCGGGATTCCTTCAAGATATTTTTATCAAAATCGATTATGAGACAAAGCATAAGGCGAGAGAAAAGGAGATCTCATAGAAGTAGATCTGTTTCATATTAGAACATTCATGAGGTAGTGGGTTTCTAGCAAACAGTGCAGAGAAGGACACTCAACAAGTTTTGTCATCTACTGTGCCACCAAGAAATATAATTTGTCAAAATGAGCTTCTAACTCTCTGGGAAAAGAAGACAGAACCATTCTTAAATGAATTTTCAAACAAGAATCGGGGATGATAAGACTTTCAGAGAGCAAGATAACATTTTTATCGCTTACCATCTCATTCTCACTTTGGTTTGTTATTATGCTATTCATTATTGCTAAAAATAATTCATGTCCGTATGCAGCTCTTCCTCATCTAGATAATATACCCATCTATGTTCAGCACAATATATATGTGAAAAGGCGAGCAGACAAATTTTGAATTAGGAGAGGAGGAGTTGGAAGCTTCAAGTTGAATGAGGACTACAAATACACCGCAATAGAAGAATATGTTAACGAGTCAATTACGGCTCCGCGTGACACGAAGCTTACATCCTTTGGCTAAAATCGAACGTTTAGACTGGCTTTGTAATGAAAATAAATATATAATCATTAAGCCTTGATGGAGACAACCATATAGCAAACTTGTCTCCACAAAGATGTACGCCATATGTGTATCACATGAATAATTATCTATATATACATACACCTAATGTTGTTGTTCAATCAGCATTGTAGAAGTTTTCTACCTTTCTTTATACAATTTCCACATGGTTATTACATAATAAGTATTTATGTTGTTGTTGTTCAACCGTATTATGATTTATTATTGATAAATTCATTAGTTTTAGTATTACTTAGATAAGAATGATATTCAAACCTACTAGTACTTTTGCTAGACATTAAGGGGTGTTGAGGCATCGAATTTGATGAATTTAGAGTATTTGCATTCCAACTTTAATAGATATTGCATAGAACTTTAAGCAAGTTGATTTCATTTCTTCTATAATTTGTCAAAAATTTCACAACGTATACTAATAAAAGAAGGTAGACATGGTGGATTTACTTTATTGGCACAATGGAAAGTTCAATAAAACTTAACTCTACCTATCCATACTACAAGAAGGAAATGTACACTAATATTTTCTCTTTTCAATACCTCTATATTTTTTTTTTTGCAACAAGATGAGATCAAGTATGTATATATATATATATATATATATATATATATATTGTAAATATCCTAACATTACACATAAGAGCCCAACAATATTTTCATTAATTTTTAAACAAGATCTATCAACATTTCAACAAGAAGGTATATACAACAAGCTTTCCATTAGTATATTTACAAGATTACCACAAGCATTTTGCACATACTATTTCTTTATTTCTTTACAATCCTTTCAATAATAAACATCTTTCAAGTAAAATTTGCATTCCACCATGTGACTTTTGGTGCAATATAGATTACAATGTCCTTTAATTTTGAATGAAAACAAGATGATACAACTCTCTTTCTCCTACAAATTTACAACAAAATAAAGTATGTAAGGTAAATGGAAAGAGTCTTCACAAGCTCCAAAGTGCTCTTCATCCATGCTCCAAGTTCCAAGTAGTTCAAATCACAACCAAAATAGGGGGAGAGGCAACACTCTCCTCCCAACCAAAACTCAATGGAGAAGAGAAGCAATCTCCTCCATTGACCCCGAGCCCCAAACACAACACAATGAAGGGTGGTCTCCAACTCAAGGCAACAATACTTGCTTCCACAATACAATTTCTTCACAACATTCAAGGCTAAAATAGAAGGAACAAAAGGAAACACAAATAACACAATACTTTTGCACAACAAGGCTTTCATCCAAGCCAACAAGAGAAGGAACTATGGGAATGTTTTCCTTATGCCTCCCAATTGAGATGAGATGCCCATCCAAAACCCTCCACAATAAAACACAAGCCCCTATGACTCTTATGCCTCCCTCAAGTACCCCTTTTTCCTCCCATACTCTTATGCCTCCCTCCTCTTATGGCTCCCTCAAAGACAAGGTAGAATGTAAACATTCTTACCCAAGATGGGCATCCCTCTCAAACTCCCTCCACAATATCCTAATCTACTCTTTTGCCTCCCTCATGAGTATTCCCATAGACCTCTCCTATACTACACAATAAGCATTCTATCCATTTTTCACAATACACCAAAGTAAACATGCATTTTTCACAATTTTAGCATAGAAGCAACAATAATATGAAAGCAAAACAAAGGAGAGGGTTTCCTACCTCTCCATTGGAGAAGCCTAAACCAAGAAACTTGTCCAAGCTCCTTCCCAAATCAATCCAAGCATGCAAGTCCAAGCACTCTCTTTTTCTCTTTCTCCCAATTCTTTTCTCTCCCAAAATAACAAAAGAGAACTCTTCAACAAAACAAAAACAAAACTCCAACCCCCTCAACAAGAGAGGAAGTTTCAATAAATAGACCAAAGGAAAGGGTGAGGGTGATGTGGCTCCATGTAGGATGCCACATCACACATCCTCAAACCACCTCCCAAGGTCAACTCAAATCCCAAAACACCATAAATGGGTGGTTGGGTTGAATGACAACTCTCTTCCACATCCAACCCTTTCCCATGTGCCTTAAGGCACAATTAAATGCAAAAGAGGAAAGTGCACTCCAAAGTCATATTTCCCTTCCCAAAACAATAAATAATCCCCTTTTTGGATTCCCAACCCATAGATATGGTTGGTAAGGGGTTTTGGGAAGTGTGGGACAAGTTTAACTTGTCCCACAAGTCCCCCAAAATTGCCCTCAATCTCAAATTCGAGATTCAAAGAGTTTGGAGTGGTCAACACTCAAAACCAAGCATTCAATACATGAGGAAACACAAGGCTCAAGGAGCCAACCATCAAAATTTATTACACCCACTTGACTTCCCTCCAAAACTTAAAAATTAAAACAAGATATTAAATTAATCTAAACATACTTAGCAAAAGTAATAAAAGAAAAGACATCACCAATGAAATCACCTACTAAAGTAAATAAAAACAATTAAATAAAATTCTTAACCCCATGGTCACATTAGAACATTTCCCCCTCATGAAAATTTTCTTAACACATACAAGAATAAAGGTAACACAACACAATTTACTAGTTGCCTTGACGACCAAATGTTGTAACCACCCGACATTCTGTTGTGTTTGGTCCCCAATCCCCCTCATGGTTGTGATCATGTCTGTGTTTCCTGCAAAATGCAAAATACCTCCTTCGGCCTTGCGGCCATGTTAAAATATCCAAAATAACCATATGCATGAAATTTACTAACATTTATACGTAATTCAATCAATCATTATTTCTAGGTCTAAATCACAACTTAATTATGCATTTCATCATTATCCAAAATTATAGTAATGTAAATTCAACAACTACATTCTACTCATCATGGTGAAGAAATCCAATGTTAGAACACATGCAATATATCCATATAAAAATAATATCGGTATCCAATAGTCTGTCCATGAGTCAGTGTAAATCATACTGAAAACAAAAATCCAATCATATCCCAAATGCATCTACTCACAAAACATCATGCTAATCAACGTAAGTATAAGTCATATCCATATCCAAAAGTCTGCACAACTCAAAATGATAATCAACTAAATGTCGTAGGGAAGTGGGCCATCATATTGTGAAAATTTTGAACCTTCTTATAAAGCCACATCCCCATCCATATAGTGTCAGGTGGTTGAACCCAAGAAGAGATCTCCCTGTCACACAATAAGTGCCTCCTCCCATATGCAATCAAACCCTTCCAGGATGAAGTCTTATGTGATGTTGTTCCATTGGATGTTTGCGATGTGCTCCTTGGCCAACCATTCATGTGGGATAGACACGACATATATGAGTCATACCTTGAAGGGTCACTGTTACCATTGGGAATCGGTGGTATCGGATACCTGAGGTCATTCCCTCCAACTTTGTTTCCCTCCTCGGTGTCAAGAAATGTAAGGAGATAAAGAATAAAACAAAGTAGTCCCTCCTTCTGATGATCAGGACAAAAACTACCCAGGAAGTTATTACAACCACCTCGAGACATATGTGAAGTTCAACAAATATTTTATCTAAGTGATGTTAACATGATAAAATATTCAAACATCTTGAAAGTTTACCCATCCCAACACTCATTCAAATAACCCTATGATAAAATATAGATGTAATGAATACCAATGAAACTAATTATAAACAACCATGATTAATACAAAATGAATGTAAATTAGCTTGAAATTATTTAATTGAATTCCAATAAATTACCACTCAATTCAATCTAATGGAAAAAAACCATTGTAGTAATTTTACTAAACATGGTCACTAATTTTGAATGGTTCCACCCTTAATTAAAATTTATAATACATCTCTTCTCAGAGATATTGTTTCATTTCATCTAGCACAATTGTTATATGTCCTTAAAATTGCAAAACCCCTTGAGTTTTGGATCAATAAATATGATGCAAATAAAAATACTTGTTTAATTTCTAATCACCTTCTTAAGCCCTAAATGAGTGAAGTCCTTAACGATACACAACCAAAAACACACAAAAAAAAAAGAGAGTTGATTCTTGACACAATTGACCCTAAAATTGGTGTTATTTATAGTTTATGTAACAATCGGTGTGTCTCATGAATATGAATGGTTCATTGTATCTAAGTGATGCTCACACTGATAAAATATTTGGACATCTCAAGAGGTCACCCATCCCAACACTCATTCAAATAACCGTATGATAAAATATAGATGTAATGACTACCAATCAAAGTAATTATAAACATAAGTTCTTATCAACAATTATTAATACAAATGAATGTAAATTACCTTGAAATTATTTAATTGAATCCCAACAAATTACCACTCAATTCAATCTAATGGAAAAAAACCATTGTAGTAATTTTACTAAACATGGTCACTAATTTTGAATGGTTCCACCCTTATAATACATCTCTTCTCGGAGATATTGTTTCGTTTCATCCGGCATAATTGTTATCTCTGGACTTATAATTGTGAAACCCCTTGAGTTTTGGATAAACGAATATGATGCAAATAAAAATACTTACTTGTTTAATTTCTAATCACCTTTGCACTTCCCTAAAGGAGTGAAGTCCTTAACGATACACAACCAAAAACACACACAAAAAAAAGGCTTGATTCTTGACACAATTGACCCTAAAAGTGGTGTTATTTATAGTTTATTTAATTGAATCCCAACAAATTACCACTCAATTCAATCTAATGGAAAAAAAAAAGCCTTGTAGTAGAAAAAATATACATTTTAATGTCTTTCCAACTATTAATTTTATTAAACATGTTCACTAATTTTGAATGGTTCCACCCTTAATTAAAATTTATAATTCTATTTTCTCAATTTTAATAGCTTTTATTTGAATTATAAATAGACAATAACACTTAAAATAGATTTACTTTTAATTAAAATTTATATGAATGGACATCAATTGTAAATGAATCTAAATTTAATTAAAATTTACATAGTAAAAGAATATAGACATTAACTTATGATAAATTTCTCTTTATTTATATTTTATAATGTTAGTAATCTGTTTTAACTTAAGTTTACTTCTCATCTAAATTATTTATTCTAATTTTAATATTAATAATCTGTTTTGATTAAACTTTACAGCTCCGCCAAATTATCTTTCAAAATTGTCACCTAATTTACTGATTTATTATTATTATTATCTTGCAGCTTTCCCACCCACATTGCTACGTCTGGGTGTTAACTTATTTAATTTTAGATGTTTTAAAATAATTAATGTTTTTCTAAATATAGTTCTAAGATTGCTTATCGTCCAAGTAATTGTTGTAGTATTACTTATCATCCAATGTAATCGTATTATGTACTAGCTTCATTTGATTTCTTGGTTAGGTTTTAAAACAAATCTTGTGGTTGTTTTTCTGTTGATTTTTTCCAACTATCTGGTTTGTTTTTATCAGTGCTAATTTTCCATAGAACGGTAATTTCTTTGAGATCTTTTTGTTCTATTTTTCGTTTTTCCCCTTTTTTGGGGTTGAGATAGAATGATGTTATCATGGAGTACTCTCCACAGACTTTTGGCTAGATTCTTTCTTTTTGGATTATAATCTCTAACATAGGATTATTTTTTTATACCTGTTGTCTACTCAAAATTCCCCTCTCTAACAAGGACAAATTTTGAAAATTTTGAGTCTAAGTGCTTTTTCTGAGATACCCAGGTTGTGAAGTCGAAAGAATCTAAGTTTTGGGTCATTTTGTAAGTATTTCGGGTCTGTCGGGACTTTCTGTCCCACCTGTCCCAAGTACGAAAGTGCAAGTTGTTCCCCGATCGGCCGAAATCCCCGAAACTGTCCCATTCTCGGGCCCGTCGGAACTTTTTGTCCCAAGTGTCCCAAAACTTTTGTGCGAGCTTTCCCATTTTCGGCCGAAACTTCCTAGTCGCGTACTCCGGAATTTTCTGTTCCAAAAGTCCCCAAGTCCAAATGGGCCTGCTGTTCCAATTTCGGCCGAAATGCCTGAACCGCGTACCTCGCGCATTTTCATCCCAATTGTTCCAAAAGCTTTTGTGCATTCTCTCTCCATTTCGCCCGAGCCGCGTGTTTCGCGCATTCGCGTCTCACCTGTTCCAAGCGTACCAAGTATGTTCATACTTAGCTTTTCCCGCTCATTCCGAATATGACGCTCTTTCAAATTGGTGGTGGTGTATTCAATGCGCATTAAATTCATTCCGCTCCTCAAACGGCTATATAACCAAGCATACCACCTTCGCATTTTTCACATTGCTTTCTTGCTATCATTTGCTCAAACCCTTGCAACCTAGTTCCCTTTGCAAATTCCTTCCAGAGTCTGGGTCGCAGCTCCGAATCTATCAATATGAAGATCAAGTTTCAGGGACAGGAGCAAATTTCTCCACTCGAGTCTGCCGTTAGCAATATCGGAGACAGTGAAGCCCGTCATCTCGACTTCGGCGACTTTTGGTCAAGAATGACAGATGCAAACCCTACGCCGATGGCACAGATGATTAATGATAGCGGTTTGGCTTTCGCCGGAGGTTTCCCTATCTCAGTGCAGTGTGCTGATACGGTACTTTCATGCGGAGCTCACTTCGACCCCGACTCGAGCGAATTGACAAATGTACATGGGGAACTCATTGCAAGCTAGACGCTGCCGCCATTGGAGCTGCTCTGAGGATTCCGGAGATGGACAATGCCATAGTCGTCTCTCGTGATCAAGCACAGGCCATGTTCGACCAAGACAGTGATAAATATAAAGCTCGAGTGGCGAGGTCTTGGTTGAAGAACCCTAGGAAAGGAGCTTCTCGTCTGACCAAAACCCTCTTCCAGGCGGATTTCAATGAAGAATTGTCGATTTTATAAATGGCTCGGGTTATGGGTTTGCCCTCAACCAATGAGTTTCATTTCTGGATGTGCCCGCTCATCAGCATGGTGTGCGAGGGAACGCAAAACATCAATTGGGCAGAAATCATAAGCATGAATTTGGCCGAGCAATTATCCAATGTGCGACAAACAAAGAAGTTCTTCATGACTTCGTATCTGATGTATACCCTAGCAGCGTCACGGCAATGGTTTGGCTTTTCCTACATCGATGCGCACAAAGACGATCCAGTGTACGCCTATTGCCCGCAGTTCACCCTAGAGACCAGCAATCGGAATTTCAGAAGGGTCAATGATGCCTTCACCATGTACATGGTCAGATTGCTCGAAGGTGACACTGCCAGGAGGTTTTCAGACGAAGCTATGAACCTGATATCACAATATGGAGCCTATTTCATTCAGTTCAGGAAATTCTCTTATATCAGGCTTGCTGGCTATGAGAACACTCCTCTGCGGCTTCCCATGTTCTGCAACGACAAAATGGCCTTGATCGAGATATGCAGGCAACTGGACAAGTTCTGCAGTAACTGCAGAGACAAGAAGATTTCTGGCTTACATTTTCCCATCTCTCTGGGAAACTACACATGTAAAACGGCCCTGGATGCTCAGAACGTAGACAGAGCCCTGGTCCCTATCACTGTTCATTTCTTCAAGCCAAGAACCTGTTTTGACTTGAAGAAGTTCATTGAAAGGAACATCAAGATAGTCTATCATCACAGGGCAGATACAGAGGACTACTGGGCCGACTGTGCAGATGATTTTGAAGCCAGAAGAAGGCATTGTGGCAGGTTCTCCCTGCAATTGATCCAAGAACTCAGCCTGTACCAAGTTCCTGAAGGTCTCCAGGATGACAATTCTGAGCTATATTCGTATGAATACGAAAATGTGATTAAGCACACCCCTCTGGAGGACCTGGATTGGAACAGAAAAGAAAGAGATGATCTGGCTGAGATTATTGCCCCAGTCTTGATCAGAACTAGGGTCTGGTTCAGTAAGAAGATCCGAGAATTCAAGAGGCACTCAGGAGAATCCAGCTCCAAAGATGATTCGACACCCATAAGGGAAGCATCAATTCCAGAGTCTGGGACACCAGTGAAAACCCCTCCTGCCTCAATAGCTCAGGGACTTGTAGGATCTACTCCTTCTCCATCTACCCAAGTATACAAGAAGAAACTCAAAGAGGTAAAGAAGGAGCCTGCAGAGGATGACCCTCCAAGAAAACAGGCAGAGTTGCCTATGGGGCCAGAGAACATCATCGTTCTCAGTGAAAGTGAAGACAGTGAGGTGCCAATTCCTACAAGTGTTCCTGAAAATCCAGCAGATAAAGATAAAGAGGTCCAGAGCACCGAACTTCCAGGTACTACTGATTCTTCTGCCGCCATTACCTCCAGTGTTCTGCCTGCATCTCAGCTTGAGTCAGCAGCTGCACAGACCTTGAGTATCATGAGCTCCCTATCTCTTGGTCCCCTTGCCTCTCCTGCAGATTCTTCTTCCTCTTTTGCTTGGGTGCAACCTCTGGTTGATAAAAGGAAGAGAAAATCCTCCTTTCAAAGCTTGGGACCAAATTTTGATGCTGTAGCAGCCTTGTTGGGCACCACTCCTTCTCGTGCCAAGAAAGCCAGAACTACTTCCAGGATTGTGTCGGATGCTCGAGGTCAGCAATTCCTGGAGATTGCTAAGCCCACAGTAGACAAATCGGAATCAGAGTTGCTGACATCCGACTTGGAACTCTCAAGGATCCCTATGGGAGAGTCTACTCCTGAAGGTGAGATTCATAACCTCCAGGAAACAGTCACCAGAGTCATTGGAAGGGTGGAGAAAGGGCAGCAGACGATTGAACAGCTGGAAGAACAAGCCCAAGTTCTCACTAGTTTTATCAAGTCACTCTTGTCTAAGGACAAAGTTTTAGACCCCACCCTTTTCGCTCTACCCCCTCCTGTAATTCTAAGCCAAGATGAAGTGCAAGAAATTAAAGAGATGCCACAAGTATTACATACTATGGTAGAGCCACAGAAGCCATGGTGGATGACATGCTTGTTACTAGGGCTAAACTTCATCGTGGCTTTTAAGCTACATGGAAAGGTAGACAAGTTGCAACATAAACTATCCTCTACCATTGAGGTTATGAATAAGGAGCTTAAACTTTGGGGCAGTTGCATTGTAGACCTTCGCCTCATGGGACAGACTGATGAGAACATCTTCTTTGGCGAATAAGATTTTCGATGATGCATAGAAGATAATCTATCAAAATCACGGGTCTACAGCAGATGTAGAGTGGAAAATCAGAGTCCTAGAAGAAGCTGTAGGAGAAATGAAGAATAGCTGGCAAAAGGGAGAAGCTTTCAAGACGCTAGCAGCTGCTGCTTTCAAAGATATGCATTGTCATCTTCAGGATGAAAACTCTGGCATTCCCTCATCCTTGCAAGAAATCAAAGCTCAGTTCAGAGCTTTTGTCAAAGATAATCTTTTCAAGGAAGACTCCATCTCTAAAGACAAGATAAAAGAAATTTGTTCTCTCCAGTCTGCCATTGAAGAAGCAAACAAAGACTATCATACTCACGTCGAGTTTGATAAAGAGATGGAGAAATGCCTGGGATTTTGGACTCGGTCCCGCAACTAACACATCAGTCCCTCGTGGCAGAGATATAGCTGAGTCATTGAAGAAGTTCAGGCAGCGGATTCTGAAGACAGTAGGTCCCTCCCAGTAGCCGGCCACCTGTCTCCTTCTCTCTCCTTCCCTCTTCTTTCCTTTCTTTTCGTATTCGTTGTAATTAGTTAAGGTATTGCAACCGGCAATACTCAACTATTCTTTATTTAAAAGAAACGGTTACAAGTCGTAACCGACTCGTAAGCTATATAATGGCCTTTCCACGCCATTTTTGGGGGAGGAAGAACTTGGCATACTCTCGAAATTGTAAATAGATCTTGAACATATCAATACAAAAGGGCTTTTCTTTTCATTCTCTATCTGAATCTTTGTAGCTCTGTGTTTTCCTTTAGTATTGTGAAGATTATTTTGTACCTAATTCGTTAGTCTTGCTGATTGCTTTTGCAAATACAAAGTGATTGCCGCGACCAAGAAAGAACTTTGTGTCTTTGATTAATGAATTTGAAAAAGGTCGTTGAAGAACTTTGTGTCTTTGATCTTATTCAGTTAATGCAAATAATCTTGTTTCAAATTCCCCGCAACTTCGCACTCGTAAAGAATTATTCTGTTATCTATAATTCCAAACGTTTGCTATTCTGCTTATCTTCGTACCCTCTTTCCTCACCCGTTTGCTTAGGCCCGATGATCTTTGTGTAAAACATTTTCGTGGTATCCAAGACCATAAAATGACCCTCTGTATATTTGTAAATAAGTTCGTGTCTCAATAAGGGAACCTCTCCCATTAAAGAGGAGGGACTTCTTGTCCCCTGACTGTTGCTCTTCTAAAAAAGTCTTATTTGAAAACCAACAGTTTTTTCGGCCTGGGAAAATCGCATTCCAAGATACTTTTTTTTTTTTTCGATCATTCTTTGATCTGGCGACTCCGCGTTTCACTCGAGGGAGAAGGGCCCTTGGTATCGAAGATTCTCAGTTTCAGCTTTTGGAGCAACAGGGTTTTCCTTTCCCTTCAAATAGAAGAACTCGTCAACGAGCAATTGTTCGAGAAAGAAATCCTTGAGCTGCTTTAGTCCTAATCTAAAGCTTTAATGCTTTGGTGTTACGATTCCCCTCGAACCGTATTTCCAAGAAGAATGGCACAAGTTCCATGGGGTCAACGTGTCGGGCCTCGGCCTCACTCGCCTTTGCATGAGTTACCTAGAGGTAACCGAAAGAACTTCCCCAAATTGAGGCGACGGCAAAGTGCACCTGACGAGCATATTACGTTAGCCTTCATAGTTATGTGGAGTCTTGGGGTCGAACATGAAGACGTCTCGCAAGACCGCTCGTCGAGACGTTACGGGACAATCTTCACTGCCCGGTTCTATCATCATTGCCATCATATGAGAACTCGGTTCGAAAGCCGCTTGCTTGGCAGAAGAATCGCTTATTTCTCAAATAAAGAAAGAACTTTGTGTCTTTGATTAATGAATTTGAAAAAGGTCGTTGAAGAACTTTGTGTCTTTGATCTTATTCGATTAATGCAAATAATCTTGTTTCAAATTCCCAACTTCGCACTCGTAAAGAATTATTGTATCTATAATTCCAAGCGTTTGCTATTCCTTATCTTCGTACCCTCTTTCCTCGGCCGTTTAGAATCGATGATCTTTGTGAAAAACATTTTCGTGGTATCCAAGTTCAACCATAAAATGACCCTCTGTATATTTGTAAATAAGTTCGTGTCTCAATAAGGGAACCTCTCCCATTAAAGAGGAGGGACTTCTTGTCCCCGACATTTGCTCTCTTAAAAAGTCTTATTTGAAAACCAACAGCTTTTGGCGACTGGGAAAATCGCATTAGACTCTTTTTTTTTTTTTTTCGATCATTCTTGATCCAAGCGACTCCGCGTTTCACTCGAGGAGAAGGGCCCTTGGTATCGAAGATTTCGATTTCAGCTTTTTGAGTTAGGTTTTCCTTTCCCTTGAATAGAAGAATCTTCAACGAGCAATCCCTGTTCGAGAAAGAAATTTTCTCGCTAGTCCTAATCTACTGACTTTAATCCTTCTTTGGTGTTTTCCCCAACCGTATTTCCAAGAAGAATGGCACAAGTTCCATGGGGTCAACGTGTCGGGCCTCTCGGCCCTCACTCGGTGCATGAGTTACCTAGAGGTCCGAAAGAACTTCCCCAAATTCAGAGGCGACGGCAAAGTGCACAGCCGACGAGCATATTGCGGCCTTCATAGTTCTATGTGGAGTCTTGGGGGTCGAACATTCGTCTTTGCATTCGTCGAGAGGCGCGAGGACCCGTTCATCGGGTTCTATCATCTTCGACATTTTGGTGCCATCATGATTGGAATACCATGAGATCAAAGCCGTTTCAAGCCGGCAGAAGATGTGCATGTACTGCTTGCCTTGATTTCTCAAATAAAGAAAGAACTTTGTGTCTTTGATTAATGAATTTGAAAAAGGTCGTTGAAGAACTTTGTGTCTTTGATCTTATTCAGTTAATGCAAATAATCTTGTTTCAAATTCCCCGCAACTTCGCACTCGTAAAGAATTATTCTGTTATCTATAATTCCAAACGTTTGCTATTCTGCTTATCTTCGTACCCTCTTTCCTCAGCCCGTTTGTAACTGATGATCTTTGTGGAAAACATTTTCGTGGTATCCAAGTTCAACCATAAAATGACCCTCTGTATATTTGTAAATAAGTTCGTGTCTCAATAAGGGAACCTCTCCCATTAAAGAGGAGGGACTTCTTGTCCCCTGACTGTTGCTCTTCTAAAAAGTCTTATTTGAAAACCAACAATACCTTGGTAGAACAATTGGTTTATTTTCAGGTTTTTGAAGTGAGTGAGATACAGTTGTTCCTATGCGAGAGCCTATGGAGTCTGAAAGGGAGGAGAAGATCGGAAAAAATCATATAAATTTGCCCGTAAACACCATGACGCCAGTTTTTTATCAAGGTTGTTAGCATTAGGGTTTCCTGTAGAGATTCAAGAACCTGATTACAGCAGCAGCGGTTCAGGATCATCTATATCCTTGTTGGAGCCTGTTTACCATCCAGTGCAGCTAAATAGCACTGCTTCAGCATCAGGTGCAACTCATGTTTTGGAGTCAGATGAGAAGTTTCAAATGATAAGAGTGAAATTTTTGAGGCTGGTTCATAGGTTAGGCCAGAATTCCTCCAATGGTGTTTTTGCACAAGTTTATTACAGGCTTGCGCTGGGGGAACAGGTAAAGAGAATGATGGATCTCAGTGGAGGAGCCGGAGCCTTGAACTTTGAGTTCCGCAGAGAAAGTGCAATTGCAGACGAGCAAGAAGCCGCTGGCCAAGGCCTTGATTTTACCTGTACCATCTTGGTTTTGGGGAAGACGGGAGTTGGTAAGAGCGCAACCATCAATTCAATTTTTGATGAGATGAAGTGTTTTACAGATGCATTTGAGTTGGGAACAGAAGAGGTTCAGGAGATTATTGGAACAGTTGAGGGAATTAAAATTAGGGTAATCGATACTCCTGGCCTCATAGCTTCCTCTGCCGGTTACCGTCACAACAAGAAGATTTTGGGATCAGTCAAGAATTTCTTCCGGAGGAACCCCCCGGACATTGTTTTATATTTTGATCGGTTAGATATGCAGGGCACGGACCACTATGGAGATTTGCTATTACTGCGCACAATTACAGAGACGTTTTCTCCAGCCGTCTGGATTAATACGATTGCAGTCCTCACCCACGCTGCAAGCCCACCGCCTGATGGTGCCAATGGGGATCCTCTGGACTATGACATGTTTGTAGCCCAGCGATCTAATGTGATGCAACAAGATATTCGCCAAGCTTCGGGAGACATGGAGCTTGAGACTCCTGTATGTTTGGTGGAGAATCACTCCGCCTGCAAAACCAATAGTGCAGGGCAGAAAGTTTTGCCCAATGGACAGATTTGGAAGCCAGAACTGCTGCTAATATCTTTTTCCTGTAAGATCCTGGCTGAAGCAAGATCTCTACTCAAGTTTAAAGACACACCAATGGCCACTCGTCAAAGGATTCTACCTTTGCCCTACTTGCTTTCCAGTCTACTGAAATCAAGAGCTCCTCCAGAAATCACAAAAACGGAGCTTATTCCTCCAAATTGTGAAATGACTACGGTAGATATTAGAGATACAAGTCGGCCCCGATTCTATAGTGATAACTATCCTTCTCATAGGTATCGCTATAATCCCACTCATACATTAATCTTTAATCCTTCTCGTCGGCCTCGCAGTTATCCTGCTCCAAATACCTGGCACTTTAACCCTGTTATGGTTTTTAATGTTTGGGATAATGACATTGGATGGGACGCGGTGAAAGTCGAAAAGATGTTTATGATTGGCAGCGAAATTCCTGTGGCAGTTTCAAGTGAAGCTACAAAAGACAAGAAGGAGACCGTTCTGAGAATGAAATGTGAGACATGCTTGAAGCTACAAGGGTCCAAATCCCTTGTGGGTGGACTCCATATTCATATTGTTGACAGAGAACAGAGTTACACATTGCGGAGTGAAACTGTGTTTCATAATTTTGAAAACAATAAAACCACAGCAGGAATTGCCATTACATCAATTGGCAGTGTCATAGCAGCTGGTATGAAGCTCGAGGATAAATTGAAGATTGGTGAAAAGTTTGAGCTCGCAGTAAATGCGGGCACCATTACTGGCGGTAAAGATGTAGAATATGGGGCAACTTTAAAAGGTACTTATATGAGAAACAAGGACTGCCCGTCTACCTTGGCGCTCTCTTTCATGGATAAGAGGCAGGGTGGATCGGTTTCTACATCTTCCCTGGGCTCTATCATGGAAATGAAGAGTCCGGATCTTCATATCCTATGTCGCCTCCAATCTCAACTTTCGGTAGGACAGAATACAACCATAATCGCTAGTGCGAATTTGAATAATCGGGGAGCAGGGGGAATTCGTCTTCGCACACGTAGTTCAGAACATATTCAGCTACTTCTGATTGGAATTGGAATTATACCACTTGTCAGGAGAATTTGGATTCGAATTAAACCATTTTTCATTAAACTTAAAAAGAGCATCTTCAGCTAGTTTACCAAAATTCGGAGAAATTTTGATGGGAAATATAAAATTCTCAAGAACATTCTCATCTGGTTTTGATTCGAAATATGAAATGATGTAGTTTTGATTGGAACTACACCAATTGTAAGGAATGGACCGGGTCATTATAATCTGTTATTTTCTGGTTAAAATGGAACTGATACCAGATCTGGAAAATGAATGGTTACAGCTATCATCACTTTTGCGTAGCAGCCGAAGCCCATACTATTTTAGAATTAAAAGATTCATCCACTAATTTTATAGTCTACCAGAGCTTCAATTCTTCAATGTATTATTAATGCCTAGAATCTTTAAGAAATTAATGGCTACCTAAATCTTCAATCGACTAAAGCACATGATGTAGTGAGGATTATTCTATGCACCACAGGGAGGCTTTCCTTCTTTTAAGACCAATGATTTTCCATTTTTGTGAAGTTGTGATTCTCATAAACATTTTTCAATATTTTTGATAAAATCGACCTATATATTTAAATAAAATATTACAAAATATTTTTAAAAAGTCAGTATTAAAGCATGCCATGAAACCATCAAGCTGGACTAAAATGCCCTAGAAACAATGTCTAAAATAAACCAACCATCACCAAAAAGTGGCTTAGAAACAAGATCTAAAATAAATTTAGTGTAACAAAGTTAGAACGAATACAACATAAGAAAATTAAGAGGCAACGATTAAAAGCACACATGAGTTTGGATCCTTATCACTTAGATTGCCTTGGCCTCCTTTTTAGAAGGTCCTTCCTCTTAACAATGGGTCCCTGTCAATATTGGCCATGTTTTCAAAACTAACAATCTTTGTGGACGTCTTTCGAGTTCCGAGTATGATTTTGCAATTGTAAAATAGCTAGACCTGATAAGGGCCTTGAGCATGATAATGCACACGTGAGATCTAGATGGAGAAACTTGTTTGAGTGATGTGCAGGAGTTTGTCCATATGGACGAGGAGGTGGGGAGCCCCAACCTCCTTGTTGTGCATGCAACAAAGTGTGGCGATCATTCAATTCAACGTTGGGAGCAATGATGAGAGCAAACTTCTATGGTGACCTCTTCCTCTTGGAGTGCTTTTATGAGACATTGAAAGTGGCGAACATGAGAAACAATGCAAGGAGCATTGCCCCAACAAGGAACACACAATAAAGATCAACAATAATGAAACACTCGGACTCAAGGTCTTGGGATATTGGTGAGTTACAAATAGTTTGTAATCATCAACCCAAGTTCCATTCCCATTAGGTCAATTGGAAACTTCTCGATATGGACTAAGCGGAACATAGCGGGGTACTCGAATGCGGATCGCTTAGTAGACATTAAGGACCCAAGCCCACCCCCATGTCCCACTTAGAGAAAGTGCTCCTCCACCACTCCAGTTTATAATTATGATATGATAAAAATGTTTACCATCACAATAGATCAAAACACCCTAGAATGTTCATGTTCATAGCTTGGTGGACATTAAGGACCCAAGCCCACCCCCATGTCCCACTTTGGACTAAAATGCCCTAGAAACAATGTCTAAAATAAACCCGCCATCACACTAGACCAAAAAGTGGTCAAGAAACAAGATCTAAAATAAATTTAGTGTAAAAAAGTTAGAACAAATGCAACATAAGAAAGTTAAGCAAAGATCGACTAAAACCCCGCACGATTTTGGATCCTTTTCATTTAGGTTGCCTTGGCATCCTTTTAGAAGGTCCTTCCTCCTAACAATGGGTCCCAGTCAAGTATTACACATGGATCTTGAGCATGATAATGTACGCGTGAGTCTAAATGGAGAAACTTGTTTGAGCGATGTGCATGAGCCCGACCATCTAGACGAGGAGGTGGGGAGTCCCGACCTCCCTGTTGTACACGCAACAAAGAGTGAGGACCATTCAATTAAGCTTTGAGCAATTACGAGAACAAAGTTCTATGGAAACCTCTTCATCTTGAAGCACCTTTATGAGATGGTGAAAATGGCAGAACATGAAAAACAATGCAAAGAGCATTGCTCAACAAGGAACAAACAATAGTACTAAGAGTTGGGGGTGAATTAGTATTATACAATATTTTACTTATTTAAAACTTTAACATCCACAACAACAACAATCATACAAGATCAACAATTATGAAACACATGATTTATGTGGAAACCCTTTAGGAGAAAACCACAGAGAAAATACTACTTGGATTTATTGTCCAAATCCAACCCCAAAATATCTCAATACGAATTTTTAGGAATCAACCTACTGGAGACACCAATCCCCAACATGCCGAGCACCAACTCAGCCAGTTCATGAGCACCAACTAACTAGAGACACTAATCCCCAATGATGAGCACCAATTCAACCAATTTGTGAGCTTTAATTCAATGGAGACACCAATCCCCAATGTCGAGCACCAACTCAACTAATTTGTGAGCACTAACTCACTAGAGACACCAATCCCCAATTGTGTGAGACACCGACCTCAACAATACAGTTCCACCTTCTGTAGTTGCTTCTTCAGCCTAATGATGAAAATCAAATCATTCTTTTACCATGGACATTGTTATGATCAAATCACTTCATATTTCAGTTCTTACTCAATGTTGTCTTCTTTGTTACTCCTTTTCAGCACTGCCGCTTTGAATGATATATCTTTATTATTCCACTCTCATCCACTTGCTCCACTCACACATGTTCACACTTCACTCCTCTTGTTGGCTTTACACACCCACACTACTCACACTTCACTCACTTGTCACTAACCAAAAATCCATTCGCCTCTACACACTTGCACGCCTTAACACATTTGCTCCACTCATGCTTCACTTTCGGCTGGTTTCTCTTATTACATTTCATCGACTCTTTCCTTTTGAGCACTATCATTTTTGTTTCCTACCCCCAATCAAATTATTTTCTTCCTCATCACATCTCTGCCTTATGATTCGCCATCTTAGTCTTTAGGCTTAAGTGATCACTCTCGTCTTTCCATCTCTACACCCATTTGCAATGTTCTAACTTTCACATTTTCTCCTCCTTCCTTAAATATCTAATTACTTCATCTTTACACTCATAAATTTTCTTGAGACTTAATTAATATATCTTCATTATTAAAGCTCCTTCTACTTCCTTTAGAAATGTTCCTTCTTTTCCACGAGAGATATGCCTGCTTCAGTAATGATTTATCTTCATGATACAACTCCACACCCACTCGCTCTGCATTTCTCCTCAATAGTTCACACTTACCTGTTTACAAACACACTTATTCTTTTTAAATATATCTTCTTATATACATGTAGATCTTCTTTAGCACTAAAGATGAGTCGACCTATAGCTTAAATGTCAATACCAACACAAAGAGGAGTTACCAAACCAAGGGAGGTCACCCAATATCCGTTAAGATCATTAATGTGTTTTCTTTGATGCCTTAGAGAGCCGACCTACAAACTGAATCAAAATAGGAAAACATGGGATTCAAATGCTAGCGCCAGGAATGGGCACGATTCAACTTAATATAGCTAGCTCTAGACTAAACAAATCATAAAAACTGAAAAAAATCTTTGCGAGCTCAAAACCAAGACTATTAACTCTAGATGAGATGCATTATAAGGTCCAATCATACATATCACTAGCTCCAGACCATTTGTACTCATAGCTCCGCACTACCAACACTATAGGAGTGGCCTCAGACTATCAATGCTACATGAGATCTCGAGCAACATTACATGTGAGCTTTGGAACAAATATTCGAGCTCGGACCGATAATATGAGCTCCCTCTACAACGAGCTCTAAACGACCATCTTATCTCTAGATTATACAATGCGAGGCAAGCTCAACTCCAAACGATAGGCATTGTCCTATATGCAAGCTTGAGGAAGAGCAACACTTTGAGCTATGGATGATATCCATTTTAGGTGAGCTACTCGGACAACCAACACTTTTGCGAGCTCGGTGAGCTACATTCTAAGATGTGAATGAGTTACCAAGCTCTAGACGAGTTACCAGCGAGCTCCAACCATCTAGCAAAAACTTTGATATCAACGATTTATAAAATTCTTTCAACAAACTTTGATGGTTTCGAACTCCTTCATCTTCCTTTTACATCAATGGCAATCATTCCAACACCCAATACTTCAAATGGGTCTAGAGATGGGCAACATCTAGCCCCCACCTTCTTGGCTTGCACTTGGATCTATTAAAATACATTTGAAATGATCATAGATTTATCATATGTCAATAAAATAAAATGAATAACATAGTTAGGAAAAATGTTTAAATTTCGTTATTTTGAAAATAAAAAAATTTCCACTAAAAAATATGCCAAATGTAGATGGATTCAACATAAAGTAAATGACACTCTCTAAGAGAATATTCCTCCAAATAGAAGGCTTTGATTCGAACAATTTGAAAAATTCATGGATCTAGATTCCAAGTCAAAGCTATTTTTACCTTTTGCAAAAACCAAAAAAATGCATGAGCATTTCCAAGTGACCACAAAATGGACAACTTGGTGGGATATCCCTAAAATATATAATGAAACAACTAAGGGGAAGATCTTGGTAAGATCAAAGTATATGAAATCTTTGGCTTTAATTGTTATCGATTGAGTGAAGGGGCCACTTCACATTAAGCTTGTCAACCATGGGCAATGCAATAAAAAAATATCACACCCCTTCCTAGGCAAGTGATTTTGAAAATGCATATCAAGATACCACTTTGAGTCCTTCCACTTTGGGGTTGAGAGGTAATTACACTAAATTTATACAACATCTTGTCAAGGATGGCTTCCAAAATATCCTTGAAAGACTCTTGATCACTATAAAGCGATTGAAAATTGGTTTTACCTTCAAGATAATAAAGCAAGTTCTTGTTTTGTCTAAAGAGAATATCAAGCGCCATGTGAATCCTTCATTTAAATAGCTTAAGAGAATGAACCCACAAGAATTTAGTGAGAACAATGTTATTAAAATTTATCATTGGAGACCTCTAAAGCGAGTGTTGATTAATAAACATCCCTTCTTGAAAGGCATCACCATTAGATCATAAAGTGAGAATTTGAGATTTTCAAGGCTTTCCAAATACTTAAGATTGTAGAATATAATCCATTTCCATTATTTTTGGCTCGAGACTCTTTTTCAACAAGACAATTGTGAAAAAATGAATTTCCAAGCTTCGTGCCCTTTGCTTGCTTGGATGATCCATTTAGTACAAAATGTGGTGGCTTGGTGACCAATGTCCGATGAGACCCAACACATTATCCTTCTTGGGAAGACAATAAAACTCCAAAGCAACTCTATGAGATCTCTTCCCATCTTCATAACTAGACCATAAAATATCTCTCAACAACTTTTCAAAAAATTTAAAAGAGGCTTTCGTAGGCACTCTACATAAATAATAGTAGGCCCTTTGGTGGTAATGAGAAATTTATAGAAACTTGAACTTTACCTACCAGAGAGAGGGGATCATGATCCAACATGCGAGATTTTCCCCATTGTTCGATGATGTATTATCACAAAAGGGAAGGAGTATCTTGAAATTCAAATGGAATCCCTAGAAAGTGAAAGACTTCACTATGTTGAATCTTTTCCCACTCAAAATTTCTTAATTAAGGAGGTCGTGTCAAGAAAGACTATGTATAGCTTGAGTTTTCCTCATTATATATTAGAGATAGATGTGAGGAAATAAGTGTTAGTGTAGGTTATTATTTATACTTTTATTTGTTTATCAGGAAAATTCTTGCACTTGTGTTAGCCCTACTCTTGTTGGGTTAGCTTGCTTAGGTGTACTAGTTTTGTGGAGTTAGCTTACTAGTTGTATGGAGTTAGCTTACTAGTTATGTGGAGTTAACTTATTAGTCTTGCAGATTTAACTTAACTATCGAGTATCGATTAGTGGGGGTTCCTTACCATTGATCTAGGTAGTATTTTCACTTCCCTCCTCCTATATATACATCCTCATTATTGAGGAATGGAAGGTGATCTAATGTAATAACATTAAGGATTATGATGGATTTCCATATATGATATTTTAGCTTTTTGTTTGCAAATCTAATGTGGTGTGCTATTATTGTTATCCATTTTTTTCTTTTAGGAAAAATAGACAAACGTGACCTTACACGCAGAGGAGCTGACGGGGTTGTTTCAGTCATGGAGGATTGCATTTTGGAGTTAGCAAATGAAATTGTGAATTCTCCAATTTCAAACTTTTCACCTCTCAGCGGGACTCAAAATCAATTTTCAAGGGTTTAACTTGCTCAAAACAAGTCCAAATTTCACCATTTGATAGATCGGGGCTAATCTTCAAAAGGGTATTTTAAGTTTTTTTAAAAATTATTTTCGAAATTTTAGAGTTTTTGGATTTGATTTCGAGGATTTCGAGATTTGGGATTTGAGTTTTGAATTTGATTTTTGGATTTCTGAGATTTGATTTGATTTGGGATTTGGGTTTTGATTTGAGATTTGAGTTTGATTTTGGGATTTTGGGATTTCAGATTTTGGGATTTGGGATTTCAGATTTTGGGATTTCAAGATTTCAAATTTTAGGTTTCGGGGTTTCGGGATTTTAGGTCTTGGGGTTTCAAGATTTCAGGATTTCAAGTTTTAGGATTTCGGGATTTTGGGATTTTGGAACTCTCAAGCCCCAAAACATAAAAAGCAAGACTAAATGTCTGAAATTCCAAATTCTAAAAGTCTGAAATTTCAGACTTTTGGGTTTCAGGACTTTCAGAACTCTCAAGCCATTTTGAGTGGTGAACAGTAGCTCGACTTCTAAAACCAAAATTTTTGAAAGTCTGAATTTCAGGATTTTGGAGGTTGCATGCATTTTGGACTCTAAAAATGAAGAAATATAGTCCACCATTTTTTAGGGTGTTAGGCTCCTCACCTACCAAAATTATGAGGTATAGGCTTCCTTCTTGCACAGTAAGGCATGGTACATGGAGGTATGGGCTTTGTCATGGCTCCCATCACTGTTGCAAGAGAATTCAATGCATTTTGGAGGTGGTTGAGGGAGGATTTGGGTTTTTCTCATCTCCTTCTCTCTTTCTTCCTATATATTGTAAGGAGGGTTTTTTTTCAAAAGGTTGGACAATTTTTCCTTGCACCCTCCCTTCTTCTCTGATCTACAAGTGAATTTGTGGAGTTCAAACCTCCCATTTCAAACTGTAATGCAAGTTTGTGCCTCTTAGCCATCAGAATCTGTATCAAATTCTTGGAGCAATAAAATTAAGTCTGTGGATGATTTCAACCCTCTCTTATATTCATTATATCTTCTTGATCTCTCATTGCAATTTTGGTTATCTATGCATGGTGGTTGTATTACAATTTTAATGGTTTGTGTTTAATTGCAAAGTAGGTGTTCAACATTCCTTTGGTGCATCACCTCTATTAATTTAGGTTTATTTTCTTACATCTTCTTAACCCTGTCTCCTTGGCAAGTTAGAGTAGGTTTTAGAGTAGATCCTTTGCAAATTGTATGTGTGCACCTGAACAGAGGAATAAGAACCGACCTTCATCCGAAGAGCTTTCTTGATTGCAAAGTCCCACACTTTGGGAAAAGCTCCATGTTATGTAATCACACTAAGAGTCTCAACCCATCGAGTTGTAGACATTCAGGGGTGTTGTGATTATGCATCAATAGTTTTGGCATGCCCAGTGGGACCAAGAGGTCATTCTATAAGATTTGAAGGAATTTTCATCAAATTCAGACTAAGAAATTGTAAGTTCTCCAATTTCAGACTTTTCACCTCTCAGGATGAACTCGAAATCAATTTTCAGGGGCTTAACTTGCTCAAAATAGGTCCAAATTTCACTAGTTGATAGATCGGGGATAATATTCAAAAGGGTATTTTTAGTTTTTGAAATTTTTATTTTCAAAATTTCGAGTTTTTTGAATTTCGGGTTTTGGGTTTTGGAACTTTGGGTTTCGGGTTATCGAATTTTAGGTTTGGTTTTTGGAACTTCGTGTTTGAGATTTCGGGAGGCTTGTATTTTCAGGTTCTTAGAACTTGGGATTTCAAAATTTCAGAATTTTCCCAATTTCAGTTTCGAGTTTTCAGACATTCGGAAGTCTTGCATTTTGGGTTTTCGGGACTGTCATTCCAAATCAATTTTCAACCTCTAGAATATCAAATACACAGGTCCTTCAAGGTTTTCATTTTTATTCTGTCAAGTTTGGTGTGTAACTTGTCAAAATCTAGCCTTTAGAGGCTCATTTCCCAACACATTTGGTGACTCAAGGGATAGAATTCAGTGGTGTAGTAGCACAAGTTGCCCAAGTACATGAGAAGAATTCGAACTAGGTCTGATACTCGAGAAGAGGGATTGTTTGTTTACCTACAATTATCACCAGGAAGAGGAAGGAGAGGAAGAAGACCACAAAGATCACCATCTCCACCTAACAGGACTTTGTCTATGCCTCCACCTGGTAGACCTTTTCTTCAATCAACGAGATTTCTCCGACCAATCAGGATGGCACAACCCAATCCCTATGTCAAATTCACGGGCAAGTATCCACTTTCCCTAAATGCTCAAAATCTAGTTCCAATTGTGGCATTGAAGAACGTCCCATATTTCACTGGAGAGAACCAAACAACTCGATTGACCACATCCAGGACATTGCAAATGTCTATGCAATTCATGAAATCAATGAAATGGATATTGCGGTCAAGTTGTTAGCTTCATATTTTAAAGGAAAATCTTTGCAATGGTTTAGGAGCCTCACAACAGGGTCTATCCATAATTGGGATCATTTATGCACAGCCCTCCATAATCAATTTGGGGAAAAGGGAGATAATTTGTCTTTATTGGAACAATTGACAACTATTAAGAGGGCTCCTAATGAACAGTTGACCAATTTCAACTTTAGATTCCAACAAACATGGGACAAGATTCTGGTAGCTATTAGACCAACTGCCAAAGGAGCATTCCTCTATTTCTTGAAGGCTATAAATTCAGATATAGCCATGATGATACAATCAATGGGAGGTATAACCTTACCCGTAGCCTATAACATTGCTATTAGAGCTGAAAACTACTTGATTCAAGCTGGTAAGATAGCACCAAGGCCACCAATGCCTCTCTATCTAGATATGGGAGCTCCTACAACTAGTCAAATGCCGAATTGAATCCCATTCCGACCCTTAGAAATAAAAGTAATAATGAGGCTTTCACTTCTTCAAGCACTTCAAAAGAGCTACAGGAGGTTATGAAACAACTACAAAACCTAGGAAATGAGCTAGAAACTATCAAGAGACAAAAAATCAGATTTCTAGACCATATCAACCTCATAATTAGTATCAAGCTAGGCCCCCATACCAATAAAATAGACAACCAACTCAGGTTGTAAACCAAAACTAGAACCAAGGACAACCTCAATCACTGAGGCCATTCGACTATATGACCATAAGAAAATTTAGGGATTGCAATTTTCCCTCTCTTTCTCATTCTATAAATTGTAATCTTGGGCTCATTTATAAGTGGTTGGTCATTTTCTCTCTTGCCCCTCTCTCTTTCTTCTCTACTAGGGTTGAATGTGGAGCTTAAGCCTCCTTCTAAAGCTTTGTAATGATATTTCCTTGCCTCTTTTTGACCAATGATGTACTGTGTGAATTCATGGAGCAATAAAATATGTTTCGTGATGCATCTTATCCATCATTTGCATGTTTTATTGTCTCTTCTTGCCTCTCACTATTTTAGGTATATCGTGCATACCTCTAATGTTTATTATAGGTTTTGGGATTTATGTTTAATGGGTTTGAAGTGTTATTTTGTGTGAATTTCATATTTGGTTTGTGATGCATCTTCTCCATCCTCTCTATTGCTTGCCTCTCTCCACTTTAGGCAATTGTGATTATGATCAACAAATTCCTTTTTCGGTGTATTCTTTGCTTTAGTGTAGGCTTTATTTTAAATTCTCTCTCTCTCTCTCCTGGTCCCTTGGAAGTTAGATTAGGAATAGATAGACTTTTCTCGCACCGAGAGTAGATTGTAGCAAGTCATTTGGAGCAAGAACCTACTTTCTTTGGAGGTCTATCTCAAGTACCCATGTGTTACCTAAGTTACAAGTCCCACACTTGGAGAGACCACAAGGTCAGACGAAACGTTCACACCCAAAAGGATAATACATTTTTTTTCTTTTTGACAAGACAACATAGAAGTCCAATCACGAGAACACACTTACTGAGTTAGGGCCAACCACAATGAGATATTCTTGAGGGTTATTTATTTTAAAGGACATCTTGCGATTCTTAGCTTACGTTTTCAAGGAGGCTCAAGATATGATCGTATAATTCAACTTGCCAAGCCAAGTTTATTCCTTTGACAACGAGTAATTATCTAAATCTTCTCTATTATGACATTTATTTGCTTAATTCGTTTATCAAGAAAAAGGAGTATTTAAATTCCTGAGGCCATCTGCTCACCACTAACGCTACTAAGATTCATTCTTGCCCACAAGACAACATGGTTTTAAGTTCAACACACTTAAGAGAAGAGATACAAGGTGCCTTGGAAAAGGGTTAGAGGGAGAAGGTCGAGATGAAACATCTTTAGGACCTCATTAGTTATTGCCAGTATTTAATTGAAGCTAGGGCTCTTAACCAGAATTATCAACAACTTTACTTAGGCTTCGCTAAAAGTATTAACAAGGAGTAAAAATTTACTTTCCAAATGGCGGTGAGAAAGATGGTGAGGTCTCCAATTTGTTTTCTCTGGCTTATTAAATCTTATCATCTTCAAACAACTAACAGTTCATTTCACCTTAGGGTCATTTTACAAATTTCACCATAAAAGGAATAATGTTCACTAGAGGAGCTAGGGTTATCGTGTTATAAAGTTTACTGTGATGATAGTCTTGCCCTTGTTTACTTAAAGAATTTCTTGCTCTCAAGTTGGTGACCCCTACGTTACTTTATTTGAATACAAACTTTTAATTTAACTTCTAGAAGTATTAAACAATCCTATGTTAGTTTACTTATGACACTTTATTACTAAGTCATAGCAAGGTTTAACTCAAAATTTATTCTCAAGGCAAAGTTGTAGCAACACTCATTTACAAGAACAAAACAAGATTACATCAATTCTTAAAATACTGATACTCAACAAAGTCACTCAACAACAATAACCAAATTTTCTTATAATTTCAAAGATGGTCAAACAATACAAGGTTTCCAAAGTTCAGATGACAAAGTCCACAATACATTATACTAAGACATTAATCCTCTTCTAAACTTTCCACTGGACGTTAACAATAGTTGAACAACATAAAAAAGGTTTTGAGCAAAGGAACTTCTCAACTGAGGTTGATGACAAAAGTCTACAAGTCTATCCCTCATCTACACGCAAAATCCATCTGCAACAAATTTTCTACAAGAGTCAGTTCACGAGAACTGAGCAAGATAAGGCTACACAAACCCACCATAACTGTTATCTATCAATACCATGAAAAGAAGCACTTTATTACGAGAATTTGGGTCAAACCTCTAAACACTATCAACACTTCAAGTTATAATAAGTTTCCACCATGCCAAACAAGGAAGAAGACCATGTACTTCCGTTAGGAGTAAAGACAACGAAAATATAACAACCGAAAGAGAAAGGCCCTTGGCCCTATAAGGAGAAATAACCAATCTAACAAAGCAGGATTCCCACCAAGTAAATAATTAAATAACAATCACAAGAGTGCGATTTGATATAAAGTACCAACCATCCAGAATTTTATCATAGGTACCAAATGCATAGGTTATAATATTATATTTCTAGAAGAACAAGAGTTGATCGGCCCAAGAAAAGGGAAACCACGGTTCAAGAATTAACACAAAAAGCCATGTATAAATGAGTTTCAAACCTGAAATCACATAGAGTATCCACACAACATAAGTTTCGAAGCATAAGCAAAGTAAACTAGTTTTGGCCACTAACTCCAAGAGATTTCCCAATCATTCAAGAAGGCCAATGCCTTGTAGGCTAGTAGCAATCACGAGAGAAGAAAAAGAGTCCGTCAACCAAGAGTATACGAAAATGTCATCAACAACTTTTATAACCCTAAAAATTTACAACACTCCACATCAATTATTAGAGTTCAGTTAATTTAAAATAAATTTCCTATTTCCCAAAACAACAATATTTTTAAGGCAACCCTTGGTAACATAAACAACCATTCAAACAAAGGTACAACATAAACTACTAAGTTCCATTATCAAAACAACTCCTTCTGCTATAGCTCCATCATACTATTGATTGCAAGAAAGATTTTCCCAAGGTTGACAACATTCAAGGCAATTTTCATCACAAAACATTAAGGTACATATGTGCATATAAGCTGTCCAATCCTAATTAACAACATAGTCATAATAAATGGGAGGAAACACAAGTTAGAAGACTAGATTATTTCACCAACAATCTTCCGAGAGGGAAGAAGACCAAAAATAATTCCAGAAATAGCGGGGGTACTAGAGTTGCACAATTAAGACCTCGAACATAGCTATAAAAAAAAAAAAAAAAACTAGTTACGATTCAAGATGAAGGGGGCAGTCAAAGTACCTCCTAAGAATGGCTATAAAACCTAGGAACCAGGCTGAAGCTACGTAGGAGTCTAAACACTCGAGGTTGAAACACGATGCACGCAAACTAAAACATTCTAAAAGTTTTAACACCGAATCTCTAACCTGAAATAGTCCAAGCGTTGATTACACTAATCCTGCAACCTTTCCTTTTCGATGCCAAAAGGGTTGTTAGGTGGCTTGAGAGATCATTAACAATATATGTCAAAAGACAAAGAAGGACAACCTTGGTTGATAGGAAGGAACTTCATAGTTATTGCACGCTTACAATAATGACTGCTAAAAACTAGCTGGAACAAATAATAACTGGAACTCTATCGTAGAGAAGAGTACATATATATATATAAAGGAAGATCGATCACTCGAGCGAAAAAAAAAACATACACCCAAGGAAGAGAACACTTGCATGCTTTCCTCTAACATACAGGCAATGGTAATAGCTAAACAAGAAGAAAGCAAGTAGAAAGGAGAGACCGACTGAAAAGAAGACAACCAATTCAAAGAAATGGTGGTTCGATTTCACGATGAAATAAATATAGCAATGGTAGAAAAGTGTAGGAATATCTTGCCTATTTCTCCACTTCACTTCAAAGTCGTCATGAGACTCCGCACGGGCCAACATAAAAACTGCATCAAGCTTCAACATAAGCTCCAAAAGGATTTAACCTTCATGATTTAGTGATTGAAATATTATAAATGATTTACACCTACATTATCCTGAGAGAGAGAAAGCATTATAGAAAACTATATCTTTAATATCTCGCTCATAAGAACATGCAGACACTGATTCAAATGTGGCACAAGAAATTGTAGCATTAATGTAGAAGATATCGATGCATTATCAGTTCATTCATATGCACAAAGATTAAGCTATGAATGCGGGAATGAAATATGAAAATAGCATGAGACAAGGATGTGAGTACTCTGCTTTGGCGATGTCGATGGGCCAAATGTGATAAGCTGGATAGACTGATGGGGTAGAAAATTTAATAGTTGAGTCCTTTCACAAATCCACCTCACACCGCCTCGTAGTGTCAGCTAGAATCCCATAAGCTTCCCCATTTGGAAAAACAGCCAACACCCATGGGTGGGACTGATATAGAGATGTCGTACTATCACCATAACCCCAAGCATCAGTGTTCCACGTAAAGACACGCTTTCCTGTTCACTCGAGGGAACCACTAACCTCTCCAGTGCCATATAAAGAAGAGCCATGAGGGAGCTCAATGGTGACAACTTGTTGGCCATGCACGCACTCACAAGATGGGATATAATCTGGCACCTTGTTTATAGAAAACTTCAAGAGTATCTCTAAATTTAGGATCCAAAAAAAAAAAAGATATGCTTTGAAACGCATTTTTCTTTGAATCTCCATCACAATCAAAGCGATAAATACCTTCTTCAAGTATAGGCATGAAAACCATTTGTCTTGAGCACTCCAAGTTACTAGCTCCCTGTGGATCATCCTGGCCAATCATTCTTGATGTACACTGCCGATCCTTCAAGTACGGTAAATTAATGTGCTAGACTTTTTCCTTCGAATACTGATCTCCGCCTCCTAAAGTTGTACTGTCGGCTTGAAATTCTATGGGATTGAAGCAAAACTTCCGACGATTCTGCCATGCCGAAAAGAAGGATTTCGCCTCTTTGAGACTCTCTTCCATGAGTTACATCGTAAAACAAGTAAGGTCTCAATAGAGAATCTTTGCAATAAAATTCGTCAGGTCTCCTGGTAACACTTTCACTGTCACATAGTCGATTTTGATAAAATATCTTGAAGGAGAATCTTGAATTTGAGGATGCATTCGATACTGAACAGATAACAACATAGTTGGACATCCTGCTTGGTGGAGGTGCTCACAAAGGCTTCGACTAAACTGCAACAACATACTGCTCTTGGCTAATTATTGTTGCTGCAGTACATTCTTGAGGCTCTCCGACCAGAACACACCTCGCAGCACCCAATGAAAGTGGAGGTAACACACCTACCTCACTAGCTTGTAGCTTCATCTAACACCACGTGCGCAGGGAAGAACTCAGACCAAAAGTCCCAGATAGAAAGAGTATTGCGGCCAGAAGAAAACAACACACACACGCAGCAAGGAGAAGAAATCAGAGTAGGAAGAATAAATCCAACCCAAACAGGTATGCGGCCAGCAGGTAAAAAGGCATCCAAAAAGTCTTGCACACTCACCAAAAATCCATGCAGCAACAACAAGAAATCCGGGAAAGATTTGCTAGAACAACCAAAATTAAAGTATGCGGCCCACTACCAAAAGGGAAGAGATATTTCTTACCCACAGCACGTGGGGCAAACCAAGCATAAATGAAATAATTAAAGAAGTAGGTGGCCTTCATTCCCATGCACCCACTTTGCCAGATAACAACAAAATTCAACAAGAATCCACGCAGAAAAACAAGAGATGGCGACCCAGAAGAGAGTGGTCAAAGCATTAGGAAAAAATGTGTTTCAGCCTGCACATACAATCAATAAAATAAAGGGAAAAAGACTACCACCATGCCACGCCAAGTATGGCATAAATGAGAAACAATAAAGCAAACAGGTGGCCAACAAACTCCACCCACCCACTAACTAGAAGACAAGGAAAAAGGAATTCAAAGAGAGGAAAAGGAACCCACATCAGCTCACGCCAAGCAGCAGAGAAAATTGACCAAAAGATTTACAAGCCGGTGGAGCGAAATTATAATTTCTTTTAATTATAATATAAATGATTGAAACGACAAGAAACATGCCTAAACAACCAAGGGGATAAACTAGATGTTAAAGTTCGAAGGCGAACACGAAGCAAAGACCGACCATGGAGCCAAGACATCAGAATTACACACAGCCATTCGACGCTCCACAAGAGGGTCATAGAGACAAGAACTAGGGTACACGCCGAACGGGGCATTACATTCTCCTCCCCTTAAGAAAAGCATCGTCCTCGATGCGACATAACACAGAGGAGAATGAAATGGCACGTAACCAATAACATGTAAAGGAGAAATTACACCCTATGGTTTAAAATTTAGCTGATTAAGGCACGGTCACAAAGTAGCCTTAGGAACATTTGGTAGAAATTTTAACTTTCAAGGTTCTGTGAAGATTGGCAGTTCCCTCTTATTTATTATTTCATTAGTTTCTTTCCATTAGCATTATTCTTAGTTTAATTTCTTTTAAAATTTCACCATTGAAGAGTTTTGGTTTATTCCTTATTGTGGGTGCCCAACATGAACTGCTAACACAACACCCTATCAGGTTCAAAAAGACACTACAGATTCACAAGCACACAAGTATATACTACATGATTGTATTACACCACAAAAGGTTACTCAAATACGGAATGGTATAGGCACAGTCCACATAACATAGTACTCGACACACATCAATGACTGACATACCAAATACTCAAACAAAAGAGTACTACAATTCACCAGACATTTCCTCAATTTGCATCGATGAACAAAATTCACATAACACCAAACAAATGCTACAGGTACATAGTGTCCACAAGGGCATCAATGCCATATCCACAACATCACAACACATATCCATCTGACATGAGTAACACATACATCAAAAGACCACTACCAAAACATCACAATAACTCAACATATATCCCGAAACATCAACCATACACACAAATATCATATGCCTCCCTCAAACTCTTATGCCTCCCTCAAACTCTTATGCCTCCCTCAAGTCTCTTATGCCTCCCTCAAACTCTTATGCCTCCCTCAAGTCTCTTATGCCTCCCTCAAACTCTTATGCCTCCCTCAAGCTCTTATGCCTCCCTCAAGGAGGCCGGTTGACCCTATGGTCCAAGACACATAGAGTTCGAACACTCCTAACCCAAGTGACATAATAACGCGTGGTTCAACAACCCGCTAGTTATATGTAACTCCTTGGGGCGTACCCCCATACAATGAAGCGGGTCCATAGGTCCAACCATTCCATGGTGCATCCCATGACCCTATTCCACACATCACGACAATAGAACCAGCACAACAATCCAATCTAAGTGCCAAGTGGCAAAGTACAAGCCTTGGGCAAGGCGGTAAAAATTCCAAATTTAAAAGAAGACCCAAAATCAAGCAAAATAAATGGCCAAATAGCCATAGTTAGTATCAAAATCCACATGTTAGTGCCACAAACCAAGGAAATGCCCAAAATTGTAACGCATTGCAATCAAGAAAAGTTGTTGGTCCTTACAAAATAAGGTAAAAGCTCAATTTACGAATAAAATCAACTTATAATAATGTCACATTACGATAACTGTGTGGCCTTATCTGGCCACCAAGGGGTACTCAACGAGTTGCTAGCACTCGGAACATCGAGCCTCAGCTCGTAAAATACATATCAATAATACAACTGTCATCATCTCAATCAGAATCATCTCGCCACAACTTCAACAAGGCTCAACATAGTCAAAGTCACATAGGTTAAATCCATACGACAACCATATCGGGAGAGAGAAAAGAGTACAAGTCACCATCTACTGAGCCTGAGGTGTCCGCGAAACACAATATGCATGACACCCGTTGAACAAGTGTCACACATACCAAACAAACGAAAGTGGGTTTTCAGCCTATGTAAGGCTCCACTTCCTATCTCGTACTCGGCTCGAGTGACTGGTCAATGGTACACATTTTCTCACTCCATACATACACAGTCTACCGATTTCCCTCAGGTTCGGTTAGTGTAAGGCTCACAACATAACATATAACTACATCACTAACACCATGGTGGTACACACATAGCTACCATAACGTCTCACGTATGGTATGTATACAGGGGTAGATCACAATCATACATTCACAGGGTGCAATACATCACTTTACCACATTCTGCACCCAAAGTGCAATCACAATACGATAGGGTTCATACACTCACCGTATGACCCTAAATCACGACATGAATCATTACATATCACACAACTCATATATATGATGGACATAGTACATCACAACATAACATCCATTGCTACATAACAAGGTGGTACACACATTTCTTCAAAACATGGTAAAAACATCATGATACAACTCATTTCTTTTAACATCAATCTAGTCATACAACACATTGATACACCTACCTATCACAATATGCCACAATGCTCCAACACTATGTCATCCACATTATAATTCTTTTCACACATCACAAGCAGTAATTCACACGTGAACTCTTCATAGAATCCACAAGAAGGAGAGAGAATACTCCCATCCCCAACACATCAATATGATAACAAATACGCACTGAGTGACATACACATCACGTGCGTTCACAATATCACAATTACGACAATAATCACATCACGCTTATACCACATTACTCTTCCAATATAAATCATCATCATGCAATACCATCATCTCCATGAAACAATATCATGTAACACCATCACCATCATGTAACATCACCATACAACACCAATCCGGCCCATAGGTTCGAGAGCATGAACCTATGCTCTGATACCAAGTGTAACGACCCAAAAATTCACACACACGAACAACACAGTAAAAGACAGGATAATTTTTTTTTGACTTGCTTCCACACATAACACGACACAACATGTCGTGACAAAGTTACAACCAACTCTGGGAACCACTTGTTACGGGGATGACCACAAGGTCAGCACGGAAACGTTCACACCCAAAAGGATAATACATTTTTTTTTCTTTTTGACAAGACAACATAGAAGTCCAATCACAGAACACACTTACAGTTAGGGCCAACCACAATGAGATATTCTTGAGGGTTATTTATTTTAAAAGGACATCTTGCAATTCTTAGCTTACGTTTTCAAGGAGGCTCAAGATATGATTCGTATAATTCAACTTGCCAAGCCAAGTTTATTCCTTTGACACTGAGTAATTATCTTTAAATCTTCTCTATTATGACATTTATTTGCTTAATTCGTTTATCAAGAAAAAGGAGTATTTAAATTCCACAAGGCCATCTGCTCACCACTAACGCTACTAAGATTCGTTCTTGCCCACAAGACAACATGGTTTTAAGTTCAACACACTTAAGAGAAGAGATACAAGGTGCCTTGGAAAAGGGTTAGAGGGAGAAGGTCGAGATGAAACATCTTTAGGACCTCATTAGTTATTGCCAGTATTTAATTGAAGCTAGGGCTCTTAACCAGAATTATCAACAACTTTACTTAGGCTTCGCTAAAAGTATTAACAAGGAGTAAAAATTTACTTTCCAAATGGCGGTGAGAAAGATGGTGAGGTCTCCAATTTGTTTTCTCTGGCTTATTAAATCTTATCATCTTCAAACAACTAACAGTTCATTTCACCTTAGGGTCATTTTACAAATTTCACCATAAAAGGAATAATGTTCACTAGAGGAGCTAGGGTTATCATGTTATAAAGTTTACCTGCAATGATAGTCTTGCCCTTGATTACTTAAAGAATTTCTTGCTCTCAAGTTGGTGACCCCTACGTTACTTTATTTGAATACAACTTTTAATTTAACTTCCAGAAGTATTAAACAATCCTATGTTAGTTTACTTATGACACTTTATTACTAAGTCATAGCAAGGTTTAACTCAAAATTTATTCTCAAGGCAAAGTTGTAGCAACACTCATTTACAAGAACAAAACAAGATTACATCAATTCTTAAAATACTGATACTCCAACAAAGTCACTCAACAACAATAACCAAATTTTCTTATAATTTCAAAGATGGTCAAACAATACAAGGTTTCCAAAGTTCAGATGACAAAGTCCACAATACATTATACTAAGACATTAATCCTCTTCTAAACTTTCCACTGGACGTTAACAATAGTTGAACAACATAAAAGGTTTCGAGCAAAGGAACTTCTCAACTGAGGTTGATGACAAAAGTCTACAAGTCTATCCCTCATCTACACGCAAAATCCATCTGCAACAAATTTTCTACAAGAGTCAGTTCACGAGAACTGAGCAAGATAAGGCTACACAAACCCACCATAACTGTTATCTATCAATACCATGAAAAGAAGCACTTTATTACAAGAATTTGGGTCAAACCTCTAAACACTATCAACACTTCAAGTTATAATAAGTTTCCACCATGCCAAACAAGGAAGAAGACCATGTACTTCCGTTAGGAGTAAAGACAATGAAAATATAACAACCGAAAGAGAAAGGCCCTTGGCCCTATAAGGAGAAATAACCAATCTAACAAAGCAGGATTCCCACCAAGTAAATAATTAAATAACAATCACAAGAGTGCGATTTGATATAAAGTACCAACCATCCAGAATTTTATCACAGGTACCAAATGCATAGGTTATAATATTATATTTCTAGAAGAACAAGAGTTGATCGGCCCAAGAAAAGGGAAACCACGGTTCAAGAATTAACACAAAAAGCCATGTATAAATGAGTTTCAAACCTGAAATCACATAGAGTATCCACACAACATAAGTTTCGAAGCATAAGCAAAGTAAACTAGTTTTGGCCACTAACTCCAAGAGATTTCCCAATCATTCAAGAAGGCCAATGCCTTGTAGGCTAGTAGCAATCACGCGAGAGAAGAAAAAGAGTCCGTCAACCAAGAGTATACGAAAATGTCATCAACAACTTTTATAACCCTAAAATTTACAACACTCCACATCAATTATTAGAGTTCAGTTAATTTAAAATAAATTTCCTATTTCCCAAAACAACAATATTTTTAAGGCAACCCTTGGTAACATAAACAACCGTTCAAACAAAGGTACAACATAAACTACTAAGTTCCATTATCAAAACAACTCCTTCTACTATAGCTCCATCATACTATTGATTGCAAGAAAGTTTTTCCCAAGGTTGACAACATTCAAGGCAATTTTCATCACAAAACATTAAGGTACATATGTGCATATAAGTTGTCCAATCCTAATTAACAACACAGTCATAATAAATGGGAGGAAACACAAGTTAGAAGACTAGATTATTTCACCAACAATCTTCCGAGAGGGAAGAAGACCAAAAATAATTCCAGAAATAGCGGGGGTACTAGAGTTGCACAATTAAGACCTCGAACATAGCTAAAAAAAAAAACTAGTTACGATTCAAGATGAAGGGGGTAGTCAAAGTACCTCCTAAGAATGGCTATAAAACCTAGGAACCAGGCTGAAGCTACGTAGGAGTCTAAACACTCGAGGTTGAAACACGATGCACGCAAACTAAAACATTCTAAAAGTTTTAACACCGAATCTCTAACCTGAAATAGTCCAAGCGTTGATTACACTAATCCTGCAACCTTTCCTTTTCGATGCCAAAAGGGTTGTTAGGTGGCTTGAGAGATCATTAACAATATATGTCAAAAGACAAAGAAGGACAGCCTTGGTTGATAGGAAGGAACTTCATAGTTATTGCACGCTTACAATAACGACTGCTAAAAACTAGCTGGAACAAATAATAACTGGAACTCTATCGTAGAGAAGAGTACATATATATATATATATATATATATATATATATATATATATAAAGGAAGATCGATCACTCGAG
Source organism: Taxus wallichiana var. yunnanensis (assembly GCA_018340775.1). Lineage (NCBI taxonomy): Eukaryota > Viridiplantae > Streptophyta > Pinopsida > Cupressales > Taxaceae > Taxus > Taxus wallichiana. The sequence goes on along the minus strand of CM031244.1, from coordinate 348,577,632 downwards.
CCAGAAAAAAAAACATACACCCAAGGAAGAGAACACTTGCATGCTTTCCACTAACATACAGGCAATGGTAATAGCTAAACAAGAAGAAAGCAAGTAGAAAGGAGAGACCGACTGAAAAGAAGACAACCAATTCAAAGAAATGGTGGTTTGATTTCACGATGAAATAAATATAGCAACGGTAGAAAAGTGTAGGAATATCTTTCCTGTTTCTCCAGCTTCAACATGAGTCATGTCTACGGACTCCATGACGGCCATCATAAAAACTGCATCAAGCTTCAACATAAGCTCCAAAAGGATTTAACCTTCATGATTTAGTGATTGAAATATTATAAATGATTTACACCTACATTATCCTAGACAGAGCAAGCATTATAGAAAACTATATCTTTAATATCTGCTCATAAGAACATGCAGACCTGATTCAAATGTGGCACAAGAAATTGTAGCATTAATGTAGAAGATATCGATGCATTATCAGTTCATTCATATGCACAAAGATTAAGCTATGAATGCAGGAATGAAATACCAATAGCATGAGACAAGGATGTGAGTACTGCTGCTGGCGATGTCAATGGGCCAAATGTGATAACTGGATAGACTGATGGGGCAGAAAATTTAACAGTTGAGTCCTTTCGCAAAACCACCTCACACCGCCTCGTAGTGTCAGCTAGAATCCCATAAGCTTCCCCATTTGGAAAAATAGCCAACACCCATGGGTGGGACTGATATAGAGATGTCGTACTATCACCATAAGAGGTTCCCTTATTGAAACGAACCTATTTACAAATATACAAAACATGATTTCTGGTTGAACTTGGATATTACGAAAGTGTTTTCTCAGTAAGGATCATCAATTACAAAATGACCGAGGAAAGAGAATATGAAAATGAGCAGAGAGGCACCATTCAGAATTATAGATGTGAGTAATTCTTTTGTGTGCGAAGGTACACGAATTAGAACAAGACCATTTGTATCATATAAATAAGATGGAATTTAAAGACACAAAGTTCTATAAATAACATCTACTAGAACACAAAGTTTCTTGACATAGCATAGACAAATGATCTACACAAAATTAAACGAAAAGCTTAGGGATAAGAGAAATCAGATAGACGAAGAATGAAAAGCCCTTCTGTATTGATTTATTTATGACTTATTTACACTTTCAGAAAATATGCCAAGTTCTTCCTCCCTTTTGAATGGCGAGGAAAGGCCATTATATAGTTTACAAATCAGTTACACTCAGTAACTACTCTTTTAACTAAATATTAGTTAAGGATTGCTTTCACACAAATAAGTTAAGGATTGACCGATCATAATAGCCCAACTTATTACAATGAATACGAGAAAAGAATGGGAAGAGAAGAGAAGAATAAGGAGAAGAAGATAGGTGGTTATGACTGGGAGGGACCCACTAACTTCAAAATCCACTGCCTGAATCTCTTCAATGCCTCAAAGCCTATGTCTCGCCACGAGGGACCGACGTATTGGTCATAGACTCGGGTCCAAAATCGAGACACTTCTCCATTTCCTTATCAAACTTGACATGAGTATGATAGTCTTTGTTTGCTTCTTCAATGGAAGATTGAAGAGAGCAAATCTCTTTCATTTTATCTTTGGAAATGGAGCTTTCCTTGAATAGATTATTTTTAACAAAAGCTCTAAATTGAGCTTTGATTTCTTGTAAGGAAAGAGGCACGCCAGAATTTTCATCCTGAAGATGACAATGTATATCTTTGAAAGCAGAGACAACCAGTGTCTTGAAAGCCTCACCTTTCTGCCAACTATTCTTCAGTTCTCCCAAAGCCTCCTCCAAGACTTTGATCTTCCACTCCACGCTGTAAACCCAAGACTTTGACAGATTATCCTTTGCATCATCAAAAACCTTACTCGCCAATAAAATGTTTTCATCTGTCTGTCCCATGAGGCGGAGGTCTACTATGCAACTGCTCCAGAGTTTGAGCTCTTTATCTATGATCCCAATAGTAGAAGAGAGCTTCTGTTGCAAGTTGTTCACTTTTCCGTGGAGTTTAAAAGCTTCATCGATGAAGTTTAACCCTGCAACAAGCATATCATCCACCATGGCCTCCATGTCTCTGCCATAGACGGAATACTTGTGCATTTCTCTCGATACTACTCGTACTTCATCTTGGCTCAAAATTACAGGTGGTGGAAGAGTAGTCAATGGGGTAGGGTCCAAAACTTTGTCCTTAGACAAAAGAGATTTGATGAAACCTGTGAGAATCTAGGCTTGTTCCTCCAATTGTTCAATAGTTTGCTGCCCTTTTTCTACCCTCCCAATGACTCTTGTGACTGTTTCCTGGAGGTTATGTATCTCTCCTTCAGGGGTAGACTCTCCCATAGGAATCCTTGAGAGTTCTAGGTCAGCTGCCTGCAAATCCTGCTCTGGTTTATCTACAGTAGGCTTGGCTATCTCCAGGAATTGCTGACCCTGAGCATCAGACACTATCCTGGAAGTGATTCTGGCTTTCTTGGCACGAGAAGGAGGAGTAGTGCCTAGCAAGGCTGCCACAACATCAAAATTTGGCCCCGAGCTCCGAGAGGAAGACTTCCTCTTCCTACTATCAACGAAAGGTTGCACCCATGCAAAAGAGGAGGAGGAAGCAGCAGGTGGGGCAAGGGGACCAAGAGATAGAGAACTCATAGCGCCCAAAGTCTGCACCGCTGTTGTCTCGAGTTGAGACATGACTGGAGTGCTTGTAACAACTGGTGCAGAGGAATCAATAGCACTTGGAGGTGCAGTGCTTTGGACTTCTCCGTCCTTATCCGTTGGGGCTTCAGGGGCACTGGGAGGAGCTGGTACTTCACTTTCCTCACTTTCACTGAGAACAATGATGTTCTCAGGTCCCAAAGGCAACTCAAAAAAGTGCGTCTTTTTTTAGGATTTTCTTCCACAAGCTCCTTCTTAACCTCTCGAGTTTCTTCCCGATATACCAGGTGGATGAAGGAGTAGAAGGTGCAGGTCCTTGTGTTGATGAGGCAGGAGGAGTTTGCACAGGTGTATCTGATCTTGGAATCGATGCTTCCCTCCTTGGTGTTGAAACATCCTTAGAGGAGGATTCTCCTAAGTGCCTCCTAAGCTCTCGGACTTTCTTATCAAACCAGATCTTAGTTCTGACTAAGACTGGAGCTAGGATCTCTGCCAAATCATCTGTCTCTTTCTTGAACCAATCCAGGTCCTCCAAGGGAGTGTGCTTGACCACATTGTCATACTCATATGAGTACAGATCAGAGTTGTCATCCTTGAGTCCTACAGGAACTTGGTACAAGCCAAGTTCTTCGATCAATTGCAGAGAGAACCTGTCATAATGCCTTCTTCCGCCTCAAAATATTAGGAGGATGCTACAAAGGAATTTGTGGATCATGGTTTAACATGTGAAAATATTACACTTTATACCCATATGTTTATGCAATATTGGCCACCCAAAATCCTTAAGCCTACAACTAATAAGAAAAAAATGAAGTTTACATTCTAGGGTGCGTTCAACTTGTAGATATCTTTGAGGATATCTATTAAAATCCTCTTCCATGACACAAGTCTTGAGCCACTCAGAATAATGTCATAATTGCGAGAGAGAACTTTCAGAAATTTAGGAGGATCTACAAAGGAATTTGTGGATCATGGTTTAACATGTGAAAATATTACACTTTATACCCATATGTTTATGCAATATTGGCCACCCAAAATCCTTAAGCCTACAACTAATAAGAAAAAAATGAAGTTTACATTCTAGGGTGCGTCCGACTTGTAGATATCTTTGAGGATATCTATCTATTAAATCCAACTGTCATAATTGCGAGAGAGAACTTTGTAGGCTAGGAGGATGCTACAAAGGAATTTGTGGATCATGGTTTAACATGTGAAAATATTACACTTTATACCCATATGTTTATGCAATATTGGCCACCCAAAATCCTTAAGCCTACAACTAATAAGAAAAAAATGAAGTTTACATTCTATGGGTGCGTTCAACTTGTAGATATCTTTGAGGATATCTATTAAAATCCTCTTCCATGACACAAGTCTTGAGCCACTCGAGAATAATGTCAAAAGCTAGGAATTATTTATTAAAAAAACAAGCATAGCTGTCTACTAAACCCAAATCCAATCTTCTAAGATTATGTATAGGCTGGAGGAGGGGACAAACATTTGGTGATTTGGGAAGAGTTCAAAATGAAGGCGTAAGATTTGTCTTTATACATACTCCACACTTTACCAAGATAATTATTAATTTATATTTAATGCGTTATATTTTCTTTGAATCATTATCATCACCATTATATTTATATACACACATAATAATTTATTTTTACTTCCTGAAGAAAAGAAAATAATAATTATCTTGGTGCCAATCTAACAAAAATCAAATTTATGGAAGAATTTTCATGTGACAGTCAAATAGACATCAAATTTAATGTTGAGAATAAAAGTTAACTTGCTGCTCCATCGCAACCCCAACTATCATTATATGAAAGCACCTCAAAACGTAATTACCATTCATTATTATTATAACACTTCAACAATTGAATCTAGTAATTTTAACTATCTCCTTATCATGTTAAATGCTACATGGAGCTCCTTTTAGAAGAGATAAGTGAGGTGATATCATGCTAAACACTTTAAGAAAACCAAGGTCAACATAGGATGACAAGTAGACTTGGCCACCCAAAGTACCGGTCGGCCACCCAATGTAGACTTGGCTCACAACAAGGTTGGTGACACAATAAGCTGGAGGGTAACACATGTAAATATGTACTTGTATCGGCTCGGGAGGCACTGATAGATAAATGTAGCACGCAGGAGAAAGAAGACCAAGGCAACAACATTACCTCATGCGATTTTGTATATAGATGATCTAACAAAGCTTCTAAGGGTTAGATTCCAGTATAGTGCCCATTGAGGAAGCTGTTTTGTTGGGGCATGTTTGATAAGGTGAAGCCCATCCACACACATGAAAGATACTCTCTTGGGCACTCAAATGCATATGGAAGAGCGAGTTCGAAGTGAAGCGAGACTCAATTTTGGAGTTGAGGTTGAAGAAAGAGCGAGAGCTTTTCAAATAATAGACTCTACTTGACTCTCGGATGAGCAACCAAGCAATACTCAAATAAGGACGAGATACTTGAGGTATCAAATACGAATTTTGATAAGGGAGACATGATTAAAAAATGCAAAAGAATATAGAGCGGAAGAATAGGAAAAATCGAGGCTAGCGGAGGAGTTGAATGACACAAAGAAGGAGGTGGCAATTGTATATAATAAAGCGAGATGACATTATAAATAACATTGCACGCACATGTTTAAAAATAGTAGCGTATGCTTGAGACGAGAACAACACCAAGATGAAGTACCAGAAGAATTGGTACAACTACTACTTTGGTAAAAGTAAATAGTGGGCAAGGGCCTACAAAAAAGAGCGGGCAGTATAAATTAGGCCAAGGTGGACCAAAAGTTAGAAGAATACATTGCAATTGGCGCGAAGTTGAAGGAAGTTGCACAAAAGGATGGAAGGATATTTGAGAACTTTCGGGATGTTACAATGATCTTGAACGCGCACACTAAAAAAGATGAGGCAAACATGAAGAAATTGTAGGCCACATTGTGGACAAACAAAGTTGAGCGCAAGAAGGTTTTACAAGAAATCGGGAAGAAGAAGACAATATTAAAAGCTAAGCACTGATAGGATTGTAGAAAGGCTTAATGAAATTCAAGCTATGGTGATGTGAAAGGTAGATAGCTTAGAGGGCATCACCACAAAGTGGGATGTAGTAATAAAAGAGCTGCATGATAAGGTCGATGAGTTGACTCTAGAAAAGATTCCAGATGTTGTTGAGATAACTCCACGATAAGGTAGCAATCAAGCTTGAAGGATGGAAGCAAGCTGGAGAAGGTAATAAGCCTAGAATTTCCAAAACTTCTACAATCACCATTGTTTTGAGTCTTATGAACGCAAACATTTCTTATTCTTTGATTCATTGGGTTATTACCCATATTCTTTCAAACATTCTTGCAAACATTCTCTTAGATATTATTTTAAGATTATTCGTTGATTCATTATATTGTTGAGGACAGAGAAAATACTCCTAGTGTGATTAGGGGTAATGTTGGGCTGAGAAAGTGGCTAAGTACAAGCCACACATGTAGGTTAAAAAACCGCATGCGGGAGGACATGCGTAAACCATGAAAAAGTGTTGATGTGATAGTATGAGACACATGAGAGTATGCACGAGGACAAGAAAAAGATGTAAGTATAGGACACTTTGTGTGAAGGTGCTTGCGAGGAGTGGGAAGACAACAATGCGTAAAGGTTCACACACATAGACCTAAAGATAGATAAAAGTAGAGATGACGTTGTAGGCAAGGCAAGTCAAAAATGTACTAGTGAGAATAAGACATCGACAAAGGATGAAATACATGCGGAGGTAGGGGTTAAATTTGGACGTTTAGATGTTTTTCGTGATTTTAGACGTAAAATATTTGTAAATATTTTACTTAACCATCACACGCGATTTGCACATTTAAAGCGTGACCGTCGATTTTATATAGGTTTGTATATAAATTATAAAAATATATGTAAATATATATTTAAAAAGATATAATAAATATAAAATAATTAGTAAAAATAACATTGTTTTGTGTTTTTGAAAGGCGAGTATTGAAAAATTACCGTCACCGAATTTTTTTGAGGCATAGGTGGCCGTCAAATTTAACTCCTACATGCGGGATAGACAAGGGTTGTGCATGGACGAAGCTAAATATAGGATGCATGCATGGATAAGAGCAAGCTATTTATAGTGTGGGGATCGAGCCGCCTAAGGATAATCACATAATGGATATTGTAGTTAGAGTTCAAAAGCATGCATTCTATGCTTATGGTGGTGATGAAGGACAAGTTCCCACCACTTATACGTATGTGGCGCATGCACTATAGAAAACGGGGTGAGAGATATTTATGTGGTGCGTGCGATGTGAGAGAAGATTACGTAAGGGCTATGCTATGTTTGTAGCGTTTTGTGAGACCTTGTTATGTAATGGATGATATGATATTAACTAGCAATCGCATGTGTACAATGCTGATGTTAACGCGAATGGTATATGTTATTTGATTTAGAGGTATAGTTATTAATTTTGTAGTTGATGTTGATAAGGGGTGTGATTGATTTTGTAAGTGTAGAAATATAGATGAAGCACTTCATTTAAAGGTTCTATCTACATTTAAAACTTGTTACAAATTCGTACATAGACATTTCTAAATCTTATATCATGAGTGCTAGCGTTTTATGGGTATTTTTGCAAATCTTATATCATAACAAAAGTGCAAGTAATATTCATTTATTTTCTTAATAGTACTTTCAATCCACATAGTAGTAAGAGACAATGGTATGTTAATGTCAATGGAAATACAACAGTTTTCTTTTAAAGCGGGGAAAAGAGGGAAACATAGATATGGAATAACTAACATAGTGTTGATAGTTCAAAGTATAGAAATGAATGGGGGTGTAAAGTTTGAACGGATGGGTGCGGTAGAAATATTTACGTAAAGAAGGTTACGGAGGAGATTCACTTTGCCATCCGCTTTCTTTGGCGAGGATGACACATTTCAATCTGTTGATTCCACTAGTATGTCTCTTTTTCAGGGAAAGTGTGAAGTAGTATTCGTTGCCAATGACATTGCTTGTAATTTCACTATTCGCATCTTTGTCTATGCATAGACGATAGGTGGAGGTTGTTAGTTCTGCAACACCCATGATTGATTGATTATCTCATCAAAAGCGTAATTGATTGAAGTTCCCCTGTTGGGTCCTTTAGATTGATCATGAGTGCATATCTATACTCATAGTTATGAACTTGTATGTTGTAACTCAAACAAAACCATGAACCATTTCCATGCTCTCGCACTATTTTCCTGCATTGTTTGTCACCTTTTTGAAGAGTACATGTTGTGTTAAAAAAATTGTCCATACTGATATTTGTGATTTCTTTGAACTGAGGATGACATATTTCAATTTGTTGATTTTGTGGTATGTCTCTTTTTTTAGGGAAAGTGTGAAGCAGTATTCATTTGAGCTCCACCCACGATATTTTACCGTCTCAGTCGGCATCCAAGTTCCTAAAAACAGCGAAAAACACTTTCAGAAATCTATGAGTAGCATAACAGCAATAGCCCTAGAGGGCATCAAGAGCTTTGCACATAGAGATCAACTATTGAATATTCAGAGGGATGTGCATCAGGTTGCTATGGATACACACCACTACAGGGGCTTGCCCTGAGTGACACAGATGTACAATAATTTTCCTATTATTGCTTTTCCATGAATGCTATCATCGTGGTGATATCCGGAAGAGGACTTTTTAAAAACATTCATGAACAGGAGGCCTTTAGGACTGAATATATTTACCTTACACAAGGTGGATTACAATTCTAAGGTAGACAACCATATGCAAAATAGAAAGAAAGAAAGAAAGAAAGAAAAAAAAGAAAGAGAAGAAAGAGAAAAACACCCAAGGAAGGAGAAATGTCAGTAGGAGAAATCTCCAGAGGATTTGCTTAGTCAGGATCAGTGTGCAGGTTTACCATGAAGATTATGCTAATCAATATGAAGAAGATACGTACATCAGCCACCCTCGGGCAGGACTGAATAATATGGATATCAGTTATTCTGTGTATGATCTACAAGAGCAACGAGTTATTCTTGACACCTTCAATTGTCACAATCATAAGAAAGAGGTATGAAAAATCACTGTCAAACACACAATTCATAGGTAATCCACAAATTATTTTTAAAAATCAGTAATTTTAAATTTTAAATGGTGGAAGCACTTAACCACCTATGCGAGACCCCTCCCTTAGCCTACGGTCCTATGCAGGGGGCAATGCACAATTTTATAGCAAGTGTTATTTGTTTTGTAGGGTTTGATTTTTTTGAAGTGTTCACTTAGAACTAATACTGCTGCTCCAAGCAATGTTTTGTTGTGGTGGTTGAAAAGAGTAGAATACAAAAAGAAAATATTTCAAACCCCCACCCATCCCTCTCACTAGGCCGAGTCTTTTATACATTTGCTTCACTTTTCGGAGAAGATTATGTTTTATGAAATTTTCATGAAACTACTAAAATATCCTCTAAATTTGGCGGGTTTGAACTTTTTCCAAAAAAATTCAAATGCGGACCACTACCTTAGTGTATGCATTGTAAAAAAGGAAATAAATTTATTGGGAAAAAAAAGAGTGACAATAATAGATCGTATATATTCTCTTTAGCACAAGAAAACAAGGTGTGTGGTATTGCTCGCTTAGTGCACAACTAAAAACCCTTTATAAACATACAAAGCAAATACATTTTCTCGGAAACCCACAAAAAGAGTGGTTCCCAAACTCTAAAAAAATAAAAATAAAAATTCCCTCCCGATCGTTAAAATGTCTCGTCGGCTGTTGGCTAGTTCTTAACCCAATGGGCCTCGTGGACGTCAAGATGAGATCCTTCCTTCCTCACACATTGCACTCACCCGACGACTTTTGCCTGGGATTATGCTCTCGCAGAGCCTTTCGTATACACCTCCGACCTGCAGTCTGAATAAAACTTAAGCAGATCGTCGAAGCTCAAGTTCTTGTGGGCAGCCGGGTCGTTTCTACTAATTAGTGCAGTCTGAATTCTAATCCTAGATCGGAAAACTTGCATTAACAACAGTTTGTCCAAATGCAATTATACTCAAAATTTAATAGCATAAAATACTTCCATTTAATTATATTGATGTTTTCTAGGATACAAAAAAAAAGGGCTATATTTTTGTCACTCTAAATCTTCAGCCATAGACAATGCTACCAAAATCAACGCTCAGTAAGCACCTATTTCAGCAATGTATGGACTTTGGTTCATTCCTTTCAATAGTGTCACCCATGATATGCTAAATGAATCAAACCTCATAATAGAGCTATCCATTAAGTTAATGCTAAATTTTGCTGGTAGTTAGGAAGAAGAAGCACTCATGTATATGGCTTGTTCAGCTTGGATCTTGGTATCACCAATAATCTCTGCAAGAACATTGACCATCCTTAAAATGATGGAATCGATTGACATCCCTCAAAACAATTTGTCGACCAACAACCTTGGAAATGAATTTGGTCGCGGTGTGACAATCGCCACATACATGAAGGTTTTTCATAATTCGATAGATGTCCCGAGAGGGTGTGCTTTGATTAGCCCAAAGGCAATAGCTTGACTTCTCACTTTGTGGTGGCCAAGAGAATGGCGCTCTGCTCTTCTTCAACATCATGTAGCACAAAGTTCATATCGTGCAAATACCCTACTTTCTTTATTTGTCTCATTAAGTCATCCAATTTTGCATAGATATCCACTTTGTTTGTGGATGTGATCTGCATCTTCTACAAGAAATGAATGTACCCTATTTATGACTTGATCAGCCTACGTCCTGGTTCCTTCTTCAAATCCTTGTCTTTCATCATTTTTATAACTTTTGCTCTATCAACCCATCTCTCGGCAGGAAGCATAAATGTTTGATAACGGAGGACATAGCTTACTTGCATCTCGTGGTTCTAATTCTAGGAGACACTCTGCTGCCCGCTTTCCTAGTTCCAGTTGCCATGAATTCGACGAGGCTCAAGCAAGGTGCATACATTAAAGCACCAGTGGAAATGGCATTTTGTGAATGAACCCTCGCCTCTTCCGGGCATCCGGCTCGACCAAGGAGGTCAACCATACATGCATAGTGCTCTATTGTTGGTTGAATACCATGGTCATGTTTCATGCATTTAAGTACCATCGACCTTCATGCAGTAAACCTCCATGGCGCATGCATCTTTGAAAGAATACCAACACATGTGTTTTTGTCCAGGTTTGATGTCTAGAGTCTGCATTTCTTCAAAAAGGTGAAGGGCTTGATGCCATGCCCATCTGGGCATACGTGCAATTATTGTATTCCATGTGACCACATTTTTGTTAACCATATTATCAAAACCTTGCGTGAATCCTCAATTTTTCCACATTTAGCATACATGGTAACAAGGGCATTCCCCACGAGAAACCGAGTCAAATCCCAGTTTTAATTATGCAAGCACAAACTCGTTTCCCCTGTCTAGGGCTCTTTAGACTTGCACATGAACTTAAAATACTAATAAAAGTAAAATTGTTGGGCTTCATATCTAATCTCTGCATTTGGCATAGGAATTTTAGGGCTTCTTCACCATGTCCATTTTGATCATACCCGTAATCATTGCATTCCATGAGACCAAATCTCGCACACTCAACTTCAAACATTTTTTCGGCAACCTCTATGCTTACGCATTTTGCGTACATGCTAACAATGGCATTCTTGCAAATATATTCAACGCACACCCAACTTTTACTATGGTGGCATGGACAAGTGTACCCCATTCCGGGCTTCTAGGTTGGCACATGCTCCGAGGACACAAGTGAAGGTAATGTGGTCGAGTTCCATTCCAGTATGTAGCATTAGATGAAACAATTTAATAGCTTCCTCATCATTTCCATCTGGCAATATCCTGCGATCATTGCATTCCATGAGATTCTGTCTCTATGGTGCATTCTCGTCAAAAACTTTCCTCGCACTCTCTATGCTTTCGACTTTTCCATACATAGCGTGAGAGAATTTTCACCATAAATCCCTGGCTCAAGAATACATTTGATCATATGAGCATGGATCTCTTTGCCATGCTTTGCAGGTTTCGGACTACCGCATGCACCGAGGGCGAGTGGCTAAAGTGACCTCATCTAGCTTCATGCCAGTGTTCAACATTTCAACAAAAAGTTCCAAAGCCTCCTTACCATTATCGTTTTGGGCATATGTTGCAATCATAGCGATCCATGCGATCTTGTCTCGTTCGGAGCATTTTGTCAAACATAGTATGAGCGTCATCTATGCTTCCACACTTAGAATACAAGGTAACAAGCAAATTCAATACAAATGTATGCGGTTCAAATCTGTCTTGATGATGTGGGCATGTACTTGCGTTCCCTCTTGCAGCGCTCCAAAAATCGGGCACAGATTGTTAGAATACTAACAAAGATGATATGGGTTGGCGTTATACTTGCAAGCAGCATTACACAAAACAAATTTAAGGCTTCTTCTTCAAAGCCATCTTTGGCATAAGCTACAATCATTATGTTTCATGACGCAAGATATCTCGTCGACCATTTTGTCAAACACTTGGCGCGCTTCCTCTACACTCGTACACTTGACATACATGGCGACAAGGCCATTGCCTACGAAACGTCCGATTCCATCCCAACTTTTATGGCCAAAGCGTGGACTAACTTCCCCATTCCAATAATCATCTAGCTCGAACATGCCCGCAGAAGCTGCGGTGAATGTGAACAGGCACAGCTTCATTCCCGTGCCCAACATTCCGGAGAAAATCTTCAATGCATCTTCATCAAACCCATTCGACCATGCCCCTGCAATCGGTGGCGTCCAGAAATCACATCAACATAACAAGCAAGCAAGCAAGCAACATTCAAAAACATAAAAATTTCAAGGGCATCGTCGAGCAGGTATTGTTATTGTACGTTTATTTGCTTCTCTTGGAATTTGGAAAATGAATAAATTGTTCTCTACGGTAAAGATTTGCTTTCATGGTTGTTTGTTGGATAGTCTTCATTTCTTACGCTTCAAAGGGTGTCATGCCCGCTCCGTAGCCTTCGGAGGCACTATATCTCCGGCCTTCCACCCCTAAGGAGGAATCCACCAAAGATCTTGAATGCCACTGTTTGCGTATCTCGGTAAGGCTAGCATCTTGAGCGAAATTCATGGCTCCCTCCAATTATGACGGCCCCTGAACCGCTCTCCATTTGTGACAACGGTATCTCTCATATGCTTGATAAATGACAAAGAAACCCCGTATCTCCAATGTGCTTTCTTGCCTCTTCCCTAAGCGCAGTCGCAAGATGGGCACTAAAATTATTGTGTGATGTGGTACTAAGAGGCAAGACAGACATCACCGACCTTAATTACACTGATACAATGGAAGCTTTCAAGTTTTGCACTTAAAACCCTCTCTGTGTACAGAAATTTTATCAAATATTGTCCTCGTCGCCGCAATGCGGATTCTCGGCTCGAACTCCGCGGATCATTTGGTTTTACTGCACTGCTTTTTGATTCGCGATCTTTCAAGCTTCATTTTGCATCTTTTTGCGCCGTATTTTGACCTCTCTGCGGGTTCTCGAACGTTGCTGCAAGAAATAGCGATTTCGAGTTCCTTAGCCTTGGGGTGAATTTCCTTTCGTAAAACCGCTCTACATCGAATTTCTTCCGGCGAAAACTTATTTTCTTCGAATTTTCGGTTTCGCCTGTTCTCTCCTTCAAAAGTCCGAACTCGGTTTCAATTATTTCCGTGGAACGATTTTTCTTGAAAAGAAAGGCTCTGGATTGTGATGTGGTCCGAAGAGGCAAGACAGGTTCAAAATTAATCCGAAAGCTGTTAAAAATGCGAAAGCGTTTAGACGGCGTCAAACCGTCAACTTTAAGACAGTCGCAGAAACGTCCGGAGGTCCTTTACCATAGGGGGAACGCCTTCGGCGTAATTATATATGTTATAAATGGTCAAAGCTCTTTATGGTTGTGATCTCTGTCATGATTTTTTTTTAGTTTATTACTTGTTCCGCAATCCACGCTCTAGGATTGATATAATTAACATTACTTATTTTAGACGGGTGAAGACACTTATTCTACGAGTGTTTCCGTCTGGTTTTCTCACATTCTTTTTGTGAGTTACTGCATCAAGACAAGATGGCCCTGGCAAGAAGGGGCAACATATTATGTGGGATTTGTTTTGAAGAGAAATGCAGGTCTAAAACTCTGAAGGGCAGGGCTTGCTCGCACATATATTGCCATGATTGCATTGCCCAATATGTCCTTTATAAGATGGAGGATAAATTAGTCCCCATAAATTGTCCAGAACCTAGTTGCAGTCAAAATTTGACACCAGAGCAGTGCAGAAATATCCTTCCTCGAGAAGCACTTGATAAGTGGCATTTAGCGTCGGTAGAAGCTGCTGTTCCCAATTCCCACAGGTATTATCGCCCATTTTCAGATTTTTCTACCCTAATTTTTACAAGGATGTTTTCTGCGCAATGTTTGGTGTCCTCGCACGATTTTCAGAGATTAGATCCTTCAAAGACGGAAAGAGATGATTTGGAGCTCTTGGCACTTGTAAAAGAGAGAGATTGGCAACGGTGTCGTAAATGCAGAAGATTTGTTGAAAGAGTGTCCGGCTGTTCTAAAATAATATGCAGGTCGGTAATTTTCTTTGAATTTTAGTCCATACTGTTTTATTTGAATTTTATTAATTCCCAGATAGAATGAATTGTGTCTGAGAGGTTCTTGTCTTTTTGTTTTCAGATGCAGGTTCCAGTTTTGTTATGTTTGTGGATCAGAGTGGATGAATAGCGGTGAGATACATTGTGAATGCCCTGTTTGGTAAAGACCATCGATTGTTATGAAATTTCACTTGCAAAAATCTATCCAATATTACCTTTTTGATTAACCCAGAAAAAGACAGGGATATCACATACTTTTTGGAATATTTCTATTCAGTACTTAAAATAATATAATTAATTGTTAATTTCTGTTACATCTTTACAGTCAACAGAAATATGCAATTTTATTCCGCATGTTTTGAGGAGAGTTTAGCAAACCCTCTTTCAAATGGATTTTCCAAGACCCTCTAATCGTTTGCGGCCCAACATGTAAAAAAATTGTTGGATCTTTTTTTGTCATTTCGAAATAAATTTATTCATCCAAGATGAAATATAGTCTTTAGAATCGAGAGACAAAGATGACTTCTATTCCAAACTGGTCTGTTGTTCAATGGTTGTGACACTTATTGATAAGCTTTGGCAGATTGCAACCCTCGAGCGTATCTGTAATGTCCCTTTCGGGCTCAAAACTGAAATAAACGGATATTGCACAAAACCCAATAGCTAACGAACTGAAAATTTATGATAGTAAGTACATTAAACTGATTTGTTTATAACAGCAATCAGATTTTTGCAATTTCATCCCAAAATACTCAAACACAACTACTATACCTAGATGAATCCAAAGCTTTAGAAATATTTTAAGAATTCTTAAGAATAAGAAAATGATCAATCAAGCCACCAACAGATTTTATTTAATTAAACTTATGACAGCAGCGAGTACACTCACAGATATGGCCTGAAATTGGCCTAACAGCCTCCAAGGTATAGTGCTTCCACTCAATGGACCGAAAAATTTCCCAAACCCTTGTGCTGATCCAACATGGAGTCTTGTGGATGTTCCACACTCAAAACCATGTAAATCTTATCCACCCTAGCTGAAATGTCTGAAAATAGGTAATGCATCAAAGAAATCTGAATGTAGCCCAATGTATCTCTAAATGAGACCACCTTATGCAGATTTGGAGAGTTTCTGTCCCCAAAACTGATTGCTATTGAGGGATTTCTTCCTCCATAGCTCGCTCTCAATGGATTTCGTCCTTAACAGTTGAAAAGAAGCAAGAATGCTCACTCATATAAGAAAATAGTAAATGAAGATGTTTCAAATGAATCCCCTTAATCTTCTTTTATACTTTTTTTCTACTCCATGTGGGTCGTCCCATGTGGTAAGTGCACTTTATCAAATTAAAGTGACCACTATTATATGTGGTGGGTGCACTTTACTAAAGTGACCACTAGTCCATGTGGTGGGTGCACTTTATTAAATTAAAATGACCACCGTTGTCTAATTCTACAATGGCACACTACTCCATGTCTTATTCTATTACAAAGTATCTTCTGGTACATTACGGGTAGACCACCAATATGGCCCTTTGACCTCAAGAGTCTACGCTTTTTTTTTTGGGGTATTTAGCGGAATCATTACATATTACAATTTAGCGAGTCTCTACCAGCCTCGGTAAACTTTAGCCTGGCGTGAGGAAGGGACCACCAGTGCACAAGTTTCTTGCTACCTCCATTCAAATTGAAGCCTAGGTTTCATACCGCCACCGTACATGGGTGCACACTTCATCGCCCTCCTACGGTGACACTCACTCGGGGACGTTGGTCGGACTACTCTAAAGAAGACCTCCATATAATTGTCACACACACGGGGACATTGGTTGGACTACTTCGGTAGCACTCGGGGACATCGGTCGACTATTCCTCATGCGTGCATGCGCGGACTTGCCAATGAGGTTGAACCTTGGACCTCCTCTTAGTAAATGCCCGACTTTACCAATCAACCAAGACCCCATGGCTTCAAGAGTCTGATTCAGTTGACATCCTCTATTGTTTCCAAGGCTCCTCTGTTAACTTTATGTCATCATCAATTTGATGGGTCCCAATTCTCCTTCCCTGTCATCACTAAAATGATCTCTGGCGAGATTCAAATCAATATTATTTTTACTAATTACAAAAACACTCGTCCCTACTCCCGCCCAGTTCTGTGTGTACTTGAATAAAATATCTTTGGAAGAAATGAGTCCTGCTTATGATTTATCATTTTACAATGTCTACTATACAGAGCAACACGTGCAAGTGTAAAAATGTAAAAAACAACAAACTAGCTAATGGCATGCATGTGAATTCTGCGGTTGTCTTCTCCTAATTCCTATCCATTCACAAAGACAACAAGAATCGAGTAGTATGATCATAGAATTACAGAATGAGCTGAATTTGGAGGAGCTATTAAACCGTGAAAAGAGATTATCAAAAGGGGCCTTTATCATCATCTTACTCCATAATATTACCAACGTATTACATATTAGGATCTTTGCCTTGGAAGACACACAATCGAATTTCCATGCTTCTAAATCACAACATGAGGTTTGTCCTAATTTCTTCCTTACTATCATCGTAAGGAAATTCACTTATTTTCTAGACTTCTCATTGTAATGCTCAAGCCATGTTATTGGTTTTTTTCTCTTGCTAAACCTTGGGTCGAGTTATGATTAGTGCTATGATGCTCTGTGAAATAGCTTGGACCACAATGGGTTAGGGGATAGGTATAGTGAATGGGAAACCCATGCTTGTTTAGAGTAGAGAAGGTTGGACCGCATTCTTAATATATGTCGATAGGGGATTTGAATACGCTTTCACGAGTGTTCCCATCAATTCCATGTATCTTTATAAGCTATTCTTAAGTCATTGCTAATCACAAACTTGTGTTGGAGGCAAATAATTTAGAGCCATGATGATCGTGTGATGGTTTTAACTTTTGTCAAACATTTTTCAAATTTGGTTTGTCGATTGCAAGAATACACTCCGTATTTTCAATGAAAGCGAGAAATGTGAGCTTATATTCATGAGCAATTTTGCTTCTTTTTGTGAAATCAGATTCGATTATCGGTGATGGCATGCACTTTCTAAATACATCTATGATTGCACTAGGAATGTTTTGTAGTTTTATGGCTTTGCGTATCCTCTCTTCACCAAGTGGGTCATAAAATGGGTGAGAATTTATTGCATAAATATTGTACCAAATTCGGGCAAGCATTACTTCATGGGAACTCTTATATTGTGACCTCGAGTTCCATTTTGCCAATCTTATTTTCCCACTGGACTAGATTGAAATGGATCTCCACCGGCTTCACATTCACTCTTAGTTTGTGCCATACACTATTTGAAACCAGTATTTAGGAAAAAGAATGCTTTGATACCAAAATAACCAATTCTCAAGTGGTTTCAGTTCTAGACCTACAAAACACAACTCCCTATTTCAAAGAAGGTTTGGATGTGTCTCCAACACTTGCAAAACTAAAATAGTAGAGAATGGATAGGGAAATAAAAATAGAAAGTATTACTAAGAACATGAAAAAAATAAAATGGAATTTCTTTCAACGAGATACCAATCTTAGATCCGTTCCTCCCATTTAAAAGAGCTAATAGGTACATATTTTACACAGAATTTGAATGTGAAATCTTTAGTAATGATTCCTTGTCTTCCGGAAGTTTTGTTTTCTTTATTTTGTTTTCCTATTTGTTAGAATTCCCAAATCTAAACAAAAACAAATCAATTATCCGCCTCTATTCCCCGAACCAAAACATTTCCTTTTTTTAAGAAGTAAACTAGTATTTCAAGTAGTTGTGTATATGTTACAAGTATCGGGCCAAGTTTATGAATAATTCAAGCCAAATATTTCAGCTCACATGTGGTAAGAGGTTTAAGCATGATAGTTCTAGGTTTCTTAATTCACAATTTCTTGAATGAATAGGATGGATTTCTGTTTGTGAGGTTGAAAGTGGTGAAATAGGAGTAGTTCTCAAGGATCAAGTATTTTGGGGAAAAAGCACCGGATGTTAAAGAAGTTAAAGAGGGCTTAGGAGGCGAAGGGATGGAGATTGAAAGCAACAAAAATCACAAATAGAGAAGCAACAACAAGAGAGACAATTGAAAACCTAGATAAAAATGAAAAATTAGGTGAAGAGGGTATACCTTCCAAAAAAGTACAAAAGATTATCAAATACAAACAAGGTAACAATTGAGTGTAAGATATGTGATAAGGTGTTCATCTCTCAATCTCATTTTGAATCACTAATTGCAGGTAAAAGCATGCGAAATAAACCGAAAATAATGGAAAATTCTATAGCTTCTTCGCAGTCAAAGATAATAGTAAGAAATGTGTAGCTCTTGATGGAAAAACATTGAGAAGCATTGAGTTTGTATTATTTGGCAAGGATGATGTGGAGAAAAGAGATAAATAAACCATATTTCAAAGGTTAAAGATGACATGAATTTGGGCGCTAAAAGTGACGAGTTTGATATGTGGAGGAATGTATAGAGCTTAATGAGAAACAAAAAAATGAAGGGAGTAGGTATGTCATCCGAGAAACATAAAATTTCAAAAAAATAAAGCCAATTAAGCATTGAAGCATGTAAGATATGTGATAAATTGTTCTATGGTCGGGTGAATTTTGAATGACATGTCGTTGGGAGAAATTATGTTAAGAGGTTGAAAAACACTGAAAAATTCTAAATTTTTGTTAGAGATCAACTGTGACAAGTAAGCAATGTATGAATGTTGATGGCATAGAATTGGGAAGTTTCGAATATGAACTTGTCGGGGATAATGTAGATAAGACAACTAAAGGCCAAACTATTTTTCATTTATCGATGATGGGGTTTGGGCGTTAATAGTGACAAGGATGTTTTGAAAGAATATGTTGAGATTAAGGAGATTGATAGTGAGAATATTGACTTCCTTGATGGTAATGATAACAAACTTCAAGAAGAAGTTAGGAATGATAAGGAAGATGAAGAAACTGACCATTATGATAGTAAGGAAGATGAAAAAGGTGATAGTAAGGAATTTGTATGTGTTGATCTCAAGAAATCGAAGATTTTGATTATGACCCACCTTGGTCAAGGTTGATGTGGATAAAATAGTTGAAGACAAAAGCATTTTGGAGTTCAAAGATGATGGGGTTGAAGAGCTAATAATAAAAAGGATGATACGAAGGAAAGTACAGAGCTATAGGAGATTGATTATGATAATATTTTACCTGAAACCGACGGGAAAGATGACAAACATGAAGAGGAAGAGGAATTATTATTTGATGCTAATTGCACATAACAAATCTATGGAGCACATCATAGATGATAGTGTTGATACGGGTAATAGAAAAAGGATTTGAATATTTGTAGTCTACGTGATAGAAAAATATTTGACACTAATTGGTAGCCACCAAAAATTGTAAACTAACACAGACTCGCCACCAAGGATTTGCACCTTAGATATGCTAAAGCACTGTAAGTAATTTCTCAACTATTTATCAACACTCAATTTCTACAAAGCTTGATGGATCCGATCATCCTTTTTCGATATTTATCAATATCCACACGATTTAATGCAACATTTACTAAAACTAGAAAATATTGCACAACAAACTCCCGATCTCATACAATTCTCACAAATTTTAACAAATGATGATATATAAACAATATATTTGCATACAAATCATTACAAGAGGTCGATGTGCATATGTATTTGCAAAAATAGACCCAGTGAAGCATAGCCTTGAGATCGGTGTTGGTAACCAAATTGATCCCTCTCAAACCGAGAAGCATCACAAGTTGATCAAGATGCTTAGAGACAAACAAATCATAATATGAGTCATTTTGTAGCTGGGGATGGATTCTAGATGAATATTTATCACTTTGGTTTGGAAAGGACTGGGTGTCACTGTCTTAAGTGTTTCACCTTATTCTAGAGCGTTTCTTTGAATATTGATGAAATATATAAGGGTAAAGGGCTAGGAGGAATACCTGTTAAACTACTAGTTGAAGGTTGTTGTGCACGTATGACTTCTTAATCCATAGCTGATCGTGAGAGCTTCCTTTTGGATTGGAGGAAATACCTGAAATAGAAAACAAGACCACCAAATAAAATTTAAATAGTATATGTAGTGGACTGCCTAGCGTATGCTAGATCCAGGAAGTATGATACTCACAGACGGTTGTCAATCCATTGTTTAAAGCAACTCAATGTTAATAATAAAGGAAATCCTATTGTAGTTAAAATTATTTAGGTGTCTCATTTGACTACACTAAGCAAATTCATTCTCAACAGGCTAAGCTATGGCTGAATCGAAGGTCGTGGTCTCTGCCAGTACTAGTACTAGTACTAGTCAAGGTCGATTCTCAGGTTGCTTTGGGTATTTTGTGGAGGTTTTAAGCTTTGTTCTTGGTCTGAAGGTAAAAACTCAAAGACCGATGTTGGTCTGGTATGACCTATGTCGGTTTAGGTTAACCGGAGATGGTTGTGGGTAACTAGCATCAGTATGTTCGAGTCTTTGAAACCAATAAAAACTTGATGTGAGGGTCGATCTAAAGCTAAATGGAAATGGAAATGGTAATCGTAAGGTTTGTGTAGGTCCTAGGTGTACTCAGGGAGCTCTAAGAACCATGTATGGGTAGTTCAATGGTGTGGGTGAAAGAATGGTCAAGTTTGCATGGAGGTAAATGGTGGGGGAATGGGAATGGGAGTAGAAACTAATAACAGAAGTAAAAGAGTCTACTAAAATGACAATGGATAAGTGTTGGTTAACAAAACACTTATTGTTGTACGAGCTTGATGTTTGGTTGACAATGGCAGGTGATCAAATGGAAGGAACTTGGTGTGGTGCTAGCACTTCCCCGGATGCTCCCATGGAGGCAAATGGATTTGTGGTTGCTTCTGGTGTTGGTTTTGGATGCTCTGATGAATGTACGAATGTTGGTTCTACTTGTATACAGCTCTGGTTTCTTCCTTTTTACTCTAGAAATGTGCCAACCTCGAAACTAGGTTGTTTTAGGGATTAAATGGTAGCGATGATGGTTTCAAGTTGACCGGCGATGATTTAGGGTAACCATTGTTGGTTAGGGCGGGATTTCCTAGGTTTTCTAAAATGGGCAGATCCCTTTGATTTTCTTGAATCTTGTTCGTTTTCTTCTGCGGATTAGAAAGGAAGATTCCTTTCTAACAGGGGGGAATGTTATTAGAGGGAATGTAGACTTTGATTTTTTAGGGTTTAGGTAGGTCTTAGTTAGTTATGGCAACATACTAAGGATAGGTCTTAGGGTGAGGTAGCTAGATGAGGTGTATAAGTGAGGTGGTGGTGTGGGCATTATCCAATTAGGATATTTAAATAATAGATATTTTTTAGATCATAAATTAATTTAATTAAATTAATTAAATTAATATTAGAGTGGGGTGAAAGGGGCCATGGTTAGGTGAGTGTGTTCGA
Source organism: Taxus wallichiana var. yunnanensis (assembly GCA_018340775.1). NCBI lineage: Eukaryota > Viridiplantae > Streptophyta > Pinopsida > Cupressales > Taxaceae > Taxus > Taxus wallichiana. Next base: position 348,555,891 of record CM031244.1, on the reverse strand, counting down.
GTTGGTTATTTGTTGAGGGACCTAGGGAAGTGTGACCCAATTTTGGTGTCTACATTTTGCCCCTTTTTGTTGTGTAGCTTGTATTGGTAAGTGACGTTGACAAAAATAAGATGTGGTTGCCCCATGTGTGGGTGAAGGTGATCCCCCTCAAACCAGAACCGATGAGGTAGATGGTAGAATCGGTGATTGGTTTGATAAAAGGTGAATGTGATGAAGAGGAAGGTGGGAAATAGGGGTAAAGGGGGTAAAGGTCTAATTGGGAAATCCGAGGTAATGGGTTAGGGTCAAAGGTAAGTAATCAAACGCACACACACGTATAAAGCGTAGCACGGTACCAGGTTGAACAAGAGTAAACTCTACATTGTCTAAGGTCACTAGGTTTATCCAAATAAGGTTGAGGTGATTCCGGTATCCAAGGTATAGGATATGGTCAGGAAACATGATGCAGGTTAGGTGCAGGAATGTTTAGGTATGTTCTAGTACACCAAAGGTTAGGTCAAGATAAATGGTCACAACAAGAGGAAAGGTAAGGTCAGTATGTCTAGCAATAGGGATAATAGTGCCACAAGGTATAGCGAGCACATGAGGTCATAGGTCACTAGCGATGTTCCAGGTCCAAGTTACTAGGTCATGGCATGGGTAGGGCTAAGGTATGGGTAAAATAACGAGTCCCTGAATGAGGACGAGGTGAGGGGGTAAATGATAAGGTCAGGAATATAAAGTGAAGTGTCTAAGTGAGGTGTGGGTGAGGTAAAAAGGATTCAAGTCAAAAATTGGGGGTAGGGGGTAGGAAAAAGACTAAGCAAGTAAACCGATGACGGTTTGAAGGAATCAATGCCAGTTGAGATGGACCGACCATGGTAAGCTAGGGCACATGACCAATGTCGGTTAAGGTAAAACCGTCACCGATCAAGTCAGGTAGGTTATAAAAAGAAAAAGTTTCCGTGTTTTTCAAATCATTTGTCATTTACCGAATTGGAGAAAATGATAGGTGAGAGAGAGAAAAGTGGAAAGCATCCGTGCAGAATGGAAAGCTAAGTTGGCAAGTGGTGTAGCAGGTGATTGGTAGTGGATAGGTAGGTCCATGAGATCGGATTGAATGATTCGGTTGGTTGGAGGTGAGGAGATTGATTGGGTAATGGAAGAGGTAGGAGAGGGGTCGGGTGGACCAACGGTGCAGTGGCTTGATGTGTCACCATGGTGACGGTAGCATGATGAGGTAAGGGTCAATCCTACTCTTTGTTTTGTTTATTAGATTTATTTAGATTTCGGTGGGTAAAAATGGGTTTTTTTGGGGGAAATGAATTTTGAATTGGTGGGAGGGAAAATTGGGTTAAATATGAATGGGGAGAGAGGTGATTGGGTGAAGGAGGGGTGGGGAAGGGTGGAGGGGGATTTGGGTAGGATTGGGTGGGTAGAAGGGAGCTAAAAGGGAGTTTTGAGGAAAAAATGGGGGTTTATGTGTCACGGTTTTGCGGTGACAATGATGCATCGCATCAGTTAAAGGTCAACCGACATCGGTGGTCTTGAACCGGTATGGTTACGAAATAGGTGACCAATGTCGGGCTAAGGGGGACCGAGGTCGGTTAGGAGTAACCGGTACCGGTCATGGTTTGGGGAAAAAGGGGCCAAAAGTGCCAGAGGTTGGGTGGGTAGGTGTAAGATAAGTGGTTTTGGTGAAAATCATAACATAGGTAAGGGTAAAAATAGGTAAGGGTGAATGGTAGTGGATTAGGGTTGGGTTGGGTAGATAGAAGATGTGATACAAAGGTAAGGAGGCCTAGGGGAAGAGAGAAAGGGTGGTAGGTATAGGTGAGGTGCCGAGTGAGATTGTGGTTATGATTAAGGTATATTAATATGATGTTTTTGTTTGATGCATGCGAGATATCGATTGAGGATGCGAGACAGAGTGCGTTGCCCTATTCTTGATAGTTTGTGGGGTTGCAACAATCGAGGAGTGGATGCATATCACGGATGTTGCTTTGAGTGGGGTCAAGCGCTACCAGCATGTAGTAAGTATCAAGTCGATGGTCGCTCTCATCGATAGATGGGATTTAGTGACCAACACGTTCCACCTACCAATGTGGGAGATGACAATCACCCTGGAGGACGTGTACAGGATCATGCAGTTACCTATATTGGGGACGCAGGTATCTTTGATCTCCTTATAGGTATCTAAGGAGTTGATTCTAATGGTATTTGGTGAGGGATTGGCGGAGCTGACATTCCATAGCGCCAACCTAAGTTATGGAGAGATGTACCTAGCCTGTCAGAGGAGACGAGGCTAGTAGTATTACTAATGGAGGTAGTCTGTTGTTTTGCACTGCTGGATGCAGAGGGTGGGAGATTCCCATGATCACTGATGGGGGTACTACATGATATGATGATGGACAAGACCTGCTTTACATGGGTGCCAACATTCCTAGTGTAGTTATATAGAGAGCTATGGGCATATGGGCAGCTCCACAGGTTTAGTCTATGTTGTACGTTTATTCTTCACTGTTGGGCCTACGAGCACATTGTTTGTGTTCATCCGATTGGTATGCCCCGGGAAGATGCATTTGAGCCTGGTTTTGTTCGGGTGGGGTATAGGCGATGGGTGCTGTGATAGGAGAGCATCGAGTAGGTAGGGTTACACATGATGTGGCCTATTACAAGTGGTTACTAGAGGATTTCCCTGCGTCGACATTATTTGGATATCGTATATGGGCTATCTTTCATATGACAGCAGACGACCAATGAGTTAAATGGCTTGCAGATACTCAGATGGATTGAGGGGCATCATGTAGGGGAGCATGAGATGATCCTAGTAGATAGGGTCATACAGAATTTGGGTTATTGTAGGATATACCACCACCTTTCCCACAGTACCGGAGAGATGATGTGGAGAGACCACTACCGCTACCACAACCGTACACATAGGGTAGGAGGAGCAGTTATAGGCTGGCATATTGATGATGTCAGGGTGACTGATAGGTATAGATAGTGGTGGGAAGTTCATTTACGAGTAGTACCTCCTAGGCTGGGGCAGCCAGATTTAGCCACCATCACCGTATAGAGAGACACCCTATAGGGGTAGGTGGTGACCCTGATTACAGTTGGGGATGGTACATGGGTAGTTTACAGGTTCAAAGGTGGAGGTGGCCGCATTACATACACAGTGGCTTGATCACATGCCCAAATGGCCCAGGGTGGAGATGGAGATGGTGATGATGAGTAGGTGGCTACCCTACAGGCATAGGTTATAGGTTTGCGAGGCGGTTGGTCGCTGCATAGGTGCATATTGAGGCATTATAAGCACAGGGTGTGAGGCCGATGGCACCTCCACAGGCACCGAGATAGGGTCCCAGTTCATAGGTAGGGGTGGGATAGGGTCCCACAGGACAAGCACAGGGGTAGAGGCCAATGGGACCACCATGACAGTACCCATATCTAGGTTGTGGGATGCCTTAGGTGAGGTGGATATTACAGTGAGTCGATTGATGGCGGTTAGGATAGATTTTCTATCCTATGGATATTACAGGGCACAGTGAGCCAAGCCTCGAGTGAGAGGATGAGATCCCATACCCACAACATAAAGAGCACAAGGGGGCCATCGAGCCTTGAGACAGGATCAGGGTGACGCCACCAGTTCACGGAGGCCAGCTCCAGGTGATGTACTAGTAGGGACTTGGCCACGACCCATGGTGGCGGTGAAATGTTATTAAAGCCACCAGACAGGAGCCAAGAGGGAGGAGGAGATTTGACGAGACAGATATGGATGATGTTTGATAGGATGATGTCTGATGCACATCCCTCTATTTTGATGTATTTTATCATTTTTGGTATATACCGGCCTGCGAGGCGAATAGAGTGAGGATTTATATGAGATTTTTGTATATTTTTGATCATATACCAGCCTGCGTGTTGAAGATATTTGAGAGTTATGTATATGGATACACATGTTTGGATGTTTTTATTTATAGAGATGATGATGATTATGGTCATTATGTGTATACATGGTTGTGGTTATCTTGCTATTTTGATTTGTATATATGATGGAAACCAAGTAGTGTAGGCATGATAGATTCCATTCATAGGCATGGATCGAGTCAGGTTGTTGGTTTAGGCATGGATTGAGTCAGGTCATAGGCATGGATTGAGTCAGGTTTTGGTTTAGGCATGGATGGAGTTAGGTCATAGGCATGGATTGAGTCAGGGTTTTGGTTTAGGCATGGATGAGTTGAAATGGGTTGAGTGTGTAATTCATTAATTTGTGCATTTAATGATGATATGGGTTGCATTTGAGATGTTTATAGTAACATGCATGATAATGGTAAAGAAATGGTAGACATAATGAATGTATGTTTGATGATGATAAAGGTGTAAAGTAATCTATTGTTTATTTGGTTTAATTTCCAATTATTGATATAAAAAGGAAACTAACTAGGGTAGAATGTGATTTAGGAAAATGGAAGGTGAATTGGTTAGGGTAGAGAGTGGCGAGCTAACCTCCAAGGGCCCCATGCCCTCGGAGTGCTGCCTACATAGTCCGGTGAAAAGGGACCTTAGGCCGATGTAGTTCTCCCATAAGCTAGGGAAGAATGCGAGGAGGTATGAGAATGAGTTGGTGGGTTATAGGCATGATTGAGTCTAGGTTTTTGGGATATGGGTGAATTATGGGCACATGGGTATGGGTGATTTTGAGTTGATTATGGTGAAAGAGGAAAATTTATTACCCAAAGATAAGCACCGAGGATCTAGTCCTGTATAAGGTAATCAATACGTAATGAAGAAGGTTAAAAGATAAAAAGGAGGCAAGAAAGCCACCTGATTGGTAGGGATCATAATAAATGGGTCATACCTTAGATAGGCTAGTAAACGTAAGACCCTAAAGACATTGCATGATTGATTACTCTAAAGGTGAAGAGTAGTCACATGAGCACCAAATGTCATGGTTCCAGTAGGTCCCTTGAGGCAGTAGGAAATGAAAATGTGAATGGTGAGAGGGTGAAAAGTGGTTAGTTTATATGGTATTTGGTAGCATGCCTTGTGGCAAGAGATCCAAGATCATGATGGGCAAGTCCATGAAGAAAAGTTTTTTTTTTTGACTTGTATTTGAGATAGAATGATCGATGTGGGAAGTCTATATGGGATGAGGACATTAACTCCTTGAGGTCTTCGTGAAGTTGATCGATGCGGGAAGCTTCAGATTTTTTTTTTTTTATTTTGAAAGTACTTTACATAGTTGTCCTTCGAGGAGCAAGTCTATTTATAGCAATGATGTAGAGAGAAAGATGTCCTTTTGAGGGAGTCATATTTTTACTAGAAGTTTGACTCAAGGAGTTGATTCCCATGTGAGGGATTTTAAGCCATGGACAAGACTAAGGTGAAGAATTGGATTCTTGTTTAGAAAGAAAGGTGAAATGACCATGGGATCTCATCTAAAAGCAGATGAAAAGTATCCATGAGAATCATGCCATGTGCAATGTCGTGGTACACATATTTAAGAGAAGATAAAAGAGTGATGGGTATGCACATGATTCTTGTTTAATCATTGGTGATGGTGTAGGAAGTGGATAGCACTCAAGGGACGAGCATGAAAAGAGGTAGAAGGTGAGGTAGGACTAAAATTCAATAGTAGAATGGTCAAAGATGCAAGGCATTGAGGGGCTCAAGTTCGGGTTTACCATCGAGTGAAGATAAACAATACACACCTAATCCATAAGCATGAGTCACGATATATGGTCCAAGCCAATTAGGAGAAAATTTGCCTCGTTTACTTTTTTCTTCTTTGGTTACATGTTGATTTTCTTTCAAGACAAGGTCATCGACTTGGAAGGTTTGTTCATGAACACGTTTTTCATAGGCACGTTTGATATATTTTTGGTAAACTTGAAGATGGTCAAGAGCATTAAGATGGAGTTTGTCTAATAACTCAAGCTATGCTAGGCGTTCTCGGTGAAAGTCATCATCATTGAGCATTTCATGAAGAGAAATACGAATTGAGGGAATCTAGACTTCGAGAGGCAGTGTAGTCTCTGACCGTAGACCAGAGAAAAAGGTGTGGTAGTAGTGGAAGTGTGAATACTAGTGCGGTATGCCCACAGGGTGAAATGAATGTGCATATGTCAGTCTTTCCCGTATCATTAACCACTTTCATGAGAATTTTGTTCAGGGTTTTATTAGTGGATTCGGCTTGGCCATTGGTTTGTGGGTAATAAGGTGACGAGAAACTAAGTCTGAATGCCAAAGGTGTCGCAAAGTTTTCGCAAGGTTTTATTTTTGAATTGTTTTCTGTTATCAGTGATGAGGCGATGTGGGACACCAAAGTGACAGATGATGTGATGATTGATGAACTCACATATTTTCTCGGCTTTTGTGGAGATGAGAGGTATGGCTTCAACCCATTTGGTGTAATATTCGGTAGCAGTGATGATCCATTGATGTCACTTTGGGAAGAATGGGGATTGATTTCTCTAACAAGATCCAAACCCCATTGAGAGAAGGGCCAAAGGTCACGGGAGACCTGTAAGGCATGGATGGGTGAATGATGAAGGTTGGAATGTTATTGGAATTTTACACAATGCTTGACGTTTTGACAAAAATCATGGTTGAGGGTCAGCCAGTAATAGCCTAGGCGAAGAATACACTTAGCAACAGCAAGGCCACTAAAGTGACCTCCACATATGTCATCATGAACTTCCTTAATGGTATAAGGAATTTCAAAACTCGTAAGGCATCGTAAGAGAATACCATTGAATATGTGCTTATAGAGGAGGCCACCCATGATGACGTAATGAGAGACTTTTATAAGAATGACACGTTGTCCATTACGAGTGAGGTTGGGAGGCAAGATGGAGAGGGAAAGATAGTCTAAGTATTGTTTATACCAAAGGTCACATGGGTCGGAAGCAGCGGTTCCGATGGAGTAAACTTCACGAGGTAAATAAGAGGGTGAGTGGAGTCTTTGTACAGTGACAAAGATTTTAGATTTGGCGAGTGAAGCGGGTATCACGGGAAGCAAGAAAGCCATGGTATCTACAAATTTTTGGTAGAACATGGGACGCTTTAAAGGGCATAACGGTTGAAGGTGGTCAACAGTATGTCCACATGATGTTTATATTGTTACAACTTTGGGATATACCATTGACTTGGTTTACGACCAATTGAGAATCACCAAAGATGTTGATTGAATTAACATCTAAGGCATAGCAACCTAGAGACCTAATACGAGCGCTTCATATTCGAAAATATTGTTTGTGCAATCAAAATCAAGTTTAAAAGATAAAGGCATGGGTTCACCATCAAGTAGAATTAGGATAATGCCAGCCCCACCCCCACGTTGACACTTGGAACCATCAAAGAAGAGTGTCATTTGGTAAGCGGGTTTGTCTAGGGAAAGGGTAGCAATTGACTCATCTGGGAAGTCAAAGTTAGAGGGTTGATCCACGGAAATAGGTGCGTCAGCAAATTGGTCAGCGATAGCTTGGCCCTTAATGGAATTTTGATGGATGAATTTGAGGTCAAGGTCAGCCAAAAGCATAAGCCAGTGTGCGGCATGTTGATTTTGGTAAGGTTTGGCATACATGAAGTGTAAGGGGTTGGTGTTGGTCACAACATAGGTTTTGTGGTTAAGTAGGTAATGTCGGAGTTTTGTGGTAACGAAAACTAAGGCTAAGAATTTTTTTAGCGTGGTTATATCAGATTTCATAGTCCGAAAGAGTACGGCTTATGTAATAAACCGTCTGCTCCGTGTGTTGTTCATTGCGATGAGCGAGCATGGCCCCCAAGGAGTGATCGATAGTAGAGATGTATAGGTAGAAGGGTTGATCATATTTAGGTGGAATGAGTATGGGTGGTTGGAGAAGCTATTTTTAAGGCCTCAAAAGCTTTGTGGCAGTCATCATCCCATTTAAAGGAGACATCCTTCTTGAGAAGATGATGAAATTGTTGACACCAATCAGACAATTACGAAATGAAGTGGCGAATAGACTACAACTTACCTTGCAGGCTATGGAGTTGTCTAAGAGGCGGAGGAATTTCAAGAATGGCCTTGACTTTAGCAGGGTCAACCTCTATACCACGTAAGGAAACAATAAATCCTAGGAGCTTTCCGAGAGAACTGCGAAGACACATTTCTTGAGTGAAGGTGAACGCAATACTTAATGAGGCGGTCAAATATGGTTTTTAGGATGGCGAGATGCTCAGAGTGGCATTTAGATTTGGTCAGGAGATCATCTATGTAATCTTCCAATATACGGTGCATGATTTCATGGAAGATGTAAGTCATATCTTCTTGGTATGTGGCACAGTGTTTTTAAGGCCAAAAGGCATGAATCGATAGAGAAGGTCCCCCAAGGGGTGGTGAATGTGGTTTTGTGCTGATCCTCGGAACAAGTAAGATTTGGTTATAGCTAGAGAAACCATCCATGAGTGATAACATCTCGTGACTGTGGTAAGGTTAACCTGTTGGTCAATACCGGGTAGAGGAAAATCATCTTTTGGGTAAGTGAGGTTGAGGTCATGGAAATCCATGCAAATGTGAAGTCCCCATATCGCCTTAGTGACAGGGAAAATGTTAGAAATCCACCGGGGATAATCAATGGGTAAGATGAAGGAAACAAAAAGAAGGTGCTAAAGTTCTTCTTTGACCAGAAGTGCAATACGAGGGTGCATTTTCCTCAGCTTTTGTTTTATGGGTTTAGCATTGGGAATGGTTACGATATTGTGGACCACTATGGTGGGGTCAATACCGGGCATGTCTGCGTAAGACCAAGTGAAAGCATTGTTATGGTTTTTAAGGAATGAAGTGATGGCTTCCTATTCAGCAGTATCTAAAGATTGAGTGATCTTTAGAATGTGCGGGTAAATCCCTGAGTATGGATGTTGATTTCGATAGTTGATTCGTTCAACATGGCTTGTATCTCAAATGGTAATGACCGATGAATATATGAGTCTTCATCACCAAGGTGTGAGTATAGATTCATCATCCTGACATTGAACGGCTTTAATCGAAGGTGTATCGACATTGATCATTTCAGGATACATGAAGGGAAGAGAAGAGGGAGCTTCGCCCTCACGTTGATAAGTTAGAGGCCCCAACGAAATGGTGTTTATGGAAAAAGTTAGGAGGAATGGATTCTGGATCCATCAACTCTTTCGGTGAAGGTGGTGAAAGAAGAAGAGCGGTGAAGATGGTGGAGAAGGGTTGATGTCCTCAATAAGTTCAATGCGAGGCCTTCTTGGTAGGTGGTTCAACAAATCCGATACCACTGCAGTCGTTATGTTTGTGGGTAGTACATGGAATAATAGTATGATGGCCTTTCTCATAAAAGCCAAAACCAAAACCCTTCCATGCACATCGGTGCAGGAAGGTGTGGGTGAAACGGTGATTGGTGAGTGACTGGAGGTTGACAGAAAAGGGGCGGGTTTGTGATGGTGGTTCAGGTGTATAAGTGGTAGTATCAAGTCCCCCATATGTGAGATTGGTATGAAGGTAGGGAGGACCATAAAGGAGGTGTTCTCCTATACGGTGATCATAGCGAGGGTGTTGGTGAAGACTTTCATACTCTTATGGAGTAAGGAATGTGTTGACACTATATAGGCGATACTCCCTCGAGTGAGGCGTTGAAAAATTCCTTCTAAGGGATCGGTGGTCGATATGTGGGTAGCTAGGATAGATGATGTATTAGAGGTTAGATCGGAGGTGGAGACAACCGATCGGGAGGATGACAGTCAACCGTGGAGGTTGTGGTAGTGGTAGGAATGGAAGATGTAGGTGTGGTTGAGGTAGTGGCAGCACTGGTGAGTGAATGTGTGGGTGAAGAGGAAGTGGTCGTGGAGGTAGATGCTTTAATGGGTATAAGCATGTCATTGGGTCGGTAAAGCATGTTGTAGGTTTTTAGGGTGATGGGTCAGCCGCAATGGTATAGGTGTGTCCTTCATGCTCAAACTTTACATAATGATGTAAATTGGAAGGAACACAACCCATGACACAAATCCAAGGTCTACCAAGCAATAGGTTATATTGAAATTCCCCTCCAAGATGTAAAATAGCTCTGGAATAGTGCGGGGGCCCACACGAACATGGAGGATGATGGTGCTAAGTGTAGAGGTGATAGCATCATTAAATGAACGCAACATGATGGGATGTTTATGCATGTAATTGTTAAGTATGCGCATTGGGTGAATGCATGGGAAGAGATGATGTTAATGCTAGCGCCCCCATCAATCATAACACGTTGTACACATATATCATCGATGTGGATAGAGATGAAGAGAGCTAGATCTGGGTCATCGGTTTGGTGCGGTGTGATCTCTTCATCTAAGAAGTTGAGTGCGGCTACTTGGTGAGTAGGTGGAGGTGTAGATGAAGGTGGTAATTTGGTGAGAGAGGATACATGATGGGGTGTAATAATGGAGGCTACGGGTGTAGGATCATTAGGTAAGACCTCAATAGATTGAAGAACCTCCATGAGAGCTTGACGATGGGATTCTGAGGTTTGGATGAGGTCATATAGAGACATTTTGAGGGGGATTTATGTAATTGTTTGAGCATCACGCGATGTGTAAACCCATTAGAAATAGGATATGCGGGGCCACGGATAGTGACTTTAGGTGTGGGTGCATATAGTATGTTGGGTATAGGGTTGGTCGGTGGGTCAGTTGCCTTTTCCTTTCCTTTATCCTTCCGGCGAGAGTAGCAATGTGGATCATGTTGATTTGAGGCGGAGATGTAGGTGAAATAGGTGACCCATGAAAGGTGTAATGACAAGAAGGACAAAATCCAAATAGCGGGAAGGAACCTTATGAGATGAGTTGGACACACTGACATTTGGGTGTAGGTTTGGCGAGTTCTCTGATGCGAACCATGTTAATTTTGAATCTTGGGGGTGGGTCTAGGAGTTTTTGGGGTGGAGGTCTTGGTCACTGATTAGGAAATGAGGGAATAATTGTGGGAATTGGTGCTGGTGAAATGGGGTCCTCATCAAGAAGGTCATCATCGTCAAAGTTTTCCTCAAGAGGACACAACTGGAAAAGAATGGTTTTCAAAGCCTTGTAGTTCTCTACATCGTGCCCTGGCACACGATGGTAGGAACAAATTTTGGTGTCTTCAAACCCCTTTGGTTTGGGTTTAAGTGGGTCATAAGGTCTGAGAGGTGGTAATGTGATGACAAAAGTTTCAAGGAGGTTGGTTAATATTTTGGCATAGGATCCCGCTAGTGGATCACAATGGGAAGTGAAAGTGGGTTTGGGTGTAGGTGTGGCTAAGATTGTAGAGGAAGGGTCTTTGCATAAGGGGGAGTGGGTTGAGCTATGGTTTTAGGTGCGGTGTGGTCTTAGGTGTTGGTCGTGTTTACTTGGGTAGGGGCATGGTAGATGAACTGGAAAGAGAGTGTGTGGTTGGTTTGACTACCTTATTGGAGGGTAGTGGATTTTTGTCTTTAGGTTGCACCTTCTTGGGTAAAGGTGATACGGGTGTACAAGATCTAGAGGGAAAGTAGATGGTGGAAGAGGGTGAGTTACCCATGGGGATAAAAGAGGTGTTGTGAAGGTAGATGACATAGGTTGTGTAGGAGGTGTGAGGGAAAGAGACTGAAGTGTCATGGGTAGTGAAGAAGTTATCGATGGTATTGGAGGTATGGGTGGTAAAGATGTTGCAGGTGTGGGTAGAAGTCATGTCAAGTGCTTGGGTATGTTAGAGGTTTGCGAGGGAGGAATGGGATGTTGTGTTTTTAATTTACCGGTAGGTGGAGGTTTCTTAACCATGGTGTAAAGGCGAGTTCCTAAGACGGATGGAAGGGGTGAATGTGATGAAGGTGGGGTTGGAGATTTTGGATTATGAGATCTATGGGATATGTTCTTCTATTTGGATGTCAAATTAAGCTTAGTGTTGGATTTGGAGGATGTAGCTAAATCTAATTTGATAGGTGGATGAGTAAGATCGCCGTTGGGATGACCCCTCGGTGTAGTAATAGGTTTAGGAAAGGAAGATGATGTAGGTGTGGGTTTGGATGTAGATGCATGTTGGGTTATGGGTAGAGGTGTGAGTTGAGCCATGAGTGGTATCGTGGGAGAATTTTTGATAGTTGTGGTTGTGTTTGGTTCGATCGGCCGAAATATTTTTGGATAGATAGTGGAAGTGTCAGCGAGTGACATCTGCATTTGTGTTGAGACAGGAAGTAGAAGACACCCCCAAAGTAAGGCTCTATCCACATAATCCAGGTGGTTGGCTAAGCGTGAGAATGGCACTGCAGTGGGTGAGGTTGATGAGGATCAATGGTGATTCCCATAAAATGTGTCTTAGAAATGGGGAATTTTCTAGCTTTATTTCTGTGGGTAAGAGAGCCAAAAGTAAGTCTGCATGATCTTGGGTAGCTGATGGAGAATGGTCACCTAGAGGCAAAGGCATTTCTAAGGAATCTTGGATAGGTGGAGGAGATGACGAGTGTTCCTTTATGGGTGGAGGAATATGTGAAGTGGGTTTGTGTGTAGGTGGGAGGACTTCGGGCTAGGATTTCCTCTATAGAAGGAATATGAGGTAATTGGGAAGCAATCAAGTGCGTCATGAAAATAGTATGGACCTTGCAGAGCACAACTATCATGAGTTGAGGTCTCTCTAGTTTGATCAAAAGAAGGGGCATGATTAGGAAATGGTTTCTTGAAGATGAGTAGGTTTTGATTGGTAGGTGCATTAGGATTATCCAAGGTTAACTCTCCTTTCTCGAGCATTTCTTGGACAAATTTTTTTAAAGTGATGCAATTTCTATCACTATGACCGTTTACCCGATGATAGTTATAGAAGTTGTGCTCTTTGTACCATGCGGGTGTGGGGAAAATAGGATCAAAACCAGTGTGTGGTTTTATAGGTGGAAGGGTGATGGAACCATCTTTAATGATCTTTTCTAAGAAAGAAGAGTAAGGCTCCCTAATTAGGTTGTATTTCCGTTGTTCTCATCTGAATTGAAAGGTCTGGATAGGAGAAATATTAGATGAGGGATTAGCCTGATTTGATGGATGAGTTGGGTCGGCCTTGAGTACCACTGCATTAGCGGTTCCCTTGGCTTTTGAATAATTGTTTTGTGGTTTCGAAGAAGAAGAGGTATCATTTGACTTAAATGTCAAGTTCTTATTGCATAGTTGAATTTTCTTTTCTTCGATGGCCCAAATCTCTAGCTTTCGTGCCATGGTGAATGCCTCATTGAAGGTTCAAAAATTCTACACTTGTAGGGTTGGTGAGATATGTCTAGCACAAGCCCGCATGAAGAGCTCTATGAGTTCGGTTTGTGGTAGTTGGAATGTGAGTTGATTGATCAAGCTATGCCAACGAGCAACAAAATCTGTGATAGATTCATCATCATATTGACATGTAGAGTAGAGGTCAGTCATGGTAACCTTCTTAACAACATTGATGGAGAAGTGATCCAAGAAGGCTTGGGCTACCTAATTGAATGAGAAGATAGAATGTCTAGGCAACCCACTATACCAAAGTCTAATGTGGGCCTAGTCAGAGACATGGGAAAGGTCCTCAGGAGAAAAGTGTCATCATGGGCGATCAGATAACAACCATGTTTGAAAGACCACAAGTGTTGTTGCGGGTCCTCTTTGCTATTGAAGCGGTTAAATTTAGGCATTTCCCAATGTACAAGATATGGATGAATAGGAATAGATGGGTGGATGGGCTCATTACAAATCTCATCATAGGTGAGAGAGTTGTGTGTGCTAGAAACCAATGCCTCTAGTGTCTGCATCTTGTCCATCATTAACTTGATTAGGTCATTGGTAGGTTGTGATGTATGGGTACCTCCTATAGCGTAAGGAGGTTGGTGTTGGACATATGATGGAGGTGGCATTCTAGTATATGGTGATGTTGTATAGGTAGATTGAGAAGGAGGAAGTGAAATAGGGGTACATACCCAGAATCAACAACATATGAAACGGGAGGTCATTGATAGAAAGACGTATATGGAGGTGGAAGGGTCGTGGTGACCCTGGTAGCAATGGGGGCTAAGGACTATCGAATGGAAAGGACAATATTTTGAAAAGTGGTGGAGGTCACCGACACCGGGGGTGGTTGTGTAGCTACATGTATATGTGAAATAATAGGCACGAATGAGGTTATGTTTTGGGTGGTTGGTGAAGGTATAGTGGATGTAGCGGGTGCTGATAGATGTGGAAAATGTGGTGGTCATAGCAGGTATAGGGCCTAGCTACAAAATGACTGGGGGCAAGGTAGATGTTGGTAGCGTGGAATCGAGAGGGTCGACGTAGAAGTAGGAATGAGAGTCGGGGGATAGATATGGGCATGCCATATATCAACTGACCCGAGGCATCTCAAGTGGACAAGTGGGAAAGATAAAACTGCAAGGTGACAGGGTTTTGGTCAAGGAGTTGTGTGAACTCCTCGTCTCTTATGGCAATAGTGATAGGTTGGGTAGGATCCATGGGTGATAAAATAGAAGGTGGTGAAGGACTAGGTGGGAGTGGTTGACAACTGGCATGGAATATGAGGGTGTTTTCTTGGCTACGCATCAGCACCATGTGAACAAGTACTGACATGGTAGGACTGCTTTCTGTAAATGACACAGAAATATAGAAAAGACAGGAAAAATAGGTGGTGGTAGGTAGATTAGATACAAAATGTCATCTAGAATTCTGAATAGGCTACCTAATGTTGGTTAGGGTAAACCGACACTAGTCACAGGTAACCGTGGTGGTCCTTTTGTGGAAAATGGATAGTTTGTTAAAACAAGACAAAAGGATAACAATCTGCTACGTAGATAAGTTGTTGATGAATTTGTCAGGACAATGAATAGGATGAGAGTGCAGAGACTACGAAAAGTAAAGAAGTTGAAGCAGGTATCCTTTTGGATAGGTTAACCAAAAGAACAGTAAACCAATGCCGGTTGGGTAAAAATGATGACGGTCGAGAGTAATCGCGTCGATCCTGGACCGACACCGATTCTTGTGAAATTGAAATAGAGATGAAAAAAAGGTGGTTGTGATTTAAGATCAGATGTGGAATCAAACCCAGAATTTTGAGAATAATGAAAATAGGGTCCAAGCACACTCAGATGAAGTTGGAATACACCAACTATGATGAGGAATGTGCAAGGGGAAATAAGAAAATGAAGAACATGTCCTCTCACCTCAAAACACAAGCCAAACAAAAACACTAAGAAAAATATGATCCTAAGAGTGTTTTTTCTATTATGTTTGTTCATCATATGCTATTAAGGACTAACTCATGAAATTTAGAATAGAATTTCTGGTGAGGATGGCTTCTACGAAGAAGGAGAGATTTCAGGTATGTTATGATGGGTGCGGGCCTTCCTCTCGAAGTATGACTCAATAGAAGTAGAGAGTTAGGAGTACCTTCCAATCCTCACGATCAGTTCAATCGTTCACATGTATTCCTAAGAAATATGTCGTTTAAGAATGTGTATATTTTTGAACTTGTTTAGTTTGGTAAGACTCGAGAGAGAGAGAGAGAAAATGTGCTTTCTACAATTTGTTTATCAACCATCAGTTGGGAATGAATTCCAGCGTATAGGTTGCCCTCAATTAATGTGAACTAATGCAGAAAAGCATAATGAACTGAAGTGATTTTAAAAATCCAAATCGAAATATTGAATTCAATGACGCAAAAGGATGAACAGGAGAAGGGATGCTCTTTCACTAATGTCATACTAATGAAAGGAAAGAAATGTTCATTTTAAAGTACCAAAATACAATTGTTTTTAGATAATAGAAGAAGAGAAGATTCCAGGGGAGAAATTTTTAATGTGAGAAACTTTTAGAAAGGAAACAAACATGCAAATTTTCACCTAGAAATGAAGAAATGAAAAGAACCCGAATGGGTCCCACCGGGCGTGCCAAAATGTTTCACCTTATTCTAGAGAATTTATTTGAATATTGATGAAATAGATAAGGGTAAAGGGCTAGGAGGAATACCTGTTAAAATTCTAGTTGAAGGTTTTTATGCGTCTATGACTTCTTGATCCACTGCTGATCATGAGAGATTCCTTTTGGCTTAGAGGAGCTACTTGAAATAAAAAACAAGACCACCAAATAAAAGTTAAACAGTATATGTAGTGGAATACCTAGTGTATGCTAGATCCGAGAAGTGTGATACTCCATAGACGGTTTTCAATCCATTGTTTAAAGAAACTCAATGTTAACAATAAAGGAAATCCTACTGTAGTTAAAATGATTTAGGTGTCTCATTCGACTACAATAAGAAAATTCATTCACAACAGGCTAAGCTATGGTGAATCTAAAGTTCGGGGTCTCGATCGAGTATTAGTCTTGGTTAGGGTTTGATTTTGGGCTGCTTTGGGTATTTGGTGGAGTTTTTAAGCTTTGTTCTTGGTCTAAAGGTAAAAACTTGGAGACCGATGTCGAGTCTCATATGACCGATGTCGGTTTAGGTTAACCAGTGTGAGTTGTGGGTAAGCGCATCGGTATGGTTGGGGTACAGGAAACCCAATAAAAATTTTATGTGAGGGTAGATCTAAAGCTAAATGGAAATGGAAAGGGTAATGGAAAGGTATGTGTAGGTCTAGGTGTACTCAAGGAGCTCTAAGAAGCTGGGTATGCTCGGTTCAATGGTGTGGGTGAAAGAATGGTTAAGTTTTTACGGAGGTAAATGGTGGGGAATGGGAATTGGAGTAGAAACTAATAACAAAAGTAAAAGAGTCTAATAAAATGACAATGGACAAGTTTTGGTTAACAAAACACTTACTGTTGTACGAGCTTGATGTTTGGTTGACAATGGCGAGTGATGAAATGGAAGGAACTTGGTGTGGTGCTAGTGCTTGCCCGGATGCTCTTGTGGACACAAATGACTCTGTGGTTTCTTCTGGTGTTGGCTTTGGATGCTCTGATGCGTGTACGAATGTTGATTCTGCTTGCATGCAGCTCTGGTTTCATCCTTTTTGCTCTCAGAAATGTGCCAACCTCGAAATAAGGTTATTTTGGGGATTAAATGGTAACCGACGATGGTTCTAGGTTGAACGGTGGTGGTTTAGGGTAACCAACATCGGTTAGGGTGGGATTTCCTAGGTTTTCTAAAATGGGCAGATCCCTTTGATTTTCTTAGATCTCGTTTGTTTTCTTCGTGGATTAGAATGGAAGCTTCCTTTCTAACAGGCGGGAATGTGGTTAGAGGGAATGTAGGCTTTGATTTTTAGGGTTTAGGTAGGTCTTAGTTAGTTATGGAAACATACTAATGATAGGTCTTAGAGTGAGGTGGCTAGATGAGGTGTATAGGTGAGGTGGTGGTGTGGGCATTATCCAATTAGGATATTTAAATAATAGATATTTGTGAGATCATAGATTAATTTAATTAAATTAATTAAATTAATATTAGAGTGGGGTGAAAGGGGCCATGGTTAGGTGAGTGTGTTTGAGTTGATTATTTGTTAAGGGACCTAGGGAAGTGTGACCCAATTTTGGTGTCTACACTAAGAGTTTGACCTACCCTTACTACTTTAGGTTGTTCCTTCAACAAGGGTGAGAGGACCCACTTTGTGACCTATATTAGTGGAAATTATCAACGGATTAACAGTATTTTAATCTTCCTTTGCAGTATTTTGAAGGAGACCTTGATAAAAATGATCAATACAACATAACCTAGCTCTCACAAGTCGTCACCTTAGAAAATGAAGATGTTCTCTAGACAAGGTCCAAGTCACTAAAGACGATCGATAAAAACTGATTGCATCTACATATTTTTGTAAAGGATGGACAAATTTAATGATTTTCTTTAGCATTTGTGGATATACATTACAAGTAGGGATGGTTCATGTATGACATATCACTGAATATGAAATTTATGGTTAGGAAGTTAAGCGGGATAAAGTTGATTATACCAAATTCTTGAGAGCTTTTAACAAATGTTCACAAATCTACAAAGCAAAATGACAAATGGCTTCAAATGGTTAGGATGAGCCTTCAACTAGAAAATTTTACATCTATCGAATCTCAAAGACACACGGTTTAACACATTCTTCAAGGATTTAAAAAAACTCATGTTAAAGACTTAATTAAACCTAAGAAGTCCCTAATATATCACACTTATGATACACTCATAAAATGACAAGCAATCTGTATCACTAAAATGAAAGTAAAGTGAATTTAAATTGTTTATTGCATTATGAAATGAAAGCTCTCTTCATAATGTAATTGTAAATTCCACAATACTATCACGAGGACGAGATCTTGTGTGATTTCAGAGGGATTCCTAATGTAAGATTATAACAGAACACATATTACCATTTAAAGATATTTCAAAATGAAATTAAACACAACACGGTTCATGATTAACACAAATTACTTAATGTTTTTCAAATTGATCAACAAGGGAAAGTTTGTTTACAATCTCAAAGCTTATCAATGGATGTACATTCGCAACCATCTTGACATGATCAATTTCAAAGATACAAAATAAATAATTGGTTTCTTAAATAAGTTCCTTAGGAAAATGGCTTTCCTTCATTTTGTCTCCTTATCTTTTCTCTGGATAAATCTGGAAAAAATTAACCCCCTTTTTTCGTGATTATCCTTTTTCTTTTTATATCCTCTCCTTTACTTGTTAACCTTTAAAGTTATTTCCCCTAAAAGTATGAATATTCCCAAGAATATTTCATTTTAAAAATTTGTTCTAGAACATGGCATTTAGAAAAAAATTCTTAAAGTTGTCAAGTGTACAAATCACCGATCTTTTCAATCAAATTTAGTAGTGCTCGACTAGGATATCGGTCATCACTTCTAGCGGTTTATTTTAATCATTATTTCCTAGTATTGATTGGATAATCATTTCAAACAATCTCTAAACCCCTTTAGATGACATTGAAATGAAATATATCCATAATCACTTTTCAATAATCTACCTTGGGTGCCACACACTCTACTTCATGTCTCATTGTCTTAATTTCCACACATAGTTTCACAAATCACCTTGATTTACCATCTCTACTCATTCCTAACCTTCGCCAAATCTTAAAATTTCCCATGTGTGAACTAAAAAAATCTCCTTCATTTCATGGGAAAGATTACATCAAACCAAAAACATAAGTCTCCTTTTCATTATAAAACTTGGCTCAATTTCATTATCATCGTTTCTTTCCCTTCTTGTTCGAAGTATGAGAAATTTCAAAGAAAATGGCTAAGGTACTTCTAGCTCATATCTTGAAGAATATTTATTCAGAGGACCTAAATCAGATTTTTTATTTAAGTGGTCCTGATGAAGCTTTTGTCGGGTCTTTGTTTGATTTAGAGTGTGTGGGTGACACCGAGAGGGCCCTTAACGTCATCGAAATTTTTGTTAGCACTTCTTACAAGGATAATCAGGATCAATCCTATGTTTGCAGCCTTCAGGTTATGTATTTCCATCTTTTTAGATGGGAGCACATGAAATCTCTGAAGATTTGAAAAGATATTGGGTTGAGAGAAGACCTTAGGTCTCTCGAAAAACAAATTTTTAATGTCCTTCCTTATGTGATGAGGATTTTGTATCAAAAGATATTCCCCATGAATCATATGTGTTGTATGATAAATCCTCCATTGACACAGTGCCTATTATTTCCCACAAAATAGATGAGTTAGAGAAAAGGATTAATTTTTTGGAGAAAAAGCAAGTGGAGCTGTTCCTTCGCAACAAGTTTCATCATGAGGGTCATCTTCGGGAAATGGAAAGGTGAACCACAACCTCAACCTCCAATCATTATGTTAGACGGAGAAGAGGATAAATCATTTTCTTCTCACCATTCAAGGGTGTTGAGTCGTTAAAAAGGACTTCAAGGAGAACAACAAGAAGGGGACAAGAAGTCCCTCCTCTTTAGTGGGAGAGTTTCCCTTATTCAAAAGCAAAACCTATTTACATATGTACGAGAGAATATTTTACTTGTAGAACTTGGATATCATGAAAGTGTTTTGAAAAATAGATCATCAATCACAAAAGTACGAGAGGAATGAAAATGTGTAAATCAGCGTAAAAGCATTCTCGAATTATAGATGACAAAATAATTCCTTATGCATGCCAGAATATAATGAATTGGAATAAGACCATTTGTACTTGAATTAATGAGATGTGATTTGAAAAGAAACACACAGTTCCATACATAATATCTACAAGAATACAAAGCTTCTTGCCATAATTACAGACAAATGATCTAATAATATTCAAATGAGATAGCTGCGAATAAAAGAATCGGATGGAAAAAGAAAGAAGATCCTTTTGTATTGATTACTTTACTATTTCTTACACTTACAAAAATAAGCCAAGTTCCCCCTTCAAAATGGCAAAGAGAAACCATTATATAGTTTTACAAATCGGTTACCTCAGTAACTACTTCTTTTAAATAATGATTAGTTAAAGGGATGCTTAACACAAAACTCCAACTAATTATAATAAATCTGAGATGAGGAAAGAAAGAAGGGAGAAAAGTTAGGAGGAGAAGACAAGTGTTCATGATTGAGAAGGACCCACTGATTTGAGGATCCGCTGTCTAAACCTTTTTAACACCCTCTGCTATGTCTTTGCCACGTGGAACTGATGTGTTGGCAGTGGATTGGGTCCAAAATCTGAGACACTTCTCCATATCTTTTTCAAATTCGATGTGTGTATGATAATCCTTACTTGCTTCTTCAATAGCAGACTGGAGAGAGCAGATTTCCTTCATCTTTTCCTTGGTGATAGAATCCTCTTGAACAGATTTTCTTTGACAAAATCTCTGAATTGAGCTTTAATTTCCTGCAAGGAGAGAGGCACACCTGAGGTCTCATCATGGAGGTGGCAATGGATATCCTTAAAAGCAGATACCACCAAAGTCTTGAAGGCCTCACCCTTCTGCAGCTATTTCTCAATTCTCCCAAAGCCTCCTCTAGCACCTTGATTTTCCATTCCACACTATATACCCATGATTTTGAAAAATTATCTTTTGCATCATCAAAGACCTTGCTTGCCATTAAAATATTTTCATCAGCCTGCCCCATAAGGCAAAGGTCTACTATACAACTACTCCAGAGTTTGAGCTCTTTATCTATATTTCCAATGGTGGAGGAGAGTTTCTGTTGTAGATTATTTACCTTCTCATTAAGTTTGAAGGCTTCACCAATGAAATTCAACCCTGCAACGAGCATATCATCCACCATGGCCTCTATAGCCCTTCCATATATGGAATATCTATGTATATCTTTGATACTTTGGAATTCATCTTGGCTGAGGGTCATAGGTGGTGGAAGAGTAGTCAGTGGGGTGGGGTCTAAAACTTTATCTTTGGATAGCAGTGACTTGATGAAACTTGCAAGAACTTGAGCCTGCTCTTCCAGTTGCTCTATAGTTTGTTGCCCTTTTTCCACTCTCCCAATGACCCTGGTGACTATTTCTTGAAGATTGTGAATCTCACCTTTAGGGGTGGACTCTCCCATGGGGATCCTTGAGAGCTCTAGATCAGACGCTTGCAAATCTTGTTCTGGCTTGTCAACCTTGGGCTTGGCTATCTCCAGGAATTGCTAGCCCTGAGCATCAGATACTATTCTTGAGATGGTCCTGGCCTTCTTTGTAGGAGTAGGAGGGGTAGTGCCCAATAAAGCCACCATAACATCAAATTTGGGTCCTACCATTCGAGAGGAAGACTTCCTCTTCCTACTATAAATGAAAGGTTGCACCCATGCGAAAGAGGAGGAGGAAGAAGAAGGTGGGGCATGAGGACTAAGAGAAAGAGAACTCGTGGTGCTAAAAGTGTGCAGCGATGTTGCCTATAGTTGAGATATGAGTGGAGCACTTGAGGCTTCTAGTACAGAGGAGTCAATGGTTCTCGGAAGCTCAATGCTTTGAACTTCCTTCTCTTTATCCATTGGGGCTTCTGGAATGCCTCCGAAACCGGCACTTCACTCTTTTCACTTTCTTTGAGAACAATAATGTTCTCGGTCCTGAGGGTAATTCTGAATGCTTCATCGGGGATCTTCTTCAACGGGCTCCTTCTTGACCTCCTTGATTTTATTTTGATATACTTGGGTGGATGAGGAAGGAGTTGAGGATGTAGGCCCTTCGGTTGATGAGTAATGAGGAGTCTATACACAGTGCTTCTAACTCGGGTGTCTGTGCCTCCTTTCTCGGTGTTGAGGTGTCCTTGGAGGAGGACTCACCTAAATTCCTTCTACACTCACGAACTCTCCTGTTAAACCATATTTTGGTTCTTACTAGGACAGGGGCTAGGATTTCAGCGGATCATCCTTCTACTTTTTGAACCAATCCAAGTCCTTGAGGAGTGTTCTTGATCAAGGTATCATATTCATAGGATAACAAGTCATAGTTTTCATCTTGAAGCCCTTCAGAATTTGATATAGGTTAAGCTCTTGAATCGAGTTGAAGAGAAAACCTACCGTAATGTCTCCTCCTTGCCTCAAAAATCATCAGCACAGTCAGCCCAATAGTCTTGTGTCTTCCCTATGATTGTAATTGATTCTGAGATTATGTTTAATAAATTTCTACAAGTCAAAACAAGTTCGGTCTGAATAAATGGACGGTGATGGGAGCTAGGGCTCTCTCATGTTTTGTCCATCCGAGTTGTCTTGCAGTGTAGTTTCCCATTGATATGAGGAAGTGTAGACTAGTATAGCCTACTAGCCTAATATAGGAGAATTTTATGAATTGGATGAAGTAGGCACCATAATTCACTATTAGGCTCATGAATTCCTTAGAGAACCTCCTTGCGGTGTCGCTCTCGGAATTCTTACAATGTACATGGTGAAAGCATTGTTCACCATCCACGAAGTTGTGATTACTAGTGTCCATGGTGAATTAAGGACAATAAGCATATATGGGATCACCTTTATGAGCATCAATATGTGTGAAGCCAAACCATTGCCTCGATGCTGCTAGGGTATACATAAGATAAGAAGTCATGTAAAACTTCTTGGTTTGATGTACATTAGATGCTGTTTTTACGCCAAGTTCATGCTGATCATTTCTACCCAATTGATGTTCTGAGTACCCTCACACACCATGTTGATAAGTGGGCACATCCAGAAATAGAACTCGTTGGTAGAGAGTAAGCCCATGACCCAAGCTAATAAGATTATAAAATCGATGACTCCTCATTGAAATCAGCATGAAGCAGAGCTTTGGATAGATGGGACACCCCCTTTTAGGGTTTTTAAGCCAAGACTTTGCCACCCTTGCCTTTTATTTTCACCGTCCTGGTCAAAGAGTGCTGCCGGTTACGAGAGATGACTATATAATTATCCATTTCAGAATCCATGGGGTAGTGCCAATGGTGCGGCATCAAGGTTGGTGATGAGCTCCCCATTCACATTCGTTAGTTTGCTTGAGTCGGGCTAAAGTGAGCACCGCAGAAAGTGAGTTCCGTGTCTCGCACATTGCACTAAAATTGGGAAACTAGCGGCATACACCAAGCCACTATCGTTGATCATTTGTGCCATAGGAGAGGGGTTTGGGTCTGTCAACCTAGTCTAGAAATCTCCAAAGTCTAGGTGACGAACTTCACTATCCCTGATATCGGGAACAACAGACTCAAGTGGCGAAACCTACTCCTGACCTTGGAACTTAATCTTCATGTTGATAGCAATTGGAAAAAACAAAGTCACATCCTGAACTCTTGATGAAATTGCAGGGGGAATGGGTACGCGCACGAAATTTTGATTGCGAGGGTATGAGCAATTGATAGCAAGAAAGTAGTGTGCAAAAATGCGTAGGGGGCAACTTATTAAATAGCCGTTTAGGAGAGAGAAAGGTAATAAATGTGCATTAAATACACATCTACCAACTTAAAAACAAGATATTAGGGAAGAGCGAGAAAAATTAGCTGGATAGCCTTTGGTTCATTTGGGACACGCGGGACGCGAAAGAGCGACTCGGCCGATGCGGGTGACGTGATGACAGAATGCACAAATGTTTTCAGGACATGAGGAATGAAAGTACACGAAGTGTGCGATGCGGTGATGTCGGTGAAAGGTGAACATCGAGCCTGAGCAAACTTGAGACATTTGAAACAAAAAGTTCCGATGGGCCCACAAGAAAATAGATTTTCGGGTAAAGCAGTTGATCGGCCAACAGGAGAGCCGAATGAACTTGGGACACATGCGACAAAAATGTCCAATAGACCCGCAAATCACATAGAATGACTCAAAAATGTAGATTTTTCAAACTTCTTGATTTTTCTTTTACTAGAACAATAGAAAAAGCAGTAATTCAAAATTTTCAACTTTGAATTTTCTCAAAAGAGGGGAAATTTTGAGAGGAAAATAGCTAGCTCCTTCTGGGGATGACTTGGCTAAAGTCCAAAGGAATGAGACAAGGCAAGAATTCTCAGAAAATCTAGGGGAAGTAGATCAGTGCCTTATCCATTGGGCCACGGAGTCAAAAGAAAACCAATACAGAAGACAACACCCCAAACAAACAACACACCAAAAACAAGAAAAAGGAAGGGGAAACACACACACACGCTATACATAATATACAAAGGACTTCCTAATCACCTATGACTTAAACAATTTCAGGTACTGCCCACTATAAGGAAGTGGGAGGGAAGAACCATCCATATAATCAAGGTAAAAGAATTCTCACTAGAAAAGTGCTTGATCTTGAAAGTTCGAGCCAAATAAAATCAAACTTGCCATGGTACGCCACAAGGTTCATGCCTTTTATCCCACAACAAAACAATGTCCCCAACTTTGAAATCCATGGACCTGGCCTTTTTATCAAACAAGGCCTTTACTTTCTGTTGGTGAGCAGATATTCTATCAGCGACCCTCAACCTATCCTCATTCAATTTATGAAGGTACATGATCCTTTTATCCAAAGAATCATTGAAACTGGTGTCTTCAATGGCCTTCATTAAATGCAAGGCTGGTAGTTCCACTGTTACTGGCAATTGAGCTTCCACTCCATATACTACCTGAAAAGGAGACATCCCAATGGCTCTTTTAGGTGTGATCCTATCTTCCCAAAGAGCATCATAGAGTTTCTTGTGCCAGTTCCTCTGAGATTCGTTAACTAATTTCCTTATTATAGCCACTAGATTTTTTTTTGTTGATTCTGCCTGTCCATTCCCCTGAGGATAATAATCCAAGGAGT
This sequence comes from Taxus wallichiana var. yunnanensis, assembly GCA_018340775.1. Classification (NCBI taxonomy): domain Eukaryota; kingdom Viridiplantae; phylum Streptophyta; class Pinopsida; order Cupressales; family Taxaceae; genus Taxus; species Taxus wallichiana. The sequence continues at coordinate 348,530,807 of CM031244.1, read as the reverse complement.
GAGCCAGGGAGATGCCATATCCATAACAAAAATCCATCATCTCAGTTGAAGAAAAATTTGAAGCATTATCTGTCACGATCTTGTTTGGTACACCAAACCTCACCAAGATGTTTTCTTTGATAAAACTACATACTACTTCAAGTAGTACTCTTCACTGGAATGGCTTCTACCCACTTAGTAAAATAATCTGTGGTAGTTAATACATGGGTGTGACCAGCACTAGAAGAGGGATTAAGTGTTCCAATGAAATCTAAACCCCATTGTTGAAAAGGCTCTTCAATCATAATTGGTTTAAGGGGAAAAAAATCCAACTTGGGTCTACCCACAAAGGTTTGAAAAGCTTCGCATTTATCAATCCACTTTGATGCATCTTTGAACAAGGTAGGCCAATAATATCTTGCACGAAGAATCTTATGAGCAGTGACAGTTGATGAGTAATGCCCTCCACATGCTTGATTATGGAAAGTGAAAGCAACTTCCTCTATTGTTCCTTGTCCACACATTTTAGAAATCTTCCATCCAACCCACGCTTGAACAAGGCATTCTCCCACAACACATATTGGGCTGATCTTAACTTAACAACTCTCCTCTCTTTGGCAGTCAAATGAGAGGGACATTCTCCATATGTGAGAAAGTGTGCGATATCAGCATACCATTCATCAATTGAGCCAAGAAATAGAATGGTAGGAAGATCAACTTTATCCTCGGGTAACTCATGTCTAGCTCCCTCAGCGATGAGTTCACACAAGCCTTTTCCATAGATGAGCTTGGTTGGTCTGATGTCAATGTCATATTCTTGAACCTTGGCCACCCAGTTCCCTCTCTTGGATCCAAACTCCTGTTGTGTGAGAATGAACTTGATGGTTGTTTCAGGTACAAATACTATTGTGGAGTGAGAGTTAAGAATGTAAAAACAAAATTGCTTGACAACTTTAACCACTGCGAAAGCATGTTTCTCCATTATGGTGTATTTTAACTCATGATTTTTTAGAATGTAGCTCATAAATGCAATTGGGATTTCATGATCATTAGAATCTTCTTGAGTCAAAACAGCAGCCAAGGTGTTATCTGTGGCATAGCAATAGATAATAAATTCTTTGCTGAAATCTGGACATGCTAAGACGGGAGTTTTAGCAATAACCTTTTTAATACCTTCAAAGGCTTCTTTACCTTTAGGAGACCAGTCAAATGTCTATTTTTCCTTCATCATTTGAGAGATATTAAAGGTTAGCTCTACGAAATCAGGGATGAATCTTCTCAGGAAGTTAATCTTACCAAAGAAAGAATGCACTCCCTTCTTGCTGGTTGGAAGGGGAATCTACTGAATAGCTTGAACTCACTCAGGATCAATTTTTATACCGTCTTTAGAGACAACATGCCCTAAAATTTTTCCCTCTATGACACAAAAGACAGATTTCTTAGGATTTAAAGAGATCCCATGTTCTCTACATTTCAAAAGAACTATTTCTAGATGCTGAAAATGATCTTCCCTTGCTTTGGAAAATATGGTCAAGTCATCAAGGTATACGAAAATACACTTCCCTTTTAAACTTCCAAAGGACAAGTCTATAGCTCTCTAGAAAGTGGCACTAGCATTAATGAGCCCAAAAGGCATCCTCTTGTAGGCAAAGGTACCCCAAGGGGTAGTGAAGGTCATCTTGTGTTGATCTGTGGTATTAACTTCTACCTGATTATATCCTGAGAATCCATCAAGCATAGAAAACATTTCAGATCCCGTCACAGCTTGTAAGACTTGATCCATCATGGGCAAAAATAGTTGTCCTTTAAAGAAGCTTGATTTATATTTCTCAAGTCAACACAGATACGAATCTCACCGTTTTATTTCTAACAGGCATAATGTTGGAAATCCATGTTGAATGGTGGATAGGAAAAATGATTTTGGCTTTTAATAACTTCTCGTATTTCCTAAAAGATTGTGTCAACTATCTTAGGATTGTATTGCCTTTGTTTTCGTCTCAAAGGCTTAATCCTGTGTTTGAGAGGGATGAAATGTTGAATCTCCTTTGGTTGAAAAGCTTTTAAATCCTCATAGGAATAAGCAAGAACATATTTATACTTCCTTAAAATATTAATTACTTTCTTCTTTTCTTACGGTGTGTGCAACATTTTCCAATGTTCACGAGCTTAGGTCAATAGAACTCCCAATATTAGTTTTATCATACTTAGTTGATTGTTGTGATCCAGTAGAAGCTTTAAAATTCACATACTGTCATGCTTGTCAAACAATTCTTCTAAACTCACCGTCCCTTTGGAATCTTGTTCCCTTTGAGTTTGATACATTCATCTTGAACACTTTCAGGAGGCAAATTATCACTTCCTTTAAAGGACAACTGTTCAAAGTTATCCCGAGTTCTAAGAAAGAAAGCAAATTTGATCATTATTGAAAACTTTCGATTACTTGCATTATCGGTACACTTGGGCCTATGGATCATCTTGATGGTAAACTTATCTTGAGAGAATTCAGGATGAGGTGTCAAGCAATGACCCCGAGAGGCGCTAGTGAATCAGCCCGGTGTTCTCCTCCTGGCCTTTGCTTGATGGAGAAGGTGTCAAGAAATTCGATAGAGTCCCAAACCCGATTCCTATAATGTTTCAACCTTCTATTCTTTACCTGGAAAAGGTTTCTAACTTGCTTGACAATCAGCTCGGCGTCTCCATGAGCTAGAATATTCTTTACACCTTTGTCTTTTACCACGTGAAGCCCAAGAATGAGAGCTTCATATACTGCATTTGCATTATTAGTATTTTCAAATTGTAACTTGAATGAGAAAGGACAAACCTTACCCTTAGGAGACAACAATATTACACCAGCTCTAGAACTAGCTAAGGAACAACTTCCATCAAACTCTAATATCCAAACACCATTAGGATCCTCAAGTGATCTTTTGGGAAGTTGGATTTCCTTTGGAGACATAATCATATAGTTGTCATGCCCCATATCCTCATAAAGTATTTGCGCTTTGGGATCATTTGTTTTTGTACAATATACTCATTGCTTCTCGTGCAACAACTTCTTCATTTGCCCATTAATGTGTATGAGGGCATGTGACCAATCCATTTTAATTTCTCCTCCCACATCCTTATAGAAGTTCCTACTTAGCAACATTCCATATGAAGGAGGGACCGCTACTAGAATAGTAGCTAAGACCTTCTTCTCAGGAAAAGTAGCAAAATCTACTTGTGCATCTTTAATTATTTCGACTAGGGGCACTTCCTTACTCTCCATAGAATAACAAGACCCATAAGTGTGTGTGAGAGTTAGGCCTAATGCATGGGCTACTTTGGCAGGCATTACATTGTCTAATGCCCCTGAGTCTATGAAAGCGATTCTTTGAGTCTATGGCCGGCTATAAGGAGGGTCACATAGAATGGTTTGATCTTGTTGTTGGGTGAGGTGAAAATGGCTACCAGATTGGGTTATGGTGCAGAATATGGAGTGGGTAAAAGGCCTTTAGAGGTAGTTTTGGAATGTGAATTGACAAAGTGAACCATTTTAGCAAAAGCCTTGGGATGGGTTTGATAATACTCAGCCTCTAAGATTTGAACCTTGGTCTTTTTCAGGTGATCAATGATATCGAAAGACCCAGAAGTGGATGGGCTATCATCACTTGGGACCTTAGGCTTATCAATTTTAGGAGTTGAAGAAGAAGTAACTTTAGTAGCAGAATTGGTAGGACTCACCTTTGGTGTGGACGTAATGGGGATAGGAGATCCTCTTTTTGCAATTACAGGGATAGTCGTCGGATGGTCCTTGGATCTTTTGGCAGGGTGCATCACTTTCTCCTTTTTGTTTGTATGCTCTCGAGTCATGACAATGTTTGATTCGCTATTCATGTCTGCTACTACTTTTTCATAATCATCTCCTTCATCAACACCTTCAGTAGTGAAGAAATTAACTCGAGATCCCTCAAGTTCCTCTGCTTCTTCATCAACCTCTTCAACAAATTCTTCACAATATTCACTGACCTCTTCATCCTCTGGGTCTTCAAACTCACAGGTTGCATTAACGAGGACTTTAATAGGTGGTCCTTCAAGTGCTAGCCTTGTTTGAGAAGCAGGAAAACTATTTCTGGGTGGAAAATTCCTCCTTGGAACATCTGCATAGGGGGCATGCGTTGGGCCAATTGTTTCTTAATGGCAATGAGATCATTTGCAAGTTTTTGTACTAGTGGATTAGTATTAGGCCCAGGAGTGGAAGAGGAGGAAGGAAAAGACCTAGATTTAGAAGGGTCTCTTCTCAACTTCCCGAGACATGATTAAATCATCTTCAACACTAACAACAAGAGTTTGATCCTCGACAATGTTGCAAGATTAGCTCTCCTCAATGCATAACTAACTTCAGGAAATTGGGCATTCAGGAAGAAGCATTTTTGAATTTGATCTACAGGTTGAGTGTCAGGTGGGATTTTGTTAATCAATTTGTTGAATCGAGCCACAAATTCTCTCATGGGTTCTTGTGATTCCTTCTTTATTTGAGAAATTTGGGCCAATAAAGCATGCATGTCTTCTGCCGGTTTGAAATGATTCTCAAACCTTGCTCTCATTGTGTTCCAGCTAGTGATAGCCCCAGCTAGAAGGTGATAGAACCAATCTGCTGCATTATCTTGTAAGGTCTCAACAAAAATCCTTACTAAGATGTCTTCATGTTCAACTCCCTAGAACTCCACATGCAACTATGAAGGCCACGATATGTTCATCAGGATGTACCTTGCCATCACCTCTGAACTTGGGAAAGTTCTTTCGGTTACCTCTGGGTAACTCATGTAAAGGCTGAGGAAGGGTGAGAGGCCCAACACGATTGCCCCAAGGCAATGGTACCGCCATTCTTGGAAAAACGGCTTGAAGGGGAACTGAAACACCAGCAAGAATCAGAGCATGGAGATTAGGACTGAGTTGCTCTAAAGGAATACCACCCGCAGGGGTTCTATTTTTGACAGGAGGAGTGCTTGTTGAACGAGCTCTTCTATTTCTTCCTATTGAAGGGAAAGGAAAACCCTGCTGTTCCAAAAGCTGAAACTGAGAATCTTCAATACCAAGGGCCCTTCTCCGTGAGTAAAGCGTGGATTCGCGGATCAAAAGATGATCGATAAATGATTATGGGCTGGAATACGTCAAGAAATGATTTCCCAGCTAAGTCGCCAAAAACGGTTGGTCGTCAAAAGGAATTCAAGAGAGAAACGGTCGAGGGACAAGAAGTCCCTCCTCTTTAGTGGGAGAGGTTCCCTTATTCAAAAGCAAAACCTATTTACATATGTACAGAGCATAGTTTTACTGTAAAACTTGGATATCATGAAAGTGTTTTGAAAAATAGATCATCAATCACAAAAGTACAAAGGAATGAAGACGTGGAAATGAGCAGAAAGCATTCTCTAGAATTATAGATGACAAAATAATTCCTTATGCGTGCCAGAATATAATGAATTGGAATAAGACCATTTGTACTTGAATTAATGAGATGTGATTTGAAAAGACACACAGTTCCATAAATAACATCTACAAGAATAAAAAGCTTCTTGGCATAATTGCAGACAAATGATCTAATAATATTCAACAGATAGCTGCGAATAAAAGAATCAGATGGACAAAGAAAGAAGATCCTTTTGTATTGATTGCTTTACTATTTCTTACACTTTCAAAAATAAGCCAAGTTCCCCCTTCAAAATGGCGAAGAGAGACCATTATATAGTTTTACAAATCAGTTACCCTCAGTAATCGCTTCTTTAATAATGATTAGTTAAAGGGATGCTTAATGCAAAACCCCAACCAATTATAATAAATCGAGATGAGGAAAGAAAGAAGGGAGAAAATTCAGGAGGAGAAGACAAGTGTCCATGATTAAGAAGGACCCACTGATTTGAGGATCCATTGTCTAAACCTTTTTAACGCCTCTGCTATGTCTCTGCCACATGGAACTAATGTGTTGGCAGTGGATTGAGTCCAAAATCTGAGACACTTCTCCATCTCTTTGTCGAATTCAACGTGCGTATGATAATCCTTACTTGCTTCTTCAATAGCAGACTGGAGAGAGTAGATTTCCTTCATCTTTTCCTTGGTGATAGAATCCTCTTTGAACAGGTTTTCTTTGACAAAATCTCTAAATTGAGCTTTAATTTCCTGTAAGGAGAGAGGCACACCTGAGGTCTCATCATGGAGGTGGCAATGGATATCCTTAAAAGCAGATACCACCAAAGTCTTGAAGGCCTCACCCTTCTACCAGCTATTTCTCAATTCTCCCAAAGCCTCCTCTAGCACCTTGATTTTCCATTCCACACTGTATACCCATGATTTTGACAAATTATCTTTTGCATCATCAAAGACCTTGCTTGCCATTAAAATATTTTCATCAGCCTACCCCATAAGGTGAAGGTCTACTATACAGCTGCTCCAGAGTTTGAGCTCTTTATCTATATTTCCAATGGTGGAGGAGAGTTTCTGTTGCAGATTATTTACCTTCTCATTGAGTTTGAGTGTTCTCCAATGAAATTCAACCACAAACGAGCATATCATCCACCATGGCCTCCATAGCTCTTCCATAGATGGAATATCTATGTATATCTTTGATACTCTAGACTTCGTCTTGGCTGAGGGTCACAGGTGGTGGAAGAGTAGTCAGTGGGGTGGGGTCTAAAACTTTATCTTTGGACAACAGTGACTTGATGAAACTTGCAAGAACCTGAGCCTGCTCTTCCAACTGCTCTATAGTTTGTTGCCCTTTTCCACTCTCCCAATGACCCTAGTGATTGTTTCTTGAAGATTGTGAATCTCACCTTTAGGGGTGGACTCTCCCATGGGGATCCTCGAGAGCTCTAGATCAGACGCTTGCAAATCCTGTTCTGGCTTGTCAACCTTGGGCTTGGCTATCTCTAGGAATTGCTTTCCCTAAGCATCAGATACTATTCTTGAGGTGGTCCTGGCATTCTTGGCAGGAGTAGGAGGGGTAGTGCCCAATAAAGCCACCACAACATCAAAGTTGTCTCTCGAGATTCGAGAGGAAGAATTCCTCTTCCTAATATCAATGAAAGGCTGCACCCATGTGAAAGAGGAGGAGGAAGAAGAAGGCGGGGCAAGAGGAATGAGAGAAAGAGAACTCATGGTGCTCAAAGTTTGCACTGTTGTTGCCTCTAGTTGAGATATGAGTGGGGAAGTCGAGGCTTCTGGTACAGAGGAGTCAATGGTTCTTGGAAGCTTAGTGCTTTGAACTTCCTTCTCTTTATCCATTGGGGATTCTAGAATGCCTACGTAGACTGACACTTCAATCTCTTCGTTTTCACCGAGAAAAATAAATTTCTATGTTCCTGAGGGCAATTCTGAATGCTTCATCAGGGGATCTTCTTCAACAGGCTCCTTCTTGACCTCCTTGATTTTCTTCTGATATACTTGGGTGGATGAGGAAGGAGTGGAGGATGTAGGCCCTTTAGTTGATGAGGTAGGAGGAGTCTATACAGGTGCTTCCGAACTAGGTGTTTGTGCCTCCTTTCTTGGTGTTGAGGTTTCCTTGGAGGAGTACTCACCTGAATGCCTTCTAAGCTCACAAACTCTCCTGTCAAACCAGATTTTGGTTTTTACTAGGACAGGGGCTAGGATTTCAGCCAGATCATCCTTATCCTTTTTGAACAAATCCAAGTCCTCCAAGGGAGTGTGCTTGATCAAGGTATCATATTCATAGGATAACAAGTCAGAGTTGTCATCTTGAAGCCCTTCAGGAATTTGATATAGGTTAAGCTCTTGAATCAGTTGAAGAGAAAACCTACCATAATGTCTCCTCCTTGCCTCAAAATCATCAGCACAGTCATCCCAATAGTCTTTTGTGTCTACCCTATGATGGTAATTGATTATGAGATTATGTTCAATAAATTTCTTCAAGTCAAAACAAGTTTGGGCCTGAAGAAATGGACAGTGATGGGAGCTAGGGCTCTCTCTATGTTTTGTGCATCCAGAGCCATTTTGCAGGTGTAGTTTCCCAAGGATATGGGGAAGTGTAGACCAGTGATTTTCTTATCCCTGTAGGTTCTGTGTAACTTGTCCAATTTCCTGCATATCTTGATCAAGGCCATTTTATCATTACAGAACATAGGGAGCTTGAGAGGGGTGCTCTCATAGCCTGCTAGCCTGATATAGGAGAATTTTCTGAACTAGATGAAGTAGGCACCATACTTCACTATTAGGCTCATGGATTCATCAAAGAACCTCCTTGTAGTGTCGCTCTCCAGAAGTCTTATGATGTACATGGTGAAAGCATCATTCACCCTCCTGAAGTTGCGATTACTAGTGTCTAGGGTGAATTGAGGGCAGTAAGCATATATAGGATCACCTTTATGAGCATCAATATATGTGAAGCCAAACCATTGCCTTGATGTTGCTAGGGTATACATCAGATAAGAAGTCATGTAAAACTTCTTGGTTTTCTATACATTGGACAATTGTTCTGCCAAGTTCATGCTGATGATTTCTGCCCAATTGATGTTCTGAGTACCCTCACACACCATGTTGATAAGTGGGCACATCCAGAAATGGAACTCATTGGTAGAGGGTAAGCCCATGACCCGAGCTAATAAGATTATAAAATTTGACAACTCCTCATTGAAATCGGCATGAAACAGAGCTTTGGATAGATGGGATGCCCCTTTTTAGGGTTTTTAAGCCAAGACTTCGCCACCCTTTCCTTGTATTTTTCATTGTCCTAGTCAAAGAGTGTCTGTGCCTGGTTCTGAGAGATGACTATAGAATTATCCATTTCAGGAATCCTTAGGGTAGTGCCAATGGTAGCTGCGGCATCAAGCTTAGCAATGAGCTCCCCATGCACATTTGTTAGTTCACTTGAGTCGGGGCTGAAGTGAGCACCACGAGGCAGTACCAAGTCTGCACATTGCACTGAAATTGGGAAACCAGCGGCATATGCCAAGCCACTGTCGTTGATCATTTGCACCATAGGAGAGGGATTCGGGTCTGTCAACCTAGTCCAAAAATCTCCAAAGTCAGGTGACGAACTTCACTATCCATGATATCGAAGAACGGTAGACTCAAGCGCGAAACCTGCTCCGACCTTGGAACTTAATCTTCATGTTGATAGCAATTGGAAAAAACAAAGTCACAGCCTGAACTCTTGATGAAATTACAGGGGAAATGGGTACACGCACATAAATTTCGATTGCGAGGGTATGAGCAATTGATAGCAAGAAAGCAGTGTGCAAAAATGTGTAGGGGGCAGCTTATTAAATAGCCATTTAGGAGAGAGAAAGGTAATAAATGTGCATTAAATACACATCTACCAACTTAAAAAACAAGATATTCAGGAAGAGTGGGAAAAATTAGCCTGGATGGCCTTTGGTTCATTTGGGACACGTGAGACGCGCGAGCGACTCGGCCGATGCGGGTGATGTGAGGATAGAATTTACAAATGTTTTCGGGACACGAAAGTACGTGAAGTGTGCGATGCGGCCAATGACGCGACGACGAAAGGTGAACATCGAGTCTAAGTGAACTTGAGACATTTGGAACAAAAAGTTCGACGGGCCCGTGAGAAAATAGATTTTCGGGTAAAGTGGCCGATCGGCGAACAGGGAGCCCGAATGAACTTGGGACACATGGGACAAAAATGTCCGACATACCCGTAAATTGCATGATTGACTCAAAAACACAGATTTTTCAAACTTCTTGATTTTTTTTTACGAACTACATAAAAATGTTAATTCAAAATTTTCAACTTTGAATTTTCCTAAAAGAGGGGAAATTTTGAGAGGACAACAAAGGAAGCCATTTCCTTCGCTCGGGACAATAGGGGAGATTTTTATTTGGTCTTCCACCCACTCAATGCATCATTCTCCTCAGCGAGCATGAATTTTTAGGCCCTTAACCAATTCCTTCTCCAAAAGAAAATCCACCTTTTACAAGGAAATGATAGGTTGGGTTAAGTTCGAGGCCTCGGGACATATGCATCATATCTTTTGAATAATTCATTAACCTCATCCTCATCTAGTGCTATATGATACTAGAAAATTGGTGCCCTCGATATTGCATCAATGCAATGGCCCAATTTTTCTTGTATTCCATGGCCTTGCCTTCAACTCTATAATTCTATTCTTGATATTTCTCATGGTCTTAATAACTTCATAGGATGAGTCCTTCTTGTAACATTCTTTTGAAAAGAGTCAAGTAAGAAATCAATCTTCATGTCCCCATAACTTTTATTGAACTTATCAATAACTATATCCTCCAACTTTAAGTCAATAGCATTGAGAGTGTCATCACCCTAGTTTCTTTTGATTTCAAGATTTTCTTTGATTCCATTTAGGGTCTCGAATTTAATTTTTGACAACTCTTCAAGGGCATGTTGGCTTCCTTTAAATTCAGGTGATCAATGTCCTCCTCCTCAATCAACTCATCACCGAGATGGATAATGCGGTCCAACTTGGGAAGAATACCTTCAAATTAGAAAATCTCATTGTCGCATTGTTTAACTATCTCATCAATTTCATTGATTCTGTTTTGAGATCTTCATACTTCAATCGGCCCGTAATTGCTTCTTTTCCCCTCTTGGTCAAATTCTAAATCCACATGTCTACTTTGCTTGAACCTTCTTGACAGCCTTGTTTATATTATTCATTTCATTAGGGGTGTTTATATAGGCACTTACTTGTGTTTGACTAGTCTTCCTTGTTAAGCATTGCAAACAAGAACTCAAGGCATTAACTTGCTCCTTTAGTTGCATTTTTGTCATTCCATCTTCATCAAATTTTTGTAGAAGATCATTCACTGCCTCAAACACTCCTTACTTCAATTGTTCCCTTGAAGGTTTTCCCAAAGGAATAATTTGAATGTTATAATCATCAACAATTATGTCTTTTCTTGTTTTACCCTCAAAAGGGGTTGTTATTTCCAAAGTCCTTGCTCCAGATGAATTAGTGTGGGTTTTTGTGATGGTCGTAGGCCTTTTTGAGGTTCTTATTTCCTTTGGAAAAGACAGAGTAGTAAGGTCAACAGTTGTCATAGGGAGGACCTCTATTTCTTCATTTGAAATCAATTCACTTATCCATCCCTTTTCTAATCTTGATATAGCTTTTGTTTCTTGTGATTCCTGCTGGATTTTCTCATAAAAAACTACCATTTTTTTGGATAGTTCTTGTTCATTTTGCACCAATGTTTTTTTTTGTTTCGATTACTTATTTTGATGGTCCCTATGCCAATCTCACCTTGTGATATTGATTCTTCTAGATGCTCTTTTTCATGGTTTGTAACTTCAAATTGATCATTTTTTCCTTGAATTGTATCAAAATTCAGGGGAAACCCCTTCCTTTCTTCTTCAGTTGAAGCCATAGTGGATTCAATTTCTTCTCCAACACTTTCTTGCACCAAAATTTGGGTTGTGGGATCCTTCTCTCTCAAATTTTGCTTTGAGTTTCAACCTTACCCTTTTCATGCTCTAATGATGTATCTTGGCTAATGCCATGGTAGGTTGTTCCTCTGGAAACGCCACTACATTTCCCACTAAGGGTTGTAAATTCTTATCAGTAATGATTTCTGCATCAACAATTGCATCTTGTGTTATTTTCAATCTTTCTTCAAAAAAATTTTCCCTCCGAGGAAGGTTATAAGTTTTGGTCACCTTAGTAGAAATGGATATAGCCTCTTCCACTAATAACTCAGTATTAGTATCCTTTTCAACAAAAAAATCTGGTTTTCCCAATTCCGAAATCATTTTTCCTAGGAAAGTATTTCAGTTGCCTGGGTCCTCCCTTCAGTATTTGGTACATGAATATTTTTTTCCAATTCTTTGCTTGCTTGAATGCTACCCACTTGTGTCAATATTGGTTCATCTACAAATGAATTAAGTCCATCCAACACACAGAAAATCCTCTACCAAAGCATCAACATCAATTACATCAGTTTGGCACCTTACAAATTGGTGCATTGTTTCGACTAGAAGTACATTTATATCCTTGGTAAGAAAAGTTTTAGAGATTTTCATACTTGGGGTAACAAATTGATTGTCTCTTGAATTAAATACAATATTTATTTGGGAAACTAGACTCGAGTGCATTCCATTGTTTTTCCACAAAATATAGAGGTGGAATCGGTGGATCTCGATTGCTCCACACATGGCGGTGATGCATCATGTTGCTTTTAGACAACATCACTCCTTTCAGAATCTGGGGGATCAATTACCACATCCCGATGCTTGAACTTTGTAGGCGTATGTGCACCCACTCTTACCAAGCGGCTAGTGAATAACCTTTTTGTTTTTGTGTGTCCTCTCAAACCTTTTTAAATCGGGGTTGCTTTTCTTTCATCCTTTTGTGGTTTAAAATGAACATGGTCACTTATAATGGCTCCACTCATTAAATTTTTAGCACTATGTTGCTTTGGTGAAACACTTGGATGGACCACATGTGATGTCAAACCTTTCCCCTTCACCTAGAGTGGCACCTTAAAATTAATGGGTGCATTATCCATAGACCTTAAAAGAATCTCTTCTATCTTTTTCATGAGAACCGACATAGAAGTGCCAGTTCTACTAGTTGTTGATGTCCACTCCTCAATGAATTCAAAAGTAGGTATTTTGGTTGGAAATTGAGGGCCTTTCATCCCATTGGGTCCATTCTATCTGTGTCCTCCCTCAGAGGTGGAATATCATCACTCAAGTTTCTTAAACTTCTGAAATTGTTTAGAATTTTTATATTTTAGAGTGAAAGATCGATGTTCTTTTGGATCAACCAGTTTACAATCCTTCTCATTACATTAACTATTCTTAAATAAGGATCATCATATTCTACCACATTCTATTCTGGAAAAGATACATGTTGATCCCCCACCTTCTAATCAATATAAAATCTTCTCACTATGTTTGGATCATATACAATCCCCTCTAGGATAACCACAATTTTGTAGTCTATTATCTGTGACAGAGTCATTCTGGAAAAATCCCTTAACTTGAATTCTTCCTCATCCCTAGAGTTCATCCAGTAATCCTCAAAATGGGGCTCATGCTCAAAGGTATTTTCAATGTTGTTAAACACCCATCTAATGTCATAATTAGGTCTAGCCTCATACTTTTCCATATCAAATTTTTGCATTTCCTCTTCAATCAATCTAGCCTTTATGATGGAAGGGCATGAATAAATTCCAATTCGAATAGGAAATTTGATATTTGTTTTATGCCTCCATGCAATTATTTTATGCATAGGTGTCAACTACCTTACTAGTTCCCATAAAACCAATTTATCATCTAAATAATTAGGTAGCTTATATGGCTTTCCCTCAAAACCACTAACTCTTATGTAAGTGAACCTTTTATATTGGATGAAGCAACATCCATATTCCAAAATTACTTGTCTAGTTTTTTTAGACATCCTATATTGTCCCCACTCTAGCTTGAAAAGACAATGATTGGGGAAAATAAAGCGTCATTAACTAACCTTACATTCCCACTCCAATTGATCAATTACAGTTGGGGAAATATCTCAATCATTTTACATTGCTTGAAATCTCCACATGGTTACAAACCTAGGAAGTGTTTGTGCTCTACAACATTATAAATGAGATATGTCATCATATAAAATTTAAGGTCTACAGTATCTCCCATCTCGATTTTAGCTGCTAGAGTGACCATGTGATCATGGAGTGCATCTGCAATAAAGGTGTCCTAGTAAATGCTCCCTTTTCTCTCCATAATAATCCAAATGTATGTATTCATCCATTCTTTGAATTCATTTGTGGTTTCTAAACCTGCCATTCAACTAAGCAACACAATGACATCCTCAACCTCTTCTACAAATTATGCCCTAACCAGCTTCTTAGGGATTCTAGTCATTATCTTCTTCTTAATAAGACGGTTTGTATTTATCATTTTGATACAGTCCTTCTTCTTGGTTTCATAGTCCTTCAAAAATAACTTGATGCCGATGGTAATTGGGTTTCACGACTATAGGAAATTTTAACATTATTTTGATGGTCATTGGTGTTAGTGTCGATCATCGCATCCCTACTCCCGTTTAACACCTCCCTCTTTCTCGGATCATAATTCATAGCACAATGCCACACTTATTCAGGGTAATGAATATAGGGTGAGATGGCACCAATGAGAGCAATATGACTATCCTAAATTTCCTTAAGGGATTAACTCTTATGAGGACTATTAAGTATTTAAAGAAAATCATCAAGATCAGCACACATCAAGTTCGTGTCTATAATTTTATTTAGATCACTTGTGATTCCCGAAACAACCGAGAATAATGATGGCATAGTATTCATCATTAGAATCCCTAACTTAACCAACATTGCCACTAAAAGAGAAATATAGGAGTTTCAAAGCTCTTACCAATCAATCCACAAGTGCCCTGAACAATTTAAACCCAAATCAACAAATTCTTAAATCCTCGAGTTCACAAGTTGAGCTCCATGACTAATGGTGCAATAATTCTTCACAAAAATCAATCCAATTGGTAAATAAAGATAAAATCATTCACAGGCTTTAAAACATCCTTGATTTGCATAACAACATTAATGGCAGCAAAAATAAATGCAATGCATCAAGACCGTTCAATCCATTGTTCACAATTTTAAAAATGAACCGTTTATGTGGAATAAAGCTTTTCACTATCATGGGCTCTAGGGTACCTTTTGTAATTTTGTATCTTTAGAGAATTTACACACTTTTGGTAAAATTGACCCGACCATCCACCTTTTGGTTTTCAATACTGGCTCAACACGTAGTCATACTTAGATGTTAGCGGAGTTGTGGGATTTTTCTGTAATTTTACTCCTTTTCCATTTAAGACCAAAAGTATCAAAAATATCCAACGACCCATTTCCCCACTTCCTTTATAAACAAAATCCATGTGTCATTCTGTGGGCCTTGGGGACCCTTTTACACTTTTAACACCTTTTATTTTTAAAGTGCATAAATACAATTATGCACTACTTCCCCACATCCACTCATCTTGAGACATGTGTACACCTTTGGGGTAAAGAAAAACTACTTGTGTTGCTTTATGGTCATGAATATTCGAGGAATATCCGTTGGGTTGCAGGACCCATTTTGAAATTCGTAAATGCCATAGAAAAATACAAATTTACGAAATGGACCTGCCATACCACATCTAATTTAAAGTTTCCACATATCGGCAGTGACGGGAGAGAAAATGCAAATAAAAGACAAGAACCAGAGGCAAATTACAACAAGCAATCCCTCAAACTCCAAAACTTAAAACACAATGACTGCTCCATAAGAAACCACCGGATAATGCACATGCGAGACATGATCCTCGACGAAAAAGAGGAAATAATAGAACATACATAGAAAAACCACAAAGATGACTTGCACCTCAACAGTAAAACAGAAAAATATAGCAAACAATGATGGCAAAGCTTAACCGAATAAGGGCGAGATTAATTTGAGCACCAACATGTTCTCTACCATGTGCTTACCTTTAGGTGGCCTAGGAGTGTGAATTCATTTTCTGCGTACTTTTTATTCTCCAAATTAGGCTTAAGTTGAAGGTATACAAGCGCTTCTCCAATATCCCCAATTTCAAAGATTATAGGATTCATGTTTATAATGTTTGAAATAAGTCTCTCAACATACGCAGATCATGCCTAGATATACATATGTCTTCCTCGAGAATGTGGTAGTCACATTCTACCTTTTCTCGTAATAAAAATCAGGTGTGCGCACATCACTAAAATGGTGGAATTATTCCTGGAAGTAGTGCGTTGTGAAGGCATATTATAGTTTGCACCATGGGCTCTGTGTCCCATCCCTCATAGTGAATCATGTGATGTAAAAGTTCCGGTACACTGCGAACTATACTACCTTGCCAACTACTAAAGGTAGCTCCCTAGGGATGTGCCACTCCTCTTCAAATGCCACATGGAGTTGATCATACCACATCTCTTCCCTTTGTTTAAACATACCACTCATTGACCCTTCACATAAATACTTGTCAAACCTTTCCGCAAGGGACTTGTTTTCCATGGGATATTCCCAAATCTTGTTCTTTGGCCCATCGGGTACTCAAATTTCCATAAATACTAAATAAAGTAAGATATTGCCAAAAGGATCTTATCACTTGTGTGATTCTTTGATGATTGTTTCGCAATGTATCCTACTATGCTATAGACTACTCCCTAAGACATCTTCCTCGCAACATGGAGCCACATTGTATTCACCTGCGACCATCTCTCCTGATCATTCAACTTGGTCACTAGATGTGCAATTGCTTGTACCACTTGGTAGTTCTTCAATTTATCAATTTCCATTCTGTGCGGACCCTTCTTATACCCCAACTCCTTTCATGTCTCCATGATTTATTCTTTATCAGTTAGGTCACTAGATAGGTCTACCGCTGTGCCTTTTAATCATGTCAATGTTGAAATCAAGGCTGTTGTAATCCTTACCCTTCATCCGAAAAAAATTGAATAAGTCCTTATGGACTCTGCTTATAAGCCATTGGTATAGAGGTTCATAGTTTCTAAAATATGGGAGCTCATACAACTGATAGACTCCCACTGTTTTAATAGTTTCTCCCCAGCATCATCATATACCGACTTATCTTTCGTCATGGGCTTGTTGTTCTTTGTACTAAAAAAATAGTCCATTTCTTTCTTGTTATCAAAAGTGTGGTGGTTGTAATCACTCACCTTGTAGTTGTAGATGTGGGAATCCCACTCTTGCCCAATTATCACAATCTCTAGATAATGCATCTACGAGAAATTACTCTTTAGAGCAATTTCAACTGCATTCTACTTTCTTCTTTCCTTTGGCTCATGTGGTGTGCTTTCTTTGGTGTCATCTAAAAATCTCAACTTTTTGTCTTATGTAGTGAGCAAGTCAAAACCCTAGCTTGAATTTGTGTGCCCCAGGTTTGAGACCACGTGTCCTAGCTCTTTCTCAATGTTTTTACTTCACTCAAACCCTTCACCAATGGGGAAGAAATCTTCTTCTGCACACAAATCCGCTCTCCACGTCTGGTTTCACACTCTTCACACCTCAATACTCTTCACTCGGCTCGATCGTACTTAGCTCTTTCAAATTCTTACAATCACAATGATAAAAATGAACTCACATCACATCCTTATATAGATTTTCAAAAATTTAGTGCATTTATTACTCCTTCACCTACCAACAATCCTCTCACTAAATGACCATTTTCACACTTTTGGTACGATACATCCTCGTGCCCAAGCTATAACCTTCTAGTGTGCCTTCCTACCTTTTGGCCACAGACTTTCTCTTCAAGTGTGCTTTCATGCACTGAGTACCTCACCATTTCACCTTCCCTTGGTATTCTCTATGGCATTTTCTTACCTCATGTTATGCTTGTTTCTTCATTTATCTCCATCAATGGTCCTTGCTTTGATCTGAAAATCAAATTTAACTAGCAATTGTGCACACACTTAACTTTGCTTTGTATTGATTTTCGATATAAAAATTGACTATTATATCCTTTTATATTTTTAATAAAAGAATTAAAACTGAAAGTACTATGTAAAATTAGAAAGTATAGAGATGAATCACCAGCAATTTGACACAAGAATTGATAACGAAGTTCGGTGCTTGTGGCCTATGTCTCCGAGTCCGATTGAATGGGACCAATCTATTAAAATATTGAAAATAAATATTTTAAAATATTTCTACAAGAATCTGATCTTCTCATCACGTTCCTCTGCCAAAAATAATAGGAGTCACTTTTTACATCACCTCAAAATTCCTTCTCTAGCTCAAGTTATGAGCAAAACAATATCACAGTCACCTTCCCATGTCAATACTAGTAAAATAGAGATCCTTTTATAATGTTTCCAAAGGTGTGGCGTAGCAATCAAAGTTATATCCTTTTAGCTTGGAGACCATGGTTCAAGTCCTTCCAAGCAGATTTTATGGCTATGTAAAGGGATTTAATCCCACATTTGGCGCATTGTGGTAGCTAGAATTGGCTTAGAGCCATGTTTGACCACCATGCTATGTGGAAGGGATGTTTAGCATTGACTTGTGAGTTGGTTGCGAGGATTTTGTGGAGAATAGTGAGTATAATATGCGTGGGATGTTTGGTAATTTAATATATGTGTAAATTTAATGAGATTTGATATTATCTCTTTACAAATATAAACACGAATAATCCCACATGCATCTCGTAATTACAAACTGAAGCAAATATATACATAAACTCTGCACTATATATGTGAAGTAAAGGAGGCTAAGACTAGTCTAGAATCCCCCTTTTGCTTTGTCACCCATATTATCCACATGGTGAATGTTTATTGGTCCACATGTGTACATCATCTTTGCACATAGTACTGAATTAAATCAATTGCCCAAAAATTTCAGCGGGCCATACCTTTTGCAAACGAGATATCTACGGAATCATCTAATTTTTCTCCATGCCATAGAACTAATCGTAACTAATTGCGAGAATGTCATAGATCAGTGTTTCTTTCCGAGGATCCCTGGATCATGTTTGGAAGAAATCTCCTTTCTAACAACTCTCCAAACTTGAATAGCACCTATAAAATTTTGTTCTTTTACGTGTACCCATTTGTCAATAGCCACCCCACACAAATGGTATTTGCAGTCCTCTGTGCATAAAAATTCTTCAAATGGTAATTATCTTCCGGTCATGCGCAAACCCACTTATTACACAAAACACCAACTAAAATGACAAAGAATTGTGACGAACAAGGAAATACATTAAGGGAATACATAAATGAAAACCTAATCTAAATGGAAACACCGCCTTATTACAAACACTAAGAAGACTTATTTATAGTAGGGCTTTAGCCTACTCCTAAGTTAAAGTAATCAGTAACCATATTTCATCGATTGTCTCTAAGCTGACAAGCACACTGATTCAAGTATATTAATGATGATATCTTGTCCCAACCAATGTACTTTAAGCTTTCTGGATGGAGCAGAAACTTAAAGTCATAAAGAAGCACCATTTTTCCTATCTCAAAATTTTTATCCTTAATGTGCCTATCATGCCATACTTTATGACTATAATTTTCTTGCTTCCGACTCCATCGTGCTATTTCTCATCACTCATCCATCTTGATCAAATTTTCAATTCATTCTTCTAATGTTTTCTCATCATCGAGACCTCTAGCATGTGCAATACACAAAGAAGGTAACATGAATTCCATAGGAAGAACTGTTTATGTACCAAACACCAATTGAAAGGGTGTGGCCTTGTTCAACCACTTATAGGTTATTCTATATGCCCAAAGCACGACATAAACTTTATCATCCCAATCTTTCCTTCTAACATCACAATTTTTTTGTCAATGTCTAGCTCAAAATCTTGTTGAAAGCTTCAGCAATCCCATTTTCCTAAGGATGATATGGTGTAGTCTTATGGTGTGCAATCATGAACTCATCCAATAGAATTCTAATTATCTCATTCAAAAAGTGTGTGCCCCTATCACTAGTCAAACTCAATGGGAATCCATACCTTGTAAGAACATTTTCCCATAAGAACATGGTTGTTGTAGTTGTTGTACAATCCTTGGTAGGTGCTACTTCTGCCCACCTTGTGAGATAATTTTTGCAAGTGATGATATAGCACAATCTATTCCTATGTGCAAAGTGGTGGCGAAATAGTACCCACAAAATCTATAGCCCAATTCTCAAATGGATCTACACTAGGAATAGGTCTTAAAGGAATTTCATCTCTTTGTCCAAGTTTACCAATGCGTTGAAAGAGATCACACATCTTACCATAGGCCTTACTGATCCTTATAGAGGGTCTCCCACAATAATCCTGCAAGTAGTTACTTACGTGCGGTGGTGTCACCCGCATAGTTCCCACCGGAATACCATCATGAGCCTCTTTGATGATATTTGTGTGCTCATGCTCCAATACACATCAGCACAATACTTCATCTTAGCCTAACTTGTATAGGTCACCACTAATCAACATAAAAGGTGTTACGTGAATTACAAGTTGTTTCTTCTCTAAGTATTTTATTCCTTCTGGTGCCACACCTATGTGTAGAAAAATAAAAATATCCTCTAAGTTTGAAGGCACGTGATGTAACCTATATAATTGTGCATCTGACATTGTATCTTTAATTGTTTTGCGCATCTTCTCTTGATTGTATCCTTGATAAATGGTCTAGGCTAGAATTACTTTTCCCTGGTTTTACCACAACTATAAAATCAAATTCTTGGAATAAGAGCACCCATCGACATATGTGCCCCGTAAAATGGGCTTGTTTACTAATTATTTCAATGTCATGTGATCGGTGTAAAATACGAATGGTGTTGCTAAAAGGTATTGTCTGAATTTATGTAGTGCATAGATCATGGACAAGGCTTCATGCTCTGTCATTGTATAATTCTGCTCTACATGAGTCAACTTTCTACTAGCAAAATAGATAGGATGATCTATAATACCTTCTCTAGGCTGAGCTAACACCCCATGCCAAAAGCATCCACATGTACATGAAACAGTTGGTCCCATGAGGGAAAGCACAAAATAGGTGATGTAGTAAGTCTCTCCTTTAGTACCTCAAATGTGCGTTGTTGCATTTCTCCCCAATAAAATGTCCCTTTTCCTTTTAGTAACTCCTCCAACTGTGTGGAAACCTTCGCATATCCTTTGATAAATTTTCTATACTACCTCAGTGTGACCCAAAAATATGTGCACCTCACTCGACTTGTAGGTTCTATGGGATTTGACAATAACTACAATTTTATTTGGATCTACCAATAAACCTTCCTTTCAGATAATATGCCCTAACAGAGTGCCAAAAGGTGTAGCAAACATGTACTTTTTGATATTCAAAGAGATGCTTAATTGTCTACATCTTTCAAACATTAAGCACAAATTATCACAATGATCCTTAACAAGCCCATACACCATCCAATCCTCCAAGTAAGCTTGCAAGAAAATATGAATAAAATTATGGAATGCTTGAACAACTATTCGTGAAAATACAACAAGCACATTTTTCAGACCAAAGGGCATCACAATATATGCAAAACTACCCCATTCAGTGGTGAAAGTTGTTTTTTCTTGATCCTCTAGTGCAATCCAAACTTGATTATACGAGAGAATCCATGTATAAAATAATAGATCTAACGCTTGCAACGCCTTCTAATATATCCTCTATGAAAGGTGTAAGAAAGGGATGAATCACACATGAAGTATTCAGCTCCTCGTAGTCCACACAGATCCTAATCGACCATCTTTCTTTATAATGATCACCATTAAACTAACCCATTTTGATTCATCTAGGGGCTTAATGATGCGAGAGTTCAACATTTTTTCAATTTCTTCCTTGACTTTGACACGCAAGTTCGGGTTCATCTTATAAGGTCTCATCCCGATCGAGCACACACCTTCCTTAAGATTTATCTTCATTTCTCCTAATGATTCATGTACTCCTTTCAATTCATGATAGCCCCTAGAAATAAATCCTAAAAATCATGGAGTAACCCCACTATTTTTATTACTTCAGATTTAGACCAATAATCTCTAACTATTACCTCTTTTGGTTC
Organism: Taxus wallichiana var. yunnanensis; assembly: GCA_018340775.1. Lineage (NCBI taxonomy): Eukaryota > Viridiplantae > Streptophyta > Pinopsida > Cupressales > Taxaceae > Taxus > Taxus wallichiana. The sequence goes on along the minus strand of CM031244.1, from coordinate 348,509,296 downwards.
AACATATCTACCCGGTATTCACTTTCTTGGTCCTCATAGGTTTATGATAGGCATGTGTGTTGTTCTCTCTTGCTTTGTCCCAAACCTTTCGTGCACTGTTCAATGATTCATATCTAATTCTTCTACTTCTTCATCATCCACTATGTAGACCATCTTCCCTTTTCTTTCTCAAAGCAAGTGCACTTAAGTAGTGTGGCATCTATCTCTGTTCCTTGAAAAAATGTGCTTCGAGTCATTTCCATCAAATAAATCCTAAATGAGTTCTTCCTCCTTTGCACTTTGTCTCCCATAGTTAACCACTTTAAAACCCTTAATGCATCTTCTACTAGATGTTTAGTAGAGAAGTAGTCAAAATTCTAGAACATACCTATAATCAAATCCTACCAATTTCAAGTTTCTCAATGTAGCTTTGCATATACATACCAAGAGCGTGCACAACCTTGTAAAGTGGAATAAAGTTTTTACACACATAGCGATGGTGGTAAAGCTTCCTGCCCCTCTATCCAGAGCCTCTCACACTACTGAATGTGGTGTTGAACAACTTGATTACCATGATAAGTGTAGATTTGAGTAGGTACATTTCTTCTAAAAAATTGAGTTGTTAGAGAAATCCTGACCTCATTCCATTCTATAAGATTATCTCCATGAACCACCCACCAGTGCGTTGTTGTCCCATGCAAGGTATATGCTAGAATATTTCTTCTTTCCAAGTGGTCTATCCATTTTTCCTCCATGGCATGTAAGAATATTGTAGGGTCCCCTTCCCCAGGTGTCTCGAGATTCAGATTTGTTACGTATTCTCCTGACGTAACAGGTTTGATTTTTTGTGCAAATATGCTCCTTACTTTGTGCCCAACCATCTCATAAGTACCATGAGCCCAATTATCACAAACAATACTTGTAGTATTGCTAATAGGTTGTGCATATTCGCACCTTTGAATGATTCCTTCTTTAGTTGTCTTGAACACTTTTGGATCCTGAATGGCGCATACATAAATCCTATTCAGATCTTAATTAGTCAAAGGCTCAACATAGGGCGCATATTTTCCATCTATTAAAGGGATAATAAATATTTCCTCCTTTTTCTCGAAATCTGATATATCTCTTGTTGAACTGAAGATCAACATTATTTTCTTAACACCAAGGGCATGAAATTAGAGATAGGAAAGCTGTCTTCTTCTCCAAGCGCTAAAACCTCAAAATCCCCAGTGAACTTGGCCCCTTGTATAGTAATGGATGCATCTTTTAAAACTTCGATGGGAGTGGCCTTAGTTCTATTAGCTATAACTATTACATTAGAATATGGTTGCAATGTACGTCTACCCATATGTACCCATGTATATAAAGTAAGAACATTTACTTTTGCGCTGTGTCAATCAATATATTACTCAATAGTCATCCATCAACAACAAAATTTAGAGTGATTTCCTTGTCGTAGTCTAAGCTATGGGGGAATATTTGTATGCAAGACCTGCTGTCCATTTTCGGTACTTGTGCACGGAGTGTTTCCTTCAACCAATTCCCTAATAATGGAATAATGTTCTCCTAGCATGGCATTCTACATACCTCCTTCAAGTCATCAACATCGACTGGATCATCTCTACCTCCTTCTTTAGTTCCATCTTCAGTAATTTCTGCTTTAAACATTGTATTTCCCCTTGAAGGTATCTCAGTACCTCCATGGTCTCCTGATAAACCTCCTTCTGGTGTAAAGGATCTAGGTCTCTTTCATGTAAAACATCCTCCTTAATGAGAGTAGGTTTTTGTGGTAACGCCTCTCTAGCGTGCACAACTTCAGCATGGGTGGTGATATTTACAGGAAATACCTCAAGTTCAAGTTCCAATTTGGGCATCCACTAATTTTCCACAACGTGTTATATCCTAACCATCCCTGCACCTTTGTTTTCTTTTTTTTATGTTGCTTACTAAGATGCTCATATAAGTTCGGGCATTCCTCATAGCTATGATTCTTTCCACAAAAAGAACATGTAATATTTTGGGGACATTCACACCTGTAGTGGTCAGGTGATCTGCATGTAAAGCATGTTCCACGAGGGAATTTACCTCATCCACCACCATGGCCTCGACCTTTGAATCTGCCATGGTATCCTCGACCTCTGCCACGTCCTCCATCATAGTGCCCCTCATTCCAATCATAATGTGCTTGATTGTGATTCTCGATCATAATGCACTTGATTGTGATTCTAATCTTGATGCTCACCTTTACCCTTAGAGTTATCTGATACTCCTATCTGTCACACACCAATATCTATAACATCATGGATATGACCAATCAACCTGTAATCTTCGGTATCATGAGTCATGGACTAGAAAATATTACAATAACAGGATACATTATTCCTTATCGTGCGTTATAATAATGGGCAACGACTAGCATCATGGTTCAAGTGACATATCTCACAATCTAACAATAATAAATGTATTGTTCTACGGGACAACTATCTTTGGTGTGCCCCTCCACTTTATAGTCTATACACCAAATCCTAGTGCATGTCTCATGTACCAAATTTTCCAATATTTTCTCCAACTTCTTTTCCATGGATGCAATTTGTGCCTCCAAGAATGGGTGACTCCGATTAAGTGTCTATACACCCGATTGCCTCGGTGTAAAAATCCACTTCAAGTGCTTCACACGGATCAGTGTACGTCTTATGTGACAATTCCCTTCTAAAAGGTGTGATCAGACCTCCAACAAACCTTTGTGTATGTCACCTTACGTGAATATCATAGGAAATCTTAGATAAAAGTGTTTTGAAATGGGCGTCATACTCCCAAAACTCTCAGTAGTGCCTTGTTTAATATCCTTGAGCATGCTTATACTCTTTTACTCAAACTTAGGGATATAGAACTCTTTAAGGAATACATCTTTGAACGCTGCATAATCTACGCAAGTTTGATCAGGTTCAAACTTCTTGTACCAACTATGTGCACGTCCCTACAATGTAGTTACAAATTGACTTGCCTTGCGCTTAGAAGTCATGATCCCTTTTGCACACCACAAGTATCTCATACATGTGCACATGTTCAACAACATCTTCTATTCCCTATAATTTGGAAGATGAAGAGACATCTCAATGTAAATATTCTATTGTTGGTGCGGACCCTACCCACGATCTAGAACCCCATGTGTTGCATCCGCCTCCAGATCCACTAGAACTAGAGCCACCTACACCCCATGATCCTCCACCTGTAACTAGAAGTGGACTAGAAGATTTACTTCCCTATGTCTCAAGAGTAGCACTTGTATTGAAATTCTATAATCTGTATGGTGGTACTACTCCCGTAAGTGAGCCCCAAATCTTGTGCACTCAAATTCTATGTTGATGATACACTTGAAAAGGTACCTCCAAACAAAAATGAAGATGTTTTCCCTACCATTGATGTACTTGCTATGTAAATTACTCCTACTTCCCTACTAACCAGCTTATATTGTTGACTATTGGATGTACTAAGTACTGGAAAACCAAGCACAAGGGATAGTTTGTCAAGTAGATTCAGATGTGTGCGTACGACCCAGGTCATCTCTGCTAGTGCGCTCCCGTGTGAGGCTGAAGAGGGTTCCCTTTCATGTTTTCCCAAATGGGGGAGTTCTTGATGCTCTATCTCCATGCCTTCTGTGTGATCTCTAAATCCTTCATGAGCCATCTCTCTCCTCAACGCCATCCGCTCTACAATGTCAAACCTGCTTCTCTATCTCCCTCTTGTGCACCTCATTTTACATAATCCGCCTTTCTTCTCTCTACCTCTTTGTCGCTAGGTCCATCATCTTTCACCAAATCGCTCCTGCACTCCACGGGAGGTGGGGTTTAGTTAGCCATCAGTTTGCTTTCCAAGTTTAGGGTCACCATCAAGATTTTGATCACCAATGGAATGCCTTACAAGTAAGTTCCCCTAGGATAATGTAAAAAATGGAATTCCGTTACCTCTGGGCAAGAATAAGTGGAAATTGAGTACTCTAGAATATAGTTGTTCAGAACACCACGGAACCAAGTATCCACAGTGCGTGTCCAAATCAGATCAGCATCATAAAGGGCTTGAAATTCTTTCTCTGCGTCTAGACAAGTGTGTGATACCTCTAATTCTATTTAGATGCATAAGCAACCAGCCACTCATACAGTTCTATCGGAAAGATAGAAAAGAATCTCTCATACAAGCAAAGTCATATAGATTCCGTTCACCCACGTGCATGTGTTAAAATCAGATCCAGTGTTGAACCTCCATGCGTACTCTTCTTCTAGATCTTTAATCCACTCCTCAACACTTGTTAGGGTCAACGGGTATGTTTTCATCGTGAACCATTCTGAAAACAATTGAAAAATAGGTCCCAAAAATGGAACCAATGATGTAGCCTAGAATCCACCAAGAATAACCTGAGACACGCTGGAACATCACTCAACCTAGATCGAGTGATCACCTGAAGCACACAAAGGTACCCGGGACCCTCCTTGGAGTTTCTTGTGCAAGATGGGAACATGGTGAAGAGTTAATGCATTCAGATCCATAAATAGTATAAAATTTCCATAGAGCATATTCTAGATCTAGGTCTCGAAGAATCATGAATCAAAATATAATGAAATTATCTATGCAATAACTAGTTACAATCATGTTTGACACCATTATTCATCCAATAAAATCCATTATGTTAAATAAAATAAATACACAGAAGCTTCTTATAATAATTAGTATCATAGCTCATGCGCGCATCAAGTCTGGCAACATAACTCCATATTAGCTCATTATTTAACACTCTCTCTAATCTACACATATTACTACATATTTATAAGGGTGGGGACTTTCCTTCACCACTTACATAATTCCCAAAATAGGTCGCATGTTGAAAATAGCCATGTGCCTTTACAATAATAAACACACATGAAAGTGCGCTAATAATAGATCTCTTCTAGTTAACTGGTAGTGGTAATCCTATTATTAACTCAAACTCATGCAAAGCGCTTAGTATATGCTCTTCCAAAAATAGCATTTGCGTGTTGCACAAGTTTCCATCTGGTTGTGTGCCCCGCACGCTATCTCCAAAAATATCCCGTAACCATGAAAATGGCTAAGTCCGATTCATTCTTGTCTTTCGCATGCACTTCCTTCCCTATCCTTCCGTGCCTTCAAATATTCCTTGCTACCATGCATGAATATTTCATGTGCCTTATTCTTAGTGTCATACTTCATCTCGCTTAACAATGTATCTTATGCAAAGTGCTTACAATTATTGCTTCACCGAATATTTTATATCACATTTTATGTAGTTTTCATCACATTTTGATACATTTACTTTTCATACATGTTTGCTAGTTGTGTGTATGTTTATTTGTTACTTTGATTATGGTCTAAGGTCCTTGATTTTCTTGCTAAACCACAAGTGTCCCATGTTTGCAATGTAATGCCATATGTGTGGTTAAGAATCTCTCATTTTCCATCCTAATGGACTTGATTGTCTTACAACACCATGGGTGTCCCATGTTAACATGTACTTCTCTTGTTGTGTGATCTTGATATCATTGCATTTGTTTCTAAATTATATAAACTTATTTTCTATTGACACATGGTTGTCTCTTTTTGTTACTAATACTTAATTACATTGAAATTATCATGGTTATCATGCTTCTTGTACTTTCTACTCTCTTTTTCTGCCATGGTTTCTACCATACACATCCCCCTTGTAGATACAATTTCTTCTTGTTGGCCACCACATTAACACTTAAGATGTTATATATAGGATATCGAATATCAAACGGCTATATATATATTATTTTGATCCAAGTGCTCCAATAATTCATCCCACCTTCCTCAAAAGGGGACATCCAAAGTCTATTCTACACTTCTAGAAGACACATGCATTTTCTAGGCACGGAATTATGTAAAGGAAAATAGAAATGACTTAGAGTTGGAATAAAACACATAAATCCAAAAAAATATACACATGGTCATAAATGAACATATTGGATAGGACCGTATAGATGGGTTTGGACCTACTTTATGATTTTTCCCAAGGGGCATTTTCTCCAAATTTTCAAGCAATTCCATATTTTCCACCATTAGAAAAGGGTTTTCATATGGATCCATACTCATATTGAATTAGTTTGACACAAAATCGAAGGGTATGAAGTAATTCTCTCTCCATCTAAAGTTAATTTGTTTCATTTCCAGTTTTAGACACATTGGGGCATGTGTATCCTTTCTTTTTCTAGCTATCAACATGTATCAATTATACTCGGTTGGCAAAACATGGGAAGATTATGGGGCATTTATTCTCTTTTATAATGTGTGTCCTAATTTATAAAATGTGGATTTTATTAATCTAAGATGACATGGTATGTGGGGTTAGCTAATTTCTTCATAAGTAGTCCTCTTCATCCTCTTGTACTTAGGGGAAGATATCAAAGTTGTTGAATAACTTTGATATGCGGTCTTATTCCTGGAGGGGTAATTTGACTCCTCATTTTTCTTTTTCTTAGATATTCATGTGTTGGGTTTTTACACCTAATGCATCTACATATCCTTGCATAATTGGGGAATGATCAATCTCAATTCTTCATTGCAGTTCAACAAATCCAAAATCTCCAAGGCATAAAAATGGGAACACATTCCCTTCATAAAAAAATAGGTGTATTCCTTCCATATTTTACATCTCTTTTGGAATTTATTTTTGCACATTTCTTTACATTAATTTCATCACATATTGATTTATAGTTCAATATTCTATCTTTTGCATTGACTACACTCTATGTTACAAGTTTCATCTTGGAGCTTGCCAATACCAACACAACAAAGCCACTATAAAAAAATATACTACAAGCGAAGAAAGGGTGTCTAAAAACTCAAATATATTTTTCTTTAAGTGCTTAATTTTCAATTTCATACTCAAAGGGGGAAAATGTAGAAACTAAAATTTGGAAATCTATCATTTGACATTGCACATTTTCATAGAAAAATTCACTCTCCTCACTCTTACTTAGCACACCCTGATAATACTTCATGTATTGATTATTCTTTGCACACCTCTTTGTCATCTTTTTTATGGAATTTAATTTAAAAATACACCTAGAAATAATCATTCTTAGGCCCATAAATTCATAATATGTTTTCTCTCTCCTATCCAAAAACATCAATTTCAATTGATTTATAAAATTACATGCCAACCTTATCATGCAGTTTTGAACCAACATGTTGTGCATTAATTATTTCAATTCCATCACCTTCATATGAACAAATACACCCCTTTGGTCATTCTTTCATGTCATAATAACCTTCAGAAGCATATATAAGCAAGTAAATCATACCTCATTTAAGGGACCTTGCACTTTATGAACTCCTCATGAAAAAGCAAGTACTAAAGGCACCCAAAGCTCCCTAAATATCAAAATAAATCATGCACATCCATTAGGGACACACCCTCTAATAGTTTGATGTCTCCTTCCAAGTTTAGGATTCTTCACTATTATCCTATAAGAAAACAAATTTACCCTTACTAAGCATTTTAGCAAGTGTGAAGCTCGGACAAGACATTTTTAAAGCATGGTTGTCAAATTTTGATTATACTACAAAGTAGATATCACATGCTAGGAGAACGATGTGTAGTTTGAGGCCTCTTTGGAGTAGTGTGTATGTTGGTGGTGCATAGGGGTGCTCATAACCCAACTAAATTTATTTTGTAGGATTTTTCTTATACTAAAAGGGGTGGAGGGTTTGAGCATAGTTTAGAGAGCCATACTAAAGGTCGAGTGAATAATACCGATAGACAATGACACATATTTCTAGGCAAGAGAAGCACTCAAGATGTTACAAACCCATATTCCAAATAGGTCCGAGACCATACAGAAGTTTCGGGACCATACAAACTCCATAGACTAAGTTGTAAGGATTTGACAAGGCTTAGTTACATATCACAGTTTCAAAAATGAAGTGTTTCTAGTTCTATATTTTCCTATTCCTACATTTAAACCACATAGAATCCTCAAGATCCACATAGAATCAACTAAGTGCACTATCTCCTTATGTTTTGGAATTTTTAGGTAGTTAGTCACTTTGAAAAGCATTATACCAATTCATGCAATAAATGTTGGAAGTTAATTATACTAGAATATCCACATCTAACATTATACCTCTTTTATTTATGTATATTACTAAAGAAATTCTTAAATTAAAAGCATTTAAATCACTCAAAAGGTGAAATCAATAATAATTTTCTTTAATCTTCCATATCTACACGCATTGACAATTATCAACATTACCCTATATTCTACATCGTATTCTTTTAGTTGTAACTTGTATTATATCTTCTTGGTATAATATATTTTCTCATTTGCATACATTTGGAATGTATTAGTTTGAATTTGACTTAGATTCATCAATCCACTTTTAATGAGCTCCAACCTTGTAATGGTTTTGGTCATAGTTATCTTGGTTTTTTCATTTCTTGTGTTGACATTTATAGCGTAAGGCATGTGCATGGAGATGGGGGACCAAAATTGGCCAAAATCCTTTTTTTCCATTTTATACATAATGCGAGAGTGTTCTAGCTCAGTCACGTTATAATGTGATTAATCTATAAAACAAACACATTATAATGTGCTCACATTATCATGTTTATATTGTAAGCACATTTTTTACTATGTAAATTCAAATTTTCAATAAGAAAATAACACAAGTGTGTTATAATGCTAACATGAAATAACAAGAGCACATTTTGTTTTCCTTAGCTTGGAAACCACCCACCCTTTGGCTTTGATATCTAAGCCTAAGGGTTGGACTATTTATTCTATGATTAATTTCATTTTTAAAATCATAATAATCTCAAGCATGTACCCTATTCTATCACGTGTTTTAAGATAATATTCCAAAAACACAACCGCAATGTCAAGCTTTGTCTTGGATTCTTTTGGATGTAAATTTGAATAGTTTAAGGCTTTCATCCTTAATTTATTTTAGTATTTCCTTAATTTTTTACCAAAACACATATATTGTGTTTTCTACATAACTTTGATATTCTTATCCAAATTTCCAAAAAGTTAATCGACATTTTTATGCTCTATTCTACACACATTCAAAAAAAATGATTTTCACTTTATTTTCCTCAAAATTAAGGTGGTGTTACATGAATGTTTTGTTTTCAAAATGCTTCCTCTTTAAACATTAGTAAAAATAATACACTCATTTGAAAATTACGAAGAAATAATGGGACGTAATACATAACCTTAGGTAGCTTTCTACCAAAGAGATTTGTAGTATAGTTTATGGAACTAAAATTTATAGAGGGGGCACACATAACATTATGTTAATTTTTTATACAAAAATAAGACCACTTTGTGTTCGCACAACATTTCACCCTCTTAATCTCTACCACTCAAAAAAATAGTAGTTTGGAAACTAGATTCAAAGCACTATGACTCTTGTTCTTATCAAATATTCAATTTTTTGGTATAGGCATGTCAAATTCCTTATTCAAGTTCAAATTTTTCTAGTTTCAGGAAAAAGTGGCCACTTTTGACCCCATTTGGGTCCCCATTTCGTTGCACATATCCTGCACTGTATTTCATTGAATGTATCACATAACATCACCTCGACCTCACTTGGATCGGTTTCATAATGCATTGTCCACATTGCATTGATTGTTATTCATCATAATTACATTAGTTTCAATTAATAGATTTGTGAATTCACAATCATGTACTTTGACATATCTATTGGTATCCAAATTGATTCTCTGCGAGGGCTGAGTAGCATCAAAAAACTGGTAGGATGCTTAGAGACAGACAAATCATGATATAAGTCATTTTGTAGCTGGGGAGGGGATTCACTGACTCTTTGTCACTCAGGCGTTAGAGAAATGGATATCACCTTACTAAGGGTTTGATCTACCCTCACTACTTTAGGTTGTGCCTTCAACTAGGGTGAGAGGACCCGTTTTGTAACCCGTGTTGGTGAAGGATATCAAGAGATCCTTCTTTACACAATTTTCATGAAAAATTTGAGAAAATATGATCAATACAACACAATATAACTCTCACGAGTTGTCACACTAGAGAGTGGAGATGTTTCTGACAAGGTTCAGGTTACTAAAGACAATAATTGAAACTTGATTGTCTCTGCATATTTTGGTAGTGAAATTTGTTAAATCTTTGTGGATACACAATACAAATAGGGGTAGTTCATGTAGGATTTATCATTTGAGAATTTTTGGTTGGAAGTTAAGAAAGATAAAGTTGATTATACCGGATATTTGAGATCCTTTACAAATATTCAAACACTCACAGACTAAATGCTTCAAAATAGCCAAAATATTCCTACAAACAGAAGGTGTGTATCAATGGAGGCCCAAAGATGCACGATTTCATACACTTTTCAAGAATCCAACACAAAGGATCGTGTTAAATACTCTATTAAACGTTGGAAATCCTTGATAAGTCATGCCTAGGATACACTCATAGGCTAACAAACAATATTTGTCAACACAGTGAAAGTAAAGTGATTTTAAATTGTTTATTTCATTACAAGATGAAATATCTCCTCACAATGAAATTGCAAATGCCACAATACTACCACATGGATAAGATCTTGTGTGATTCAGAGGGATTTTAACATAAGATTGCAATAGGAACATGAAAAACTATTTGAAAACATTTTGAAATAAAAGCAAACACAATTATGCTCATGATCAACACAAATTCATTCAAGGTTCACTAGATTCATCAGCAGGGGAAAGTTTCTTCAACAATCTCAGAGCTTGTCAATGGTTGTACACTTGCAACCATCTTGACATGACTAAATATACAAACACAAGGAAATAAACAGGTTTCTCAGACGGTCTCTCAAGAAAATGGTTTTCTCAAAATTTCTCAGAAAAATTAACCCCCTTATGCAAGAGTATTCTCATTGCATTTATACAATTTCACTCACTCACTCATCCTAAATTTCCCCCAAAAGTCTAAATCTTCAAGAGAATATTCCTCTTTACAACATACCATTTAATCATGTTTATTCCTTGAAATATCTTACTTTCTGTTGCTAGGTGGATAAATCATGAACTGATCACATTTCTCAGTTCCTCAACTATGACTGGGATGCCATGTCATAACTTTTGACAATCTTTTTAATCATTATTTTATTTTTTTGTGCAATAAATCCCCTTTTTAATAATTCTCAGGTGGCTCCATATGGCTTGATCTGACAAGCAATCCTTTTCACCTTTGAGAATACACCTTGAGGAATAGATACTTGCATTCATGCCTCTTAGAAATGAGTGTCCTCGCATGGATTATACCACATATCTACGCTGTGATTCCAAGTCGCCAAGTGTAAAGAGGAGCCAGTGGAAGCCTCCACGTGTCTCCTTAGCGTACAATCTGTAAAGGTGAAGTCTAGAGGTAGGTTCCCAAATGAGCGCGGGCCCTCCACGTGTTCAGAACCCGAGAGAGTTGCACTGGTCGCTGAAAATTCCAAGCATGGGAAGGTCTAGTGGAAGCTTCCACATGTCTATTCGGTGCAACTTCAAAGATGGAGTCTAGAGGCGGGACCTCAAATGAGTGCATGATCTCCACATGCCCTGGGCCTAAGAAAGTTTCCTCGGCCATTGAAAAAGTATCAGTATAAAGAAAAGCTAGCGGAAGCGTCCATGTGTCTCTTCGGCGTAATTTTGATATGGTGCCCAAAAGCGAAGACCTTAAACAAGCGTAGGATCTCCACGTGTCTCGGGCCTAGAAAAGTTGTACTGGTTGTTGAAAAATTTTCAGTATAAAGAGGAGCTAGCAGAAGCTTCCACATGTTTCTTAATTACACTTTTGATATGGTGCCCAAAAGCGGAGACCCCAAACAAGCATAGGCTCTCCACATGTCTCGGGCCAGAAAATTTGTATCGGCCATTGAAAATGTTTAAGAACCAACAGAAGGTGCCATGTGCCTAGGGTCCGAGAAAGTTGCATCGGCCGCTTGAAAATTCTAAGCATGGGAAGATCCGGTGAAACCTCCACGTGTCTCTTCGACACTCTTTCAAAAGTAAAATTTAGGGGCAAGTCCCCAAATAGGTGCGGGCCCTCCATGTGTCCCAGGACCAAGAAAGTTGCTTTAGTCATTGAGAAATATCAGTATAAAGAGGAGCCAGCGGAATCCTCCATGTGTCTCCTTGGCACAAATCCAAAGGTAAGACCCAGAGGTGGATCCTCAAATGAGTGCAAGCCCTCCACGTGTCCTTTTGCGGGTCTTAGGCATTTACCTTATACTTTCAAGCCCTTCGCCATAATGCATCAAAATATCAAATAGACCCACCATGCTCGCAACCAAAAAAAAATACCATGTATCCACGGATGTTGGGACAGGATTTGTCCCAGTGATTTATAGAGGAGACACAATAGTGGAAGATGCCCTACAAAGAAAAAAAAAAATTCCCACAAAGAAAAGATCAGAATAATACTAAGACTCAATGTGATCAATGACCCAAGGAAAGGAATGAAAATGGCAACTAAATGAGGGAGAAATTTTTCACGCATCCATACAGGAGACATAAAATACTTCTAACCATGTGGACTGAGAAATTTTAAATGAAAAAGGGGCGAGATTACAATTGAGCACCAACAATATCTCTTTGGTAAAATTTTAATATTATATAGTCTTTTAGTCTCGCATCACAAGATCTTTGTATTGATTACTTAGTGTCATCTCGGTTGTGCATTCACATTATAACATTGAACTTCCTTGGATCTCCTCGCTCACTAAAAACCAATAGTGCATCGTTTTTGCATCTATGTAAGTCTTTCATTGATGTGTCATTTTGTCTAGTTTCATGTTTTAATATTTTTCGTTATTGTTAATTAAAGTTTAAAGGGTTTTGACTCAAAACTTCTAGATAATCAAATTCAATAGTGGATTTATTATTGAATTGTTTAGTATTTGATTATTTTGCATTAATGTCTAGTGTATATTTTAATGAATTATGTTCGGTAGTCAATTAAATTGACTCTTTATTAGTCATATTTTAGAGTATGTAGTCAAAATCAGTTATTTTATAAATTTATTGTCTTTGAAAGTGGAATGTTTATTTTTAGTATTATTGTAAAATTGATAATTATAATTGTATTAAAAAGTAATATTTAATTACTTTTTATTTTTCAACTTTATCCCGTTAAAAATTTATGTAAAAAAATAGTTTTGTTTGTGTATATCTTGATCATTAGAGTCAAAATCACCAACCATGTTTTGTGTCATTAAAATTTGTTGTCAAAAATCCCTTTGTTTTATTTATATATATATATATATATATATATATATATATATATATATATATATATATATATATTTTATGTAAATGTAATGTATATATATATATGGGGGATGTAAATATATATATATATGATATAAAAATTTCTAAGTGAAAGAAATTTATTGTGGAGGATTTGAGATGATCAAAATTTCTAAGTAGAAATTTATTGGAGGATGGAGGATAGAGAAAGGAGATTGATCAATATCCTCTTGTTAGTCACTAACGACGGGGGGTTGCTTCCGCTTATATTGACGTCTTGTGTGCTTTAAATATATTTACTTTCAACATTTTCATATTTTTGTTGTGTGATCAATAAACCTCATACAACAACATTTGGGAAGATACATATTCTAAAGAAGTACTTTTCGCGTATAAGAGAAGATTTTGTGGTAAATTGAACACGGATGATTATCCAGGATAGTTTTGAGCTCTAGAAACTAGAGGATTCAAAATTTGGAAACCCAAGAAATGAGTATAGTCCCATAGAATTTGGCTCATAGATATTCCTTCAAGAGGGTAAAGAGGTAACTTGATGGAGTTGTACTTGGTCTAAGCAATGTTTTCAAAAGCATCGTCACAAGAAGATTTGTTTCTCTTTTCCCATGTTCACACTAGGGGGATGTTAGGAATTTAGTGTCTCATGACCATTTATGTATGTGTGAAATTATGTTATCTGGGTAATATAATGTTATAATGTGAGGATAATAAAACGAGTTGTTAAATACAACTCATACCTATAATTGTTTATTATGAGTTATTTAATTTGTTGAGATATCCGAGGGATTATAAGAGATAAAATAAAGGGGAGTTTATGCATGCATTTGAGATATTTTAGGGATAGAATATTATGGAAGCTAAGTCTTGATTCCTAGTTTATAGGATTGGGAATTTATATAAAAATATTTCGATCTATTGAATAAACTAGTCTCGAGTGAATTAGATATTATTAAAGAGTAATATTATTTTGTGTGTTTAGATTGGGTATAACTTACACCAATTCTTATCAAGTGTGAGGTATGAATCAATGGTACATTTTATTTTCGTATTATGTCACATCTCAACATAGTTTAGGGAAATAAAAGGGATTTATCCCTCTTTGAAGTAGTGGTATGGAGTGCATCCTCGTTACATTATTATGGGTAGAGTGAGGAACTTAAGACCAATTTGTGTTCACCCCTTTTCTAATCTCAAGAAAAATCTTATGGTTTCAAGTAAAGGAGAAGCCATATATCATCATAACACAATCATTGTAAGATTTTGGAACCAAAAATCAGTTCTTAAGACACAAGATAATAAATTAATAGAAAATAGATCAACCCAAAGGATAATTTTATAACCCTAACATAAATATGAATAGTGATGAAAGCATAAGATTCCCACAAAGTTGTCCTGGAAAACTTTACAAAAGAAAATATTTTTGATTGGATTGAGAATATTTTGATCCATTCCTACGTATAATCTAATAACTATATCACACCTTCGACCATTTATGTATTTCCTCTCTAACCCTAGTTGTACTTTATCAATGTTGGTATATCATTGTAAAGATCAAGGGTAACATAATTTAGGACTATTAGGATTATTTTTGTGATTTTGAATTATCATTATATTATATTACGCATAAAACCTTTATTTCATATTACATGAACACATCATGGGAAGGTATGAAATTTTTTAATTTTTATTTCATCTCATATTTGATGTACATGTGATATGTTTATACTTTGTTAGCTAGTTAGTCCAAACAAAACCTTGCAAAACTAGTTTCCTTCATACCTTGATAACGTCAACTATGTGAGAAAGGTGAATTTAATATATGTTTCTTATTTATAGGAATCATTATTATCATTTCTCAATATGCATAATTGAATAATTTACTCTTCATTTTCTTAAAAAATATTTCCTTAATGGTTTGAGTGATTTTAGAGTTTATTGGAGCTTACACTTGGTTACTATCATTGAAGCATTGAGTTACTAAGAGCAACAAGAATATGTTATTACCCAAGAAGGTGTACCTTATTTTGGAATCCCTATATTTATTCTTCTTAGGTCTTCTTCTTATCATTTTTAAGATCCTCCTACAACAATATCTCACAAAATTATACAAATCAAGGAGGCGGGTTAATGATTCGACAATGTTCCATCAAAGTTAATATTTATAATCCTAAACAATTTATGTAATAAGGTAACCTTTATAATGTTATTGAGTTTAAAATCGTTATTATATTGACACTAATTACAATAAATCCATAGATATTTCATCCCAACATGTTTTGATGAAACCCTTAGTTATGCCGAAGGTGTGTCTACTATGCGAGAGAATCTCAACAACCCGCTTCACCGCTTTGTGGTTTATTCATCTAGAATTAGACCTATTAAGTATCGATTCAAAAATCCATTTTAAGATAATTAGGAAAGTTGGTGCATCTGCAATCTAGTTTAGATCTTATTTGGAATCTCTCATTGGGATCTCCTTCACTGGAGATTGAAAATCTAGTGACTCGTGATCTATTAAAATTTTCCAAATGCCCCCTCGCAATCAAATCCTAACAACCTTATCAAGCATGATTAGAATTTACAAATTAAATTTTTGTTCAATCAATTTAGTGGTATAATT
Organism: Taxus wallichiana var. yunnanensis; assembly: GCA_018340775.1. Classification (NCBI taxonomy): domain Eukaryota; kingdom Viridiplantae; phylum Streptophyta; class Pinopsida; order Cupressales; family Taxaceae; genus Taxus; species Taxus wallichiana. The sequence continues at coordinate 348,493,394 of CM031244.1, read as the reverse complement.
CCTTGATTGAAATATTTCTCCATGGTTCTAAAAAAATATTTGGTAATGATGTTTTGTGTGGCCCACCAAATTCCAATGCTTACACACTCTCAAAAACAAAAGTTTTGGCCAAAAGGAAGTGTTTGGGACCTACCAACATAGTAGGGATTATATTGTTGCATCTGTAAACTTTAGAATTGCAAAATTGATCCTAGTAATAGACATCCCAAGGAAAATCCAACAACATTTTTTTGCTTGTTCTTATGGTTATATGGCTTTAGGTACACTTATATCTCACATGAATTTATCTCTATTGTTTATACTTTATTTTTTAAACATACAAAGTCATGAAGTCATAATAAGTCACATCTAAAAATTATTTACAATACATAAATTTAGAGTTATTAGAAAAATAAAGACACTTCCTTTTAAATTTAAAATGATAGATAATATAGTAGTAACTTTTAGACTTTGCATGTTTTTACTACAAGCATAAATTCTATTTTCTAGGTTTAAATTAAATTATTGGTATTATTTTTAGAGCGATATATGGGCCTTATTTCTAATCTAGGCCTTTATACCAACTTTCACATTTCATACAAATTATGATTTACAACTATAAAAAAATATTTATTAAAATAAATGTTTTGTTATATCTTTATACCAAAAATGTCCATATTCCAAATATGCAACTACTTTACATATTATTTTAAACAAAATACTAAATATTCATAGGTTTATGTGATAAACCCAAGAATATTTAAATATAATAGTAAACAAACCTATACGATAAAAATATATTAACGACCATATATATTTTTAAGAGGAAACAACTTTATGTGATGCTTAGTATAGTGAAAATGGCCTCACATATTCATCAATTTTGGCACTTCCTTAATAGTAACCATTAATAGGAACATTAGTATATTGGTGAATATTGTAATATAGTGTAGACATGAAATTATGCACTTAGTACTATTACATCATGCCTCTACTATGTCATTATATGCATGATTCCTAAGCAAGAAAACTGGACATTAACAACATTTGTTTTTCTTTACATTGATATTATTTTATCTTTCCATGTTTTCATCCTCTACTTTCTAAAGTTGTCCCTTTGATTTTGGACATCACACTATGTGTTATGCATCTTAATACTTCCTATTTTATCTTTGGACCTCTTGAGACACTAACGACTAGTAGGGATAGGAGCACTCGAGCGTTACTATCCCCTTTGGGCATTTTTATCCATTTTCCTTGTTTTCTTGAATATAAAATGACATATCACTTTGTTATCTTTTCTAAACTTCTAGTTATCACTTTGGTTTGACATTTTTAGTTGTTAATGACAAAATTTAAGAAATATATATATATATATATATATATATATGTATGTATGTATGTATGTATGTATGTATGACCTAATAATTATTATAAGGGGCAACTAGGGCCATAAGGGGCAATTGGGCTATTATTTTTATCTACTACTTGGGAAAAAGAACACTTGAAGACTACATTATTCATTGTATAGGAAGGGAAAATTATGAATTCCATTTAAATTAGAGGAAAATAAGTTGTAGCCCTCAATCTTGGTGTAGTGACACAAGGGAAAACTAGTTTCAAGGGACATGATTCTATTAAACACACACCAAAACTACATTGAGTTCGAAATGTAGTGCAACACTCAGCAATAATCACATTGGTGTGACCGAAAAGGTTAGTATGACTCAAGCATGTGAATATTTTATTCCATCTAACATGTGTTTGAGTCTCATGTAGGTAGATAGGGTTTTTGTAGGTACTAGTGTGACAGGAGAACCCTACAATGAATTCGGAGTGACATAAAGTGAAGTGAAGGTGACATGATCAAATCTTCAAAGGACTAGATATGAAATCACTACTAAGAAACTAACACCCATTTCATAAACTAGTGCCAGGGTGGTCTTGTCCTCTTATGGGCACTCTGTATAACATATTTATAGATCAATATTTTCCAGATGGAGCACATATAACCCAATTCAATCCTACTCCATCATTATCCCAACATAAATTTAGTCTAGACAAAGAGATATCTACTAAGTCACTCTCACCCTCTTGTTACTTGTACTTACTTATTGTATGTTGTATCTTGTATGTTTTTTATATTTATCGATTAATATTAGTCCTATAATTAAGATTTAAACTTTATTAAATCATTTGGTGAACCCAACCATCAAACCTTGTTATTCGGATCTATTTGTTTCATATCATGGCTGCAAATTATTATGATTTCAATCTTGAACATATTAATGACCTAAATTCATACCTTGTTGCCCATCATAAGAACTTGGATCTCTTGTTATATGTTTCTCATGAAGAGGCACAATGATTATCTAAGAAAAACCATTCAGTTACTAATGTTAACACCCATGAGGATCTAATCTCTTCTATTCCACTTTCTTATCCCCTAACCACCGCGTGGGATTCCAAAGATATCATCTCTCATATCCAAAATAGCACTTATTCAAGTACCCCATACCTTAGAGTCATTGTAGCATGATTTATAGGCTCAAATTTGTCAATTACATCATGCTCATTCTTCTCCCTCTCTTGATTCTTCACTTCTTCTTCATAGTCCTCTTACACCCAAAGTTTCTTCTTACCCACTTCCTCCCAATTTTGTTTCACCCAAGTTCCCTCTTTTTATGGCCATGGAGATCCACAAGAGCATCTTAGATCATTTCATGTTGCATGTTTGGACTATACTTTGGATGATACCCTATTGAAAAACTTGTTTCCTAAAATCTTACATGAATATTCTTTATTATGGTTATATCAATTTCCTCTAAAATCTATTTGATATTTTACTATTCTAGCCAATCTATTTTTGGATAACTTTTCTATGAATATTAGAACTAAAATATCATATGCAAAAATTCCTAAAATGAAGCAAGGATCTAATGAGCATCTTAGTGACTATGTTTTGTGTTATAAGAGTAATCTTGCTAAAATGAATAATGTCTTGGCTAAATCTGAATTGCAAGATCTATTTATCCAAATTTTATTACCTCCTCTACAAGAATGTGTGTTCTTTGATTATTTTCATTCTTTTGATCACCTATTTCATATTCTTAAAGAACATGAAACCAAGTTACTTTCTATGGGAAAGCTTAAATACGGTGATAATACTTCAAATCCCTCTAGTAATAAATTTCAAATCAAATCTACCTTCAAGAGCAAGTGTAATGATTCAAAGCTTATCGTCAATGTTGTATCTCAACCAATGAAGATCCAACTATAATTAAACAACTCACTTTTATTATATTTCCATATCCACCTCTTGTTGTTTCCTCAACTCATTAAAAACAATCTTATTTCTCTTTCATCCCCTCTTGAGCTAGATCCTAGTCATCCTTGTGGTAATAGTTTTGATGAAAATGCACATTGTGATTATCATAGATGTAATGGACATTCTACTAATAGATGCTTTAAGCTTAGACATTTGATCCAAGACTTGATTGATAATAATGAAATTGAACTACCTGAGCCTACTATTTCTAAATCTACTAATGATAATGACAAGATTAATATTTTCAATGATCCATTACCCAAGCATGACAAAACAACTCATGACTCTTGTTCCAATCATGCCTATCATGTGGTTCTACCTCCATCATCTTTTGATCATCCTCTTGGGTTTCTTGTTGGTACTACTGATATTTATCAATCTATTATTACTTTTCACTTATATTGATTTTCACTCTTATTTTTCATCACATAGATTTAATATTGATGCTTATATTGGTACTCATATTTCTAACAATGTTATGGTGCCTTTTACTTTTAAATATAATGTATGTTCACTATATTTCTTGTAATCTATTGGTTTTCCATTATCTTAGATGACACGTAGATCACCTACTTCTTATGGGCATGCACTTCTCCCCATTACTATTGGGACTCTTACTATTTTTATTCCTTTATCTAGTTGATCGAGGTTACACATTGTGACATGGTTTTAGGAATTCATTGGCATACGGTTGTTAAAATTGTTCCATCCATAGTTCATTTATGTCTCAATTTTATCCATGACCATCATGTTATAACTATTTGAATAATCCCACTACAAACCCCTTTATCTATGGCCTTTATTAGTCCCACACCTTTAGTTAACACTATACCTACTTATACATCTATTAATGATGGTCATATGGATTTTAAATGCACTATTATGCCATCTATATCTCCTATTACTCTTTTGTTAATTCCACATATTCACCTAGAACCATTTCACATGAGATTTCTATTTCTCGGTCTCACCAACTTTATCACTCCAATATCCCACCTCCTAGGACTAGCTCCTCACATAGGAGTCATGGTACACATCATATATCTTAACCTACTTCATGGTCTCATCCCCCACATACACGATATGATTGTACTTCACATATTATGACACATGTACTTGCACATGGCCCTAGGTCTTTGATCATGATCACATGTGTTCCTTCGCTCAATTTTTCAAATAGTGGGCCATAACCCTCTATTTTTATTGAATATATAACTCTAGAATACAAAATTGGGGACATCTAATTCCCCCTCACTTCTCGATGATGCACTCTTGTTCTAGGTTCAATCATTCGCTGAGGTGCACTTCCACACATGAACCTCACTCTACACACATGTAATGGGGAAAACCGTGTCTCTCTTCCCTAGTCATAGGATCTTATATTTTAATAATAAAAAAACATTCACATATTTGCACAAATCCAAAAACATTATCTTAGATCTTGGTTGGTCATATCTCTACTTGCTTATACTATTCCATGTTGCATTTTTATTATCATGATAATTTGATTCATAATATGTTCTATATTTTTCCATATACATGTTCAAGATAACATGGAAATTTGAGGTAAATGCAAGATATCTACAAGTTATCACATGATTTATGATTTTGGTTTTATTCTGTAACATTCCCACCACGGCTTACGAGGGTATCTACATTTCATACATTTCCATATTTAGGTGTTATCATTGCAATATCTACTACTTTCATTTCTATTTCATTTAACTATACACATTGTGACATACTATTTATTATCCTAACATGTTAATGGGTGCTTCATGTGTAACATTTTTCTTGCAGCCTACTTCCAACCATGGTTATCGATCATAATACTTGTTTGTGTCTTCTTTTCGTATGAATTTTTCCATTGTTTATGGTATTTTCCTTGTGAATGATTTTGTATTTGCTTATATGGTCTTGAATGCCTTGAGTGTATTGTGACATCCTGAGTGGTGTCCCATGTATTCCACCAGCTACTTGTTGTTATTTTTCTATGATATTATGTGTTTGATGATTTTCTATTACATCATGTCATGATTATATGTCACTAACACTTTTTATTAGTTTTCTTCTCATTGTTTTGCATGTGCCATGGTTCTTTCCATTCCGCTTGCAGGATTTTTTAAAATGTTCGTATCAGATTAAGGTTCTCTCATTTGGGACATGCTCACTAAGATCCATCTCACACACCCCAAATGAGGGGGAAACCATTGGGTGATTATTTCACCCTCTCAATAGAAACTATATATAATGTGATATAACACATAATCTATCTAAAAAGGAGCTAAAAATGGTTCAGAATCATACTTGAGCTAAAAGTAATGTAAGGATAGAAGTTCCCAAAGAAGACATGATCGATGGGCGTTAGTGTCCCACCGGGTGTTTTTTCTGGGAAAAACCAAGAATTTTACATTTGATACAATTTGTTAGTGACATGTTTTCTTAGAATCTAGTAACCGACATTGATTCACTTACTATCCAAAGTCAAAGGAACAAAATTAGTGACGTGTTTCACATTTTGAGTAAGGGAGATAATTAATTTTTACTAGTATCAAATAAGGAATGTCACCTAGGGCATATGTAGGTACATTGATATGTTTGGAACAAAGTTTCATCCGGGATTAGTTACCATTGGGTTAGTGACCATCTCCAGTGACACTTATCTATGGGGAAGTGTCAATGGGTGGAGGGAAAAGATAAAAACTCTCCCAACACTCTTTCCCTGGTGGAAAGATGCCTAAATCATCAATGTATTTACATCATTTTGGGAATTGATGACTCCCAAACCTTCTAACCATCTACAAGGTAAAGTCCTCCAAGGAAACAAACACATAGGAACATTCTATCCTTTCTCTCTTGACATTCATGTGCACTATATCCTTGATTCATATATTATTCATACACATTTCTATTATGATTCCTCCAAGTTAAAGTTCAATTTCATATATCATGTGCATTGACTACACATTTCTTATTTTGCAGGTTTGTCTTTATCCCAAAAAAGGAAACGCAAATGGAACAATGAATAATCTTAAGAACAAAGTGCTCAAACAAAGGAAATATTTGGTTACAAACACATATATCATTCCCATTATGCACATAGGTCACCCATATGGTTTTCATCCCCTCCTGGACTCCACATTACACATCCTACAATTTCCATTTGGCATGATATCAATTATAACCTGGTTTAGCTCTCCACACCACAAAGTACACTCTTCCTATCTACTTTATGTTACTGAATGTTCATTCACCAACATAAAGTGGGGAAAATGTAGACATTAAATTATACACTTAATATTATTACGTCATGCCTCTAGTATGCCATTATATACATGATTCCCAAGAAAGAATACTAGAGATTAACAACACTTGTTTGGCTTTACATTGATATTATTTTATCTTTCCATGCTTTTGGGCTCTATTTTCTAAAGTTATTCCTTTATTTTTAGTCATCACATAATGTGTTACCCAACTCAATACTTATTGTTTTATCTTTGGATATCTTCGAGCACTAGCACCTAGTAACGATAGGAGTGTCGAGGAGTTATTATCCCATTTGGGAACTTGTGTCCCTTTTCCTTGTTTTCTTGAGTTTAAAATTCTCGTATCACTTTGTTATCTTTTCTAAACTTGTACGTATCACTTTGGGACAATTTTTTAGTTGTTAATGATGAAATTCAAGCAAAGGAATTATATATACATGATGTACTAACTATTATAAGGGGAAACTAGAAAAATAAGGGGTGATTGGGCTATTAATTTCTACCTACTACTTAGGAAAAGAGGAAATATACATTTGGATTGCATTATTTACTACATGGGAAGATAAAATTATGAATTCCATTACAAACTTTATCTTGGGAAAATTAGTTTTAGCCCATTATCTTGGTGCGAGTGGCATAAGGGAAACCTAGCTTCGAGGGACACAATTATATTACACACACACACACCAAAACTATATTGATTTTGAAATGTAATGCGGTTCTCGGTGAAAATCACAATGGGGTGACCATCGAGGTAATTTTGACTCAAGCATGTACATTTTTATTTCATATAATGTGTGTTTGAGCCTTGTACAGGTAGATAGGGTTTATTTTGTAGGTATATGTGTAACATGAGAACCCTACATTGAAGTTAGAGTGACACAAAGTGAATTAAAAGTTTCATGATCGATCCTAAAAGGACCAAATCTAGAATCACCGCTAGGACACTAATGTCGAATTCGGACACTCGGCACCTAGGGCGTATTATTCTCTTTGGGAACTTTTGTCTAACATATATGTAGATCATTATTTTCCAAAAAAGCACATACATCCTAGATCTAGCTTATTTTATCATTATCCCGGCCCATATTCAATCCAGGACATCAAGATATGTGCTAAGTCACTATTAGTGCGGAATCACAAGTACTTCAAATGGCCTTGTTGTGAGATGGGGAATTTGGTGTGATTGCACAACATTGGACCATCTCTCAAGCTGTGGGACTTGCAAAACTTAAGATGTACCTCCGGAGAAAGCCGGTTCTTGCTTCCTAATCACGCCTTCCACAAGCTACTCCAAAGGCAAGAAAAATCTAACTAATCCTAATTTAAGCTGTTCCAAGGGGACATAGAGAGAGAGAGAGAGGGTGAAAGAGCCTACACTAAGTGGTGATACACCAGAAAAGGAAGTGCGAGATACTCTGTTAAGGGAGGATGAAATAGAGGAAAAAGTAATATGGGAAGGTTAGACAGAAGTGACACAAACCCATGATCAAAACTCCATGAAACACAACACCCTACACTTGAAAATGTGAAATACATGCACAAAAAATAGATTTGAAAGGGAGAGGCATGGGGAGACAACAAAACAATACAAAGGCTTGAAAAAACACCACAAAAGCATGTTTTATTTGCTCTATAAGGTGTACAGACTATTACATTCTTGCTCAGAGGCACACATCCACTTGTCAGGTATAGGAGAAGGTTTTCAACTCAAAATGGAGTCGGGAAACAAATTTAACAGAGTTTCCCTATGCCTAGAATGTCTCTCCTTCTCAAATGAGAAGTGTTAAAATATATAGAAGTTTAGAATGATGAAAAAATAGAGAGAAAGGAGGAAAACAGACCCTGTTTTGAGAATTCAACCACCCATCATTAATGCCCTACAAATCCACCTATAATCTGTCAAATATTCCTCTCCATGTCTACTTTGGTGTGTTGGAGAAGGAAGAATAGCGAATCAAATCAAATCTTGTATTGATGGCTTGAAAGGTGTTTTCCCATTTTTCACCCACCAACACCTACTAAAAATGATATTTTATGCTTCCATGGCATAGGCAAAGTTGAGACCTTTTTAATGGTGCCAAATTTGTTGAATTTTGGGCATTTAGTCGAAAGATATGTCCATTTGAATATTTGAGTTGGGTCCGTACAAAAATGGCAAAAACCAGTGAGAAGAATGGGTTCATGGGCCTAAAACTCACTTTGTGCCCTTTGGCACCATAAAATGAAAAATGCAAAATTTTCCCCATAGCCCCACAATTCACTTTTGGCAAAAATCATCTTCGGTCTCACTGCCCACATTTTCCATTTGGGCAAAAATACTTTCCAAGGCTTGTCGGCCCATAACTTGCAAAATATGAGGAGTTAGAAGGACTTCTTTATATTTTTGGAAAGGGGAAGAAATTTCCCACTTGATGAAGATGCTTTTAGGAAACCTTAAGTGCTTAGAATATCTAAAATTTTTATTGAAGCACTAAAGGAGGGGAAATGGGTGCAGTTAACCAAAAATAAGCATGAGCTTATTTTGGATAACAATTGGCGACTCATAGGGGACATCCGCTGCTAGATGAAAATATTAGTGGCCTTGAAGCATCCATTGGGCATGGATTCTACCTGGTAAACACAAATCTGATCTAAACTTTGAAAATTTGATCCCTGAGCCACTTGGAACCCACTGAAATTGGGGCTGATCTCTCCAAATGCCATTTTCAATGCACTATGCAAGAGCAACAAAACACCACAACACACTATGTAAAAATTTGAAATCATACACACCCCAAGTGGGATATGTAGAGTGTGCACAAGAACTTCTTCTGTTGAAAGAAAACCTACCTACTCTATCTTAACGAGAGAGAAAGAGAGCTCAAACAAATCCTATAACTGGCAGGGAGAAGTAGCTTCCCTTTCTCAAAAGGGGCAGCCATGCAAATGATTTGACACTGAATATGGTTTCTTACATGAGTGAAAACTTACTATAAGCTAGTCCTCCACCCAAATCATCAAGGTATCAACTGGAAATAGGAAAATACCTCTTTTAGTTGCTCTGCATTTGGATTGAAGAGGTATTACAGCTGATCCTTGGTACTTTGAAACTCATCCTCATGCTCAAAAGTAAGCATGACTAGTTTTGGCTTCTCCCTTGGCTCCAATGAAGCCAAGTACCTAATTGGGAAAGGTCTGATCCTTTGAATTTTCCCATTGTCTTGATATTTAACTCCAAGAATGGAGTCTTCTGGTAGATCTTCTTGGATGGATGGTGTGGAAGAGATGATGACATCCTCTTGCTCTTTCTTTTCCTCCTCTTGTGAAGAACATGGAAGATTCTTGTCTTCCAACCTTGGTTCCAGAGGGTTGTTGTGAAATATAGGTTGTTGTCCTTGAATGCTCTCCTTCATGGCAGCAGGCTCATGTACTTGGAAGGTGGATGATGGAGGAGAAAATGATGTGATCTCCATGGGCTCTTCTCCATCAAAGCAATCCTCCAAGTCAGACAGATAATTTTCCTCCTTGTTGTCCTACTGCATGTGCTTAACCTCCTCCATGGTGTCCTCCTGATTTAAAACTTTCTCACCATGGTTCCCCTCATCTTCAAACATGAAGTTTGAAAGCTCAAACTCTTCTTCAACATTAGATCTTAAAGGGGATGAAGTGGGAGGAAGAATTGAAGGTTCTTTTGTGGCTTGCTCCGCACTTGGAGCCTCTTGAACTGTATGGTTCTCCTCCATCATGGGTTCATCAATCAAATCAGGCCCTTGAAATGAAAGTAAAAATCTTCAATGATGCTTTCTTCATTGAGTGGCCTCAACTTTGATTTGATTTCTCCCAACTTATCCTCTTCAATTGGACTTGGAGCTAGTTGTTCCTCCTCCTCAACTAGTTTTGCAGCTTGGATTAGATCAGCATTTTCTTTAGACAAAGTGTCATTATAGACACTGCATTCAGAGTAAACAAATTTTTGATCTTCTCCCTCTTGTTCTTGTTCTTCTTTTTTTGTAAACTCAGCCTTAGCCACCACTGGCTCTTCAACCCTGACCTCCTTTGTAGGCTTAACCATCAAGGGATCTTTGTAAACCCAAATTTAGCAGCCCAACTCTTGATTAGTTGTCATTTCTTTTCTGTTGGGCTCCTTTTCCTACCGTCCTGGCTAGTTGTCTAGCTTTCTCTCCCCAACATTGATTTGGGGATGCAAGAGGAGGGGTAGGTTGAGATTCAACTAGTTTTGTTATTGTCTATGGTGTAGAGGGACGTGGAACTTCTTGTTTCTTTGGAGGGAATGACTGCTTGGAAGAAAAAATGGCAGAATAATTAAGATGAGATGGAAGATTAGGAGATGGAGAAGGGAAATCAACACTTGGGGCAGCAAGTGAGGGGATTGACTCTTGACCATGTTAAAATGGTAAAGTTTGTGGAAGATAAAATGAAAGACAAGGAGCTGGTGACTAACTTACCCATTAACAAGTTTGTCTTGTGTCCAACTCATATACCTCAATATCCCTAAACCACTATGTAAGTTGAGGCATCATTTTAACCATGAATTCAAGCTTCTTCGGAGGGCTATAATGTCTTGGAAAAGGGCCTTCCCATGGACAAGGTGCCCTGCAACTAATTCTGAATGCCTTCATTTGTATTATAGCCCTTGATTGAACCATGTCAACCTCTATTTTTTGAATCTTCTCCAAAGATATCAACATTCTCGCATTTGATTTTTGTCATTGTATGCATACCCTTGTTCTTGATAAGCTCCATAGCCAAACTGGTTTTGGAAATTCTCATATGGGTAAGCATGATTATTCTGGATTTGATCATAATGTTGATCTAGAGGAGTTGTGAAATACATTGGAGGTGGACTACGTTGTTGTTGCAAGTGTGAATTCCAAGATGGAAATGAAGTCATGATTGCACAACCTCATGGAATGGAAGAAAATGAAAGATGTGGAAGAAAATGAATGAAAATGGATGGAAAAAGGTCTGCAACTTTAGAGATTGGGTTGTTGACCAAATGGAGTCACCAAATGTGCTTTACATGTGCCTCCAAAGGCTGAATCTCACCAAGAACACATCAACTTGATGAAATGAAGTGGTAAGGTGCTTGACGATAGAAAATCAACACATGACCTTCTACACACCTAACCTCTCGAGGTCATGCTTTGAGACAACAAAGTGTGGAATTTGAAATGGGAGTGAAAGTGATGGCGATGACCAAGCTAATTGGGAAACCTTATGTCTTTGACATGCAATAATGGAATCTATGAATCTAAGGAAAAGAATGCTCTCCTAACTTGAAGGGGTGTAATGGCGGGGTCTGATATGATAGCTACTCAGAGACTCCAATCGATGTCTAGCTCAACCGAGATTCTATTGGTGGGTTGTGGAATACGTGGAAAGTAGCCTGTAGGTTCCTTATATGGGTTTTAAAAGGTCATGGAAATTGAGATAAGAGATGTAGCGGAGTTACAGGAACTAAGGGCAATTCTCTGGTCTCATCTAGAAAGTCTTAGCCTGATCGGCTACTATGTTTAACAATGAAAGTTGTGTGATGATATTAGGTGGAAGTGGTGAGGATATAAATACCTGCGTGTGTAGGCTAGTGTCAATATCTAACTAACTAGTAGGTTTGTTGGGTTGCGGGACCTATGGGTCACAACCAAAGACTCATTGAGGTTGAGGCCCTAGAATGGTCATACATGCAGTCAAATCCTATTCCTAGGAGTAGTCCAAAATTCGTAGGCCTTGTTAGCAGCTATGTTTAAAGTCTCTAACTGTCTTATTTTCTTTGTGTATGTGGCGGGTGTGTGTAAGATTGATAAGCATAGACTTGTGTCAATGTCAGTTATTAACTTTGGCCCGTTGGGTTGTGGGACCAGAGGATCACAACCATAGGTATTTTCTCGCTTGTGGACCATTGATGGTCATACAAAGTGAATTTGATTTGTTTTCAAGTGAATAAAATTTCTATCAAATGAAATGTAAACTATATTTTTGGTGTTTTCTCAATATATAAGAAAAAAGAAATAAACAAGCCAATCTATGGAAATAAATATTTTTGTGCTTTTCTAACCTTTTAGACAATGCATCTAATCTAACCAATAATTTAAAGAAAACAAATAGTTTATATGGATGTAGCTAGCTATCTATGCAAATGTGTGAATCTAAATCTAAGATCTACTCTAATTCAAATAAAATATCTCCAACTCTACCTCAAAAGTGAAGAATAAATCATGACTCTAAAAGAGCTATAATTCACCCACTATTTCCCGGCAATATTAAAGAGAAAACTTCCTATTGACTTGATCTACTCAGAACTATCTCGATTAATTGAAATGAATTGTTTCTCTATTCTATTTGATATGTAATTTGACAAAACAAAGAAAACAAATACACAACTCCAACCCGGAAGAGCAAGAGCTTTGGAAAATCCGGAAGTATGAGTATCTCGTCCCATAGTTCTTTCATTTCTTTCTTTGAGTGTTCATATGAGTCCAGGATGGTAATGCAAAGAACAACAACAAGAGGATCGTGCTTGAGTGATGGCAGATTGGAAGCAATCGGGGCATAATGCAGTAGAAGAAAGATAACACACGAGATTTGAACTTGGCTATGTAATTCCTAGCAAGATTATTGCAACACAACAATGCAAGATACACAAAATTCTCGAGTGCCCTTTTTCTTGAATACAAGCATGGAATATATAGGAATGGAAGATAGAAGATTACTTCATGTACAAGGAAATGAAGAGGGAGTTCCACTCATTGAATCTATTTTAAAATATAAAAGGAGCAAGAAGAACCAAGCAAACGCATCTATTTTTAGTAAATTCAGCTCACGGATGCGTTCAAAAATCGAAGTTAAGTGAATTGTCGCATGAAAATTCACGCATGAAGATTCTAGAAAAAGGGGTCAGGACCGCCGCCCGCCTCGGGTGGCGCTTTGACACTTAAGGCCAAAGCAAGCACAAAATGAAGGGGAAAACTAGAAAAATGCAAGGAGAAGCTATGTAAGGCTATTTAGGCTACAAATATATACTGTAAGTGGGCTTTGGAGCTCAAACACCTTCTTGAAAGGATTTTGAATCATCACTGGGGACTTTTGTAACCATTTTCCCAAAAATGTAGCATGTGCAATTTTGGGTGCATACATATTGCCCCCTCGGAGAAGCGTCTTAGCCATGAAGAGGCATAAAACATAGAGTCTAAGTATGGCATTCCTGAAATGGGGAGTTAGAAGCTACACTTGACACACCCATGTGTTAAAATATCACTATCCAAACTCCTACTACCTGCAAGAGAAAAAAGAAGACTCAAGTGTAGATAGATAAAATATTGAAAAATAAACACCAAATTAAAACGACAAGAGGACTTACCATCTGTGTGGGGATATAGAAATATACCTATGCCAACGCTCCAGCCCTGTGAACACATACACTCAAAATGAAGTTATAACAACATATATATATATATATATATATATCTAAACAAACTCATTTTCAAATTCATTTGCGCATACTGACTTGGTGATTTTTGAGCTCTGAGCCCATGGTGACAGTTTTTTTCGTTTTTAAGAATGGTTGAATTGGAATGGATTTGCGTTAGGCTTGCCCCTTTTCTTTTTGAATACTTTTGAGAATAACTCCTAAGAAATTCATAACTAGAGCAGTCATAAGGGGCCTCAAAGGGGTGGATAGGTAGAGTGCCTTTATTGCTTAGTCTCCATTTTGTGAGGCATATGTGATGTTTTGGTATTTCATGCTCATTGCGAGCATTTTGACCGCACCTAGTGCGTGATGGAATTGTACAAAACTATAACACACCATGATATGTACATATATCTCTTTTTGGCTTGGTTATTCCTTGCATAGAGTTGTCTTACATTGATGATTTGATTCACGTGTGTACTCTTAGATGTTTAGAATTTCTGATTTTCTATGCTTTTCAAAATGTATGCAGTGGATATGAATGATAACAGAATGCTTTCTTTTTGTATTTCATAATGTTGATATATGATGATGCAAACACAATGTGATCTTAAACTTAGTTTCTTTTGCAATCTTCGGTACTTCGTATTTGTCTTGACAAAACGTGATGACATAATGATATGATGAATAGATATGCTTTCCACTCCTAACCCCACACAACTAGTAAGATGTGAGGGCTCAACACCGAGAGTTAGAAAGGGCACAAGCCATGAAATTTGTTGAATGGTAATGGTGAGATGAAGATAGAGGTTTGACAGAGCCAAATTGGGATGCTACAACCTTACCCCACTAATGCTACCTCATAGTTTAGAATGTGAATTGCTCTACAGTTTATCTAGACTTGGATCCGTAGATGGCCACTTGGTTGAAAAAATATGGTTTTAAGGTTTTGAATTCTTCTTGGAATTTTGAACATCTAATTCACTTTGTTTTGACTTAAGATTTCATAGTAATTGATTTAATTGTTTATGACTTTCAGGTTTGTCAAAGAGACCCCCTACACCTTGCCCCATGCTACTAGTAGGAAGCATGGGCTTATCACCATGGACAAAGCATAGGTAAGTAAGGGCATTTCCTTCCTTTCCCAACCCTACGTCACTAGTAAGAGATGCAAGCTCAACACCGAAGGTTGGTAGGGCAAAGAAATGTGTAAAATAAAAAAATTCTGTTGATTTGCATTTGACTTACTTATTTGGAAAAATGTTTAGAATGTTCTTATTTCCAAGGAGATGTATGTGGGATAGATGTGACACCATGAAGCTTCTAGAATAGACCATGAACAAAAGACACCTATCCTAAGAAGAGACCAAAAGTAGAACCAAGTATGCAGGCCTTGGTATGGTTACTATAAAAAAATTGTCTTGTCTTGCTGGAACTGATGAAATGATGCAAAAATAGTTAATGATGCAATGAAGATTTAAAGAGAAATGATTAAAATGTTTTGCCAATATCTTCAAAAGTTCTTGGGGATTGATATAAGGATAAGCTCCTTGATCACACCTTTTATAAAATGAATGGACAAATGAAAATGCAATGCAGATGCAATAATGTACATATGAGAATGTTGATGGATCATGCGTAGTATCTCTTTAGGTGAAGGGAATTCACGGATTCACTAAACTCCTCACCTTCTAGAGTACACAAATAGAATGTGCCATTTTTATAATCTTCCACCACTTGATATGGACCTATCCACCTAGGTCTGAACTTTCTTCCCTCACCGGTCTTCTTGTCAATTCAGCTATCAAGCCTTAACACCAAATCTCCTTCGTAGATCTCATGTTCATATACCTTTTTATTGTATTACCGAGCCATGTGGTAAACTTATACACGTGACATTGCTCAAAGCATTCAATCTAACTTCATTGAGGATTTCTAATTGGGAGAGATGAGCTTCTCGATAACCCTCTTCTCCTAGGATCCCATGTAACGAAATGCAGAGGCTGGGTAGTTTGACCTCTAGTGGTAGAACTGTCTCAACACCAAACACTAAAGAAAAGGAAGTCATTCCCATTGGTGTTCTAACCAATGTTTGAGGCCCACAAGGCCAGAAAAAGATTCAGATGCCAATCTCATTTATTTTCCTTAACATTTTTTAGAAGAATGGATTTTAAAGTCTTATTGGTAGCCTCGGCTTGTCCATTAGCTTGAGGGTAATAGAGAGAAGTTGTGTGATGACTTATTTTGAACTTTGCACAAAACTCACGTACCTCGTCATTTTTAAAGATGTGCCATTATCAGAAATAATGACCTATGGCACCCCATACCTACAAATGATCTGGTTCAAGATGAACTTAGCAATTACAGAGCTAGGGACAGTGGTAAGGGGCATGGCCTCTACCCACTTGGTAAAGTACTCTGTGGCTATAATTATGAAATTATGGCCATTTGTTGACAAGGGAGATAATTTCCCTATCAAATATAGGCCCCACGTGGAGAAGGACCATGGAGTTTTGATTGGTTGTAAAGCTTGTGCCGGTATGTGGATTTCATGGGAAAACTCTTGACACTTGTGGCATCTGCGCAAAAAATATACCACATCATGTTTGAGGGTGGGCAAGAAATAGCCCATCCGATGTATCTTTCAGTAGTAGTGTGGCCGTCGAAGTGACCACCACATACCCCACTACGTGACTCATAAATAATCTTTTCAGACTCTTCAGAATCAACACATCTTAATAGCATCCCGTCAAAGGATTGTAATAAAGCACTTATTCTCGGATGACGTACTTGGCGGAAATTATGTGTAACCACCTTCTTTGTTGCGATGTTTCCCCTTCTAGGTACGTGTGGTCCATGATGAAATTGATGATGTCAGTGTACCAAGGACATACAGAGATAGGGGGCCTGGTTTCAACAAAGTATACGCACTCGTCGGGAAAGTCCAAATCTACCAAATCACCCCCGTCTAATGGATTATCAGCCAACTAATCTGCGATGATTTGACCCTTAACTGATTTTTTATTTACAAACGTTAGCTCAAACTCACCCATTAATGTAATGAAATGCCCAGCCTTTTTAGATAAGGATCCTTGCATGAGGAATGTCCATAAGTGGTCTGACTTGATGATGACCCTTGTCTCTTGATTAAGCATGTAATGTCTTAAGTGCTTGGTTGTGAAAACTATGGCAAGGCATTCCTTTTCTACCTACATGTAGTGTGTCTCGTAATCGAGTAACGTCCGACTGATAAAATAAACAACCCGTTCTCATTTGTCATCGTCCTCTTGTGCCAACATACAGGCCAGTGAAATGTTTGTAGCCTGCGAATATAAGATCAAAGGGTGATCTAACTTGGTGGCAT
Source organism: Taxus wallichiana var. yunnanensis (assembly GCA_018340775.1). Classification (NCBI taxonomy): domain Eukaryota; kingdom Viridiplantae; phylum Streptophyta; class Pinopsida; order Cupressales; family Taxaceae; genus Taxus; species Taxus wallichiana. The sequence goes on along the minus strand of CM031244.1, from coordinate 348,476,046 downwards.
TAGCGTGGGAGGGGACAACAAAAATCATTTAACTACCTTGAAGGCCTCATCACATTCCTCTATCCAATCTAGGCTATAATCTTTCTTTAACAAATTGTTGATTGGATGAATGGAAAAGGTCAAGTCAGGGATGAACCTTCGGATTGCACCGAGTTTCCCAAGGAAAGATCTAATACCAGACTCGTCCGATGGTAGAACCATTTCTAACACATCCCATATTTTGGTCGGGTCAACATCAATTCCTCGTGAAGATATAATGTAGCCCAGGAGCTTTCCACCTATTACACCAAATACACATTTCTCTGGATTCAATGTGACTCCATACTCAATCAAGCACGAGAGAATGATACGAAGCACCTTTGGGTGATCACAACACTTCCTGGCCTTGGCCAAAGTCATCCACATAGGATTCCACAATCTTATGAATAATATCATGGAATATGTAGGTCATTTCTCATTGGTATGTAGCACCAATATTCTTAAGACCAAATGGCATGACGACATAACAATAAGTTCCCCAAGGAGTTATAAATGTAGTTTTAGCTTGATCCTCGATCGAGATTTTGATTTGATTGTATCCCAAAACCCATCCATGAGGGACAACAACTCAAATCTAGAAGTTGCATCGACGATAATATCAATGGATGGTAGCGGTGAATCATCCTTGCGACAAGCCTTGTTGATGTCCCTAGGAAGTCTATGCAAATATGAATCTTTCCATTTTTGAGAACGGGGAAAATGTTAGATACCAATTTTGAATAATCGACTGGCTTGATAAATCCTACTTGGAGAAGCTCCGTTACTTCTTATTTTACCATAAGGGCTACCTTTGGCTTCATAGGTCTTGATTTATACTTAATTGGTTTGGTGTCTAGCTTAGTAACAAGATTGTGAACTACGATGTGTGGTGCAATTCCTGTCATTTCCTTATAACTAAATGTGAAGGACTTCCGATGTTCCTTAAGGACTTGGGTATGAATTTCTACTTCCTCTGGAGTTAAAGAGGACCCTAGTTAAGGAGGCATTACCACTCAATTAAGGAGGCATTACCCTCCTCAAACTCAAGTGGGGCTAGCGGAAACTCCAAGTCCCCTTCCTCTTCTACCTCATAAATTTCAAGATCTCTTCCGGAGATGACTCAATCATTGGATTCCCAAAATAAGAGGAGGAATGCAGAATTAAGGAAAATTCTACCTCTTGACAAGTAAGATGTAATTCCGCCAAAGTGTTTAAATAAGTTAAGGTTGAATCATCCCCATCGATAGGGTACGAAGAGTCAAACTAGCCCTCAACTTCCACGTATGTCAACATTGACGCCATTAGTGCTTTACAAATCAAGGATTCAGTGTGGAGTGAAACCGTGAAGTTGGTGTCCTCTAAATCATTACTTGGGGTGAAGCGTGAGGTAGAAGTCACTATAGAGTCTTCCAGAAGGTTTTGTTCACATGGGCGCCTAGATTAATATGAAATCAAATCCCTTGGTTAGGTCTAACATGACAGTTTTATAGAGTGTAAGTGTTCGGCCCTAGTCTCGTAAACCTCGGATACATGATTTGCGAATAGCTATGAATCACCCAACACCCTAATATTGAGGATGCCCATTCTCTTGGCTATAATGAGACCTAATAGAAGAGCTTCATACTCAGCCCCATTGTTTGTGCATTCAAAATTCAATTTGAAAGCAAAAGGTAAGACCCTTCCTTTGGGCAAGGTAAGGATTGCACCTACCCCGGAACCGAAGCGATAGTTGGCCCCATCAAAGTGGAGAGTCCAAAAATCACTCGGAAAGACATATGTTGAGTCATCCTTTGTAATTTATTCTTTTATTTTGGTTACATCTACCATGTAAACCTCATCTGCTAGAAGGGAACCAGGTCCCAAAGCACATCCCATACCCATGGAATTGAAGGGAAGAAGGATAGGAAAATACTTTTCTAATAGTTTAACAATCTTTGTTGTAGTTCCTAGTGAAACTGTCTATACAACAACGCTTTTATCCTTGAAGGCCAGAATACCCTCGATCAAACATGTAACCTCTAATTCTGTTGTGGGAACTAGCTTTTCTTCTGGTAACATGCTTACCGGTTTGTTTAACTAGTTGGTGGGAAGCTCGAATTCAGAGTGGACCCCTAGCCTTTTCTTCAAGTTGGCCAAGTGTATGTCAAAGGGATTTGGATTGACACGAGTGATGAAGACTTTCCCTAAATGTAGGAATCTGACTTCTTGGAACATGGTGGATGGGATTGCTTTCATGCGGTGTATCCAAGGGTGACCAAGAATCATATTATAGTTGGTTTCCCGATTTATAATATAAAACTCAGTAAGCACTGTCTTGGGTCCAAGAGTGACCGGTAATACTATGGTCCCGATTGAGGTTGCCTTGAGACTATCATAGCCTCTTAATGTGTTTCGCGTTGAGGAGAAATTAGTCTCCCCATATCCTAACTTCTGAAGAAAAGAGAAGGGGACGATGTTAACTACTGCCCCATCATCGATCATTGCACACTTCACATAGTTGTTATAGATCCAGACTTGCAAAAATAGGGCTGGATCGCCTCTACGAGCTATTTCGGCATCTGTAGGCATTTTGCTTATGTCAAATACAAACCCAATATCCCTTTCGGGCTATCCTGGAGGGAAAACGTCAAAGTCTATATGGTTTATCTAAACCTTTGGCGGTGGGGTAACATTAGCCAAATGGCTTAGACCGAGCACTTCTAAGAGATCAGCTCAATGAGTGGGAGAATTCTTCAGTAGATCTAAGAAAGAAATGTGTGAAAAGGTCTTGGTTAGATCATTGATCAAGTCATAAGCCCCTACTGGCTTTCTTAGTGTGTCATGAGCATTATTCGAGACAACTGGGTAAATTAGGATTGGCTGCAATGAATAGTCTCTAGCTCTTGTTGCAGCATTAATCTAGAGTTCAACGTCTAACTCAACCAAACCTACGATCTTCATTTGTTAGCGACCATCCAAAGGAGGTGCCACCTATGGGTTTGATGAAGTTGAGGCTTCATGATCATGAGTCCCTATTACAATTCCTTTATTCAAACCATTAGGATCTAGTCTTCTGTCCTTTAGACACATGGGGAGAGGATCATTGAAGATTCCTAATGGCATGTTCTATGGAGACACTGGTCCCATATAGGTGTTTTGATTAGGCGTGGTTGGATTGGCAGAAACATGTCAACAAAAGCTGTCTTTGGTTTTCGGAAAACTTTGCGAAAACTTATTACAATCATGGCAAGTTCTTACGTCATGCCCATTGCACCTATGGAAACCACAATACAAGTCAGGATCATAATCCTAAGGCCTTTGGTTGGTTCTGTTATCCAAAATTCACCCCTGGGTAATTTTGATAACATGCAGAATATTCAAGCCCTGCAAATAGATTGATTCAGGGCAAAAATCATGTTTCTAGGGTCCTCTTAATTTTTTCTAACTCTCCTTGTCCAGTTGAAAGAGAGCAAGCTCGAGAAAATGTGAGAAGAAAATAAGCTTGGGCCAGGAAAAATTGTGAAAATCGGCTAAGTCCTAGTCCCCGGGACAACCGGGACATTTGGGACGAAAAGGCGCGGATCGGCCGAAATGCCTCCAGGCGGCCCGTGAAGCAAAGGGACATCTGGGACAAGAGTATGCGAAGGGCGTGGAAAGCCGGTTCGGCCGAAAGAGGAAGTAAAATTGACTAACTAATGGCCAGGAGCGATTCGGGACAAGAGTACGCTGAAGTACGCGAACCGCCAGATCGGCGAAATGAGAACAACAACCAAAGCAAATGGGACATCGGGCGCGTGAGGACGCGAACCGGCCGAATCGGGTGAACCGGAAGATTTTGTTCTAGGCAGTTCGGGACATGTGGGACAAAAGTATGCGGCGGACGCGGATAGCCGAAGGAGCCGAAAGCCAATCAAAAGACACCACGTGTCATCGGCCAAATGATGGACAAGGAAGCCCATTTTAGGCGGATCGGAAGTTTTGGCCCAAGTAGTTTAGGACATCCGGGACATATGGATGCGAAGGAGCGGCAGGCCGAGAACTAACCAAATCACGACATGTGTCGCAGGGAAAGAGTCCAAAGGTCAAAGGGCGAATTTTGAGGGGTCACCAGCTAATCGAAGAGGACATGTGTCCAAGTTAAAGGGGCCACAAGGAAATTTCAAAAGAAATCCCGTGAAAGGAGGAGAGAGAATTATTCAGCGAATCGAGCTTGCCACGTGTCGTCAGGGTGGCGAAGCGGAAAAGATTTCAAAATTCGTTTTGGTCTGCATCCGTGCCCTAAAACTTCGGATCGTCATATCTTTCGATCTAGAACTCGGATTTGCGTTATTTATATCGACGGAAAGCTTGTGAAATTCTCTACATGATTTTGGGATTAATATCAAGTTTTGGTGCAGTCTGGAGGAGAAAATCGAGAAACAGCTCGATGCGTGTTCATGGCCGAAATGACATTCCGGACTGCATTTAATGCGAATGGGTCGCATTCTCCCGTAATCTGGTCAAATATGGTAGGGTATGGGTTTGTAAGGTTCCCCATGCCGTTTTAATGCACCTACTACACCAAGAAAGAATGGGCTCCCATGCTTTTACGTTTTTTTGTCTCTGGGCTCGACCCATGCAATGTAAAGCGATTTGGCTCGAGTAAAATTACAGGTGGTTCATCTTTTCTACTCTTCCCTCCCTTCTTTCCTTCTCTAGGGTTGAAAATGGAGTTCAAACCTCCTCCCTTGCTCTATAATGGCATTTTTCCTTTTACTATTGAAATGATGTTCTGTGCAAACTTCTGGAGCAACAAAACGTGTTTTGTGATGCATCTGTCCATCCTTGCTCATTTTTGCTTGTTCTCTTCTTGCCTCTCTTCATTACAGGTATTTGTGCATGTTTGAATGTTCATTGTAGGTTTGGAGCTATGTTCATGGAGTTTTGGGACATTTTCTGTGTGAAATCTATCCTTGGGCCTGTGATGCATCTGTCCATCCTTCCCATTGCTCACCTCTCTTTGTTCCATGGCAGTTTTGATAGATGTTCAACATTCTCCTTCTCTGGTGTATCACCGTTTTAGTGTAGGCTTTTGTTCTTTTCCTTTTCTCTCTCTCTCTGTCTCCTTGGCATTGTTAGATTAGGATTAGATTAGCTTTTCCTGCACTGGAATAGCTTGTGGCGGAGTAGTTTAGGAGCAGGAACCAGCCTTCTCTGGAGATTCCTTTCTCATTCTCGCAAGTCCCCACACTTGGAGAGAGGTTTCCATGTTGTGAAATCACACTAGATGCTTGAGTGATCAACCTAGAAGCCTGATCGCATCGGGGTGCTTTGTGATTTCACACCAACGCTTTTTGGCACGCCCGGTGGGACATCACAGAAGTTAGAGTTTCATCTTTCAGAGGTGTCTCATTATCAAATAGAAAATATTAAGCCACCGTGCGACCATCAACAGTTTTGGCATGCCCGGTGGGACCTTAGAGGTCTTCCACTTCATCTTTTGCAGGTTGATGTGTTCCTGTGAAGATTTCAGCCTTTGGAGGCACTTGCAAACACATCTGGTGACTCCATCTGGTCAACAACCCATCTCTGAAGTTGCAGACCTTCCTTTCCATTCATTTTCATTCTTTTTCTATCCATTCTTCCTTCCATCTCTTCCATCTTCTTTCATTCTATGAAGTTTTGCAATCATGACTTCATTTCCATCATGGAATTCACATCAACAACAGCAGTATATCACACCTCCAACATGTTTTACAAATCCTCCAAATCAACATTTTGAACAAATTCAAGATCAGTATGCATACCCATATGAACAGCAGTGCCAAAGTCAGTTTGGCTATGGAGCTTTCCAAGAGCAAGAGTATGCATATAATGAAGACAATCAGATGCAAGATGCTGGTCTGTTGGAGAAAATCCAAAAGATGGAGGTAAACATAGTGCAGTCCAGGGCTCAGGCACAGATGAGAGCATTTGGAATCGGTTGTGGAGCACCCTGTCCATGGGTGGGACCTTTTCCAAGGCATTACAGCCCTCAGGAGAAGCTTGACTTCATGATTGCAACGCTGCCTTTGCTTGCAAAGTGGATTGAAGAAATAGAGGTGTATGAGAGGAGTATTCAAAGCAACCTTGTCAATGGGTAAGCACACCTTCTCATGCCTTTTCTTTTCCTCTTTCCCAATCTGTTTCATCTCAGCAGTGTCAAGCTTTAAACTCTCCATCTGCTGTCCCAAGTGTTGAATCCATCCCTCCATCCCCTAGTCTTCCACCCCATCTCAATTCTTCTTTCCTTTTCCCTTCCAAACAGTCATCCTCTCCACAAGAGCTAAATGAAATACCTCCCACTCCAAAGAAACAAGAGGTTTTACCTCCTCCACCACCACAAAAAATTGCAAAAATCAGTCATGAGGGATAGCAAGAGGAAGGGGAAGCTGCTCCAAATCCAAAAGAAGAGGAGCACATTCCAGATGTGGGGGAGAAAAGTGTAGATCCAAAGGGTTTGAGCACAAAGCAGGTTATAGAAGAACCTTCAGTTCTTCTCTCTACTTCATCTCTCTCAAGTTCTAGTACTGAAGAAGAGTTTGATCCCTCAAACTCAATGCTGGAGGATGAAAGAAACCATGGTGATCAAGTTGCAGATCAAGAGAACACCATGGGAGAGGTTGAACATTTGCAGCAGGACAGCAATGAGGTAGTTTACCTGTCTGATTTGGAGGACTGTTTTGATGAAGAAGAACCGGTTGAGTTTCCACCATTCTCTCTTTCATCATCCATCTTCCAAACACAAGAGCCTACTATCATGGAGGAGAGTATTCATTTGCAGCATCTTGCATCTTATAGAAGCTCTTTGGAACCAAGATTGGAAGATTTTAATCTTTCATGTCCTTCATTGGAGGAAGAGAAAGGGCAGAAGGGTTCTACCATTGCTTCCACACCATCCATTCAAGGTCTACAAGAGAACTCCATTCTTGGAGTTGAAAATCAGAGCTATGGGCATATCAAACGGATCAAACCTTGCCCAATTAGGTATTTGGCTTCATTGGAGCCAAAGGAGAAGCCACAACCAGTCATGCTTGCTTCTAAGCATGAGGATGAGCTGCAAAGTTCCAAGGATCAGCTGTCATACCTCTTCAATCCAAATGCAGAGCAACTAAAAGAGGTATTGAATTTTCTTTCAGCTGATACCTTGATGATTTGGGTGGAAGACCAGCTTCTTGTTGATTTCCCACTCATCCTAACAGCCATGATCAGCTCCAAATTAGCTGCATGGTTGCCAATTTTGAAAAAGGAAGCTATTTTGCACAACCAACATAGGTTTTTTTAGCTCACCTTTGTTCCGTTAGAGTAGAGTAGGTAGGTTTTCTTTCAAAGAGAAGAAGTGCTTGTGCACACTCGCATGTTCCATTTGTAGTATGTATGATTTTAGTTCTCGTACATAGTTTTGGTGTTGTTGGTTCCGCTCTTGCAGATTCATTTCAAGTGGCATTTTGGTGAGAACAACTCCATGTCCGGTGGGTTTCAAGTGGCTCAGAGGGAAGTTTTCAAAGTTCAGATCAGTTGCAGGTTACAACTCATGACTCCATGCCCAATGGATGCTTCAGGTAACTAGTAACTTCATCTAGCAGGCAGATGACCCCACTGAGTCGCAAATTGTTATCCAAAATTCACCCCTAGGGTAATTTTGATAACATGCATCAGAATATTCAAGCCCCAGGCAAATAGATTGATTCAGGGCAAAAATCATGTTTCTAGGGTCCCTTCAAAAAATTTTTCTAACTCTCCTTGTCCAGGTTGAAGAGAGCAAGCTCTGAGAAAATGCGAGAAGAAAATAAGCTTGGGCCAGGAAAAATTGTGAAAATCGGCTAAGTCCTAGTCCCCGGGACAGTCGGGACATTTGGGACGAAAAGGCGCAGATCGGCCGAAATGCCTCTAGGTGGCCCGTGAAGCAAAGGGACATCTGGGACAAGAGTACGCGAAGGGAGCGGAAATCCGGTTCGGCTGAAAGAGGAAGTAAAATTGACTAACTGCTTGAGCGGGACGATTCGGGACAAGAGTACACGAGTACGCGAACCGCCGGCGATCGCCGAAATGAGAACAAAGTTCAAAGCAAATGGGACATCTGGGGCGCGAGGACGCGAACCGGCCAATCAGTGAACCGGAAGATTTTTTTCTAGCGATTCGGACATGTGGGACAAAAGTACGCGCAGACGCGGATAGCCGAAGGAGCCGAAAGCCAATCAAAAGACGCCACGTGTCATCGGCCAAATGAGGGACAAGGAAGCCCATTTCAGCGGATTGGAAGTTTTTGGCCCAAGCAGCGATTTGGGACATCCAGACATATGGACGCGAAGGATCTGGCAGCCCGAGAACCAACCAGATCATGACACGTGTCGCAGGGAAAGAGTCCAAAGGTCAAAGGGAGAATTTTGAGGGTCACCCGAGCCAATCGAAGAGGACACGTGTCCAAGTTAAAGGGGCCCACAAGGAAATTTCAAAAGAAAGCCCACGAAAGGAGGAGAAAGAATTATTCAGCAAATTAGAGCCTCGCCACGTGTCATCCGGTGGTGAAGCGGGAAAAGATTTCAAAATTCGTTTTGGTCTTCCGTGCCCTAAAACTTCAGATCGTCATATCTTTCGATCCGTAACTCGGATTTGCATGTTCTTTATATCGACGGAAAGCTTGTGAAATTATATAGATGATTCTAGGGTTAATCTCAAGTTTTGGTGCAATCTGGAGGGAGAAAATTGAGAAACGGATCTGACGCGTGTTCATGGCCAAAAATGACATTCCAGCGACCAGATTTAATGCAGAATGGGTCGCATTCTCCTTTAATCCGGTTAAAGATGGTAGGGTATGGGTTTGTAAGGTTCCCCATGCCATTTTAATGCACCTGCAGTTAAGAAAGAATGGGCTCCCATGCTTTTGTATGTTTTTTGTCTCCTGGGCTCGACCCATGCAATGTAAAAGCCAGATTTGGCTCAGAAAATTACAAGTGGTTCATCTTTTCTGCTCTGCCCTCCCTTCTTTTCTTCTCTAGGGTTGAAAATAGAGTTTGAACCTCCTCCCTTGCTCTATAATGGCATTTTTTGCCTTTTACTATTGAAATGATGTTCTGTGCAAACTTCTGGAGCAACAAAACGTGTTTTGTGATGCATCTGTCCATCCTTGCTCATTTTTGCTTGTTCTCTTCTTGCCTCTCTTCATTGCAGGTATTTGTGCATGTTTGAATGTTCATTGCAGGTTTGGAGCTGTGTTCATGGAGTTTTGGGACATTTTCTATGTGAAATCTATCCTTGGGCCTATGATGCATCTGTCCATCCTTCCCATTGCTCACCTCTCTTTGTTCCATGGCAGTTTTGATAGATGTTCAACATTCTCCTTCTCTGGTGTATCACCATTTTAGTGTAGGCTTTTTTTCTTTCCTTTTCTCTCTCTCTCTCTCTCTCCTTGGCATTGTTAGATTAGGATTAGATTAGCTTTGCCTACACCTGGAATAGCTTGTGGCGGGTAGTTTAGGAGTAGGAACCACCCTCTCGGAGATTCCTTTCTCATTCTACAAGTCCCCACACTTGGAGAGAGGTTTCCATGTTGTGCAATCACACTGGATGCTTGAGTGATCAACCTAGAAGCCTGATCGCATCCAGGGTGCTGTGATTTCGCACTAACAGTTCCTTGTTTTGGTCCTAAACCACGTTATTGTTTGGTTGTTGACCACTATAGTTAACACTTTGGAACCCTTGCCCTGGTTTGGGAATTGGTTGGGGTATTAACTAGGGCTTGGGGTTGGCATTTGTCTTTGTGGCTGAGGTTGTTGTTGTTGTTAGGGATGATTAAAATCCACAACATTTACCGAGGGTGATAAATTGTTGCTCCTCTTATTGTTGTCATTGTTATTCCCATTGTTTTTGTTATTTGTTGTACTGATCTTTGGTGGGACTAACAACATTAGGATTTTTGGGCTGGTCAGTCACTCCATTGGTCATGACTCCATGATTCTAGTTAAGGATCTTTGGTCCTTGATTGTTATTTGTATTGTTGGAGTAACCGGGAGTTTTTTGAGAAGGGGTAACTAACTTCCCATTTTCTCGTAGGTCTTACAACTACTATCAATGGCCGCTTGGTCGATCCAAAGAGCACCATCTAGCACATCTTCATAGCTCCTTAGTAGGAAATTTTGAACCTATTCCTTTGTCTCTCTATTGAGGGAGTGGAGGAACAAATCACAAATTTCTGTTTGGTCCTTATTTGGAGCACTTGCGGAAGAGTAGAGAACATGTCGCCACCTCGAATGAAGTGATCTGCAGACTCATTATGTTCTTGTTTAATATGAAGAAATTCCCGATTCCTATTCGTAAAGCTTGTTCATATCAAAGGCTTTGATAAAATCTGAGACTAGTTGCTTGAACGAGTGTATCAAAGCCTCCAGTATCCTATAATACTAGTCGAGAGCAATAGCTTCAAGTGTCTTAGGGAAAATATTTGCAATGACTGCATCCCATGGGGTTAGCTCGAATGGCCATTACATAAGCTTTGATGTGAGCATTTGGATCACTCTCCCCCTTGAACTTTAGGAGATTAGGAAAGGGTATCAGGAGCATGACTGCCCGAATGGAGAAATATATGGGTTCTTTGAGATATTCAGAATAAGTCCCCATTGCATATGTTTCCACCATTGAAGACCCTTGTTGGGGAGGTGGGGGCTGCGTTGGCTTCTGAAATGGGAAAACATAAATATTTTGTGAGGCATATGACATCCCTTGCATTTTTCCATATGGATATGGGTAGGTGTACATGTCCCCCTGTGGAGATTTGGAATACATGTGTATATATGGGGGTTAACTTCCTTGATATGGAGTTGAAGGTACGAAGCCAAGGAACGTCACATTTCCAGCTGGTATAGCATTTGAGAACGCATACGGAGGGAACCTGTTGTAGATAATCATATGTGGCTTGAGGAGGCATACCCAAGGTACCCATCCTAGTTAACAATTCTACATGGTTCAGAATATTCATGTAGACTAGTGGGTTCTAGGCAGTCGGTATTTTCCCATGGTTCTATGGGTAAGGAGTCCACGCTTGCCATGCGTATGAATTTTTGTATGTTGGGCAAGCTCTAACTCCTTGACCTTACCAACCAAAGCTGAAATGACATCACTCGTTGACGGGGCGGTGCCTTGCTTAGACTCCTTTGGTTGAACCCTTGAAGGTTGTTGAGGAATATGGTGTCCTACTATGAATTGTTCATGATGTTGCCACCCCTCATTAGTTGTATTGTTAGTTGGTGGCGGGGTAACACTATTGTTTTGATGTAGGACACTACCTTGCCCTTACAACCTATCAAAAGATTTGTTCATTTGTTGAAAAATTTTCTCACTCCTAGAATATGTGCTAGATACTTCTCATCAAGATGGGGGAGTGGATCGGATTGCACGGTGATGGGCTGTTGAAACAATACCCAAGGAGATGAACTAGTTTCTCCAAGTAAATGTCATGTTATTTGAACTTGATTGTTCAAGGGGGTAAGTTTGAGTGATCTGATCTAGTTCTTCAATGCGCATAGAAGAACCAACATTGGTTCCCTAAAGTAGAGGATTTTGAGTGGATGAGTGGTTGTCTGCCCATGTTGAAAGTGAAGGTGACTACTTTGGTATGTTTGAATGGTGTTGGTACAATTCAAACCCGGATGGGTCGACCATACTCGTCATATCCTCGACATATTCGGGGTATAAGAATACCCGCAGAATAAAGGATGGATGAAAGCGGAAATGTTTAGAGACTAGCTCTTCACGTCGGGTTCACCAATTTGTACGACAGAAAATCAACATGTGACCTTCTACACACTTGACCTCTCAAGGTCGTGCTGAGACATCCAGTTTGGAATTTGAAATGGGAATGAAAGTGATGACGATGACCAAGCTAATTGGGAAAACTTATGTCTTCGACATGCAATAATAGAATCTGTGAATCTAAGGAAAAGAATGCTCTCCTAACCTGAAGGGGTGTAATGGCGAGTGGTCCGATATGATAGCTACTTGGAGAATCAAATCGATTTCTAGCTCAAATTGAGATTCTATTGGTGGGTTGTGGAATACGTCAAAAGTAGCCTACAGTGCCTCGTATAGGTTTCTAAACAAGGTCATGGAAATTGAGCGAGAGATGTAGCAGAGCTACAGGAACTAAGGGTGATTCTTTGGTCTCATCCAGAAAGTCCTAGCACTGATCGGCTACTATGTTTAATAGTGACAGCTTGTTTGATGATATCGGTGGAAGCAAAGTGAGGATATAAATACCTATGTGCATAGGCTAGTGCCATTATCTAACTAACTAGAAGGTTCATTGGGTTGCGAGACCTATGGGTCACAACCAAAGACTTGTTGAGGCTGAGGCCCTGGTATGGTCATACATGGAGTCAAATCCTATTCCCAGGAGCATTCCAAAAGTCATAGGCCTTGTTAGTAGCTATGTTTAAAGTCCCTAACTGTCTTATTTTCTCTGTGTATGTGGCAGGTGTGTGTAAGATTGTTAAGCGTAGACTTGTGTCAATGTCAGTTACTAACTTTGGCCCATTGGGTTGTGGGACAAGAGGATCACAACCATAGGTATTTTCCTATTGTGGAACATTGATGGTCATACAAAGTGATTTTGATTTGTTTTCAGTGAATAAACTATCTATCAAATTAAATCTAAACTATATTTTTGGTGTTTTCTCAATATATAAGAACAAAGAAATAAACAAGCTAATCTATGGAAATAAATATTTTTGTGCTTTTCTAACCAATAATTTAAAGAAAACAAATAGCTGGTTGGATGTAGCTAGCTATCGTGCAAATGTGTGAATCTAAATCTAAGATCTACTCTAATTCAAATAAAATATCTCCAACTCTACCTCAAAAGTGAAGAATAAATCATGACTCTAAAAGAGCTATAATTCACCCACTATTTCCGGCAATATTAAAGAGAAAACTTCCTATTGACTTGATCTACTTGTAACTATTTGATTAATTGAAAGGAATTGTTTCTCTACTTATTTCATATGCAATTTTACAAAACAAAGCAAACAAATACACAACTCAAACCCTGGAAGAGCAAGAGCTTTAGCAAATCTGGAAGTATGAGTATTTGTCCCCTCGAGTTCTTTCCTTTCTTTCTCTAAGAGTTCATGTGAGTCCAAGGATGGGAATGCAAAGAACAACAACAAGAGGATGGCGCTTGAGCGATGGTAGCTTGGAAGAAATTTGGGTGTAATGCAGGTAGAAGAAAGATAGCACAAGAGATCTAAATTTGGCTATGCAATTCCTAGCAAGATTATTACAGCACAACAATGCAAGATACATAAAATTCTCATGCCCTTTTTCTTGAATACAAGCATGGAATATATAGGAATGGAATATAGAAGATTACTTCATGCACAAGGCAATGAAGAGGGAGTTCCACTCATTAAATATATTTTAAAAAATAGAAGGAGCAAGGAGAACCAAGCAAACGCATCTATTTTTAGCAAATTTGGCTCACAGATGCATTCAAAAATCGAACTTAAGTGAATCGTCACATGAAAATTCACACATGAAGATTATGGAAAATCGTTAGGACCACCGCCCGCACATGTGGTGGTGGTTTTAGGACCTCCGCCCTACCTCCGGGTGGCGGTTTACAAACCGCCACCGGGCAGCAGGTGGCAGTTTTGACACTTAAGGCCAAAGCAAGCACAGAATGAAGGGGAAAACTAGAAAAATGCAAGGAGAAGCTATGTAAGGCTATTTAGGCTACAAATATATACTGCAAGTGGGCTTTGGATCTTAAACAACTTCTCAAAAGGATTTTGAATCATCACTAGGGACCTTTTTACCGTTTTCTTGAAAATGTAGCACGTGTAATTTTGGGTGCGTACAGTGCTTCAAACCTGTCCCACCAAAGCGCTCCAAAATTGTTAGTGTGGTTGCACAATGGTTTAATATTCATTGTTGATAACGAGACACCTCAGAAAGATGAGAAAACCTAACCTTAGTGTCCCACCGGGCATGCCCAAATTGTTAGTGCGGAATCACAACACCCCCAAATGGCCTTGTTGTGAGATGGGGCATTCAATGTGATTGCACAACATGGAACCATCTCACAAGTTGTGGGACTTGCAAAACTTGAGATGGACCTCCGAGAGAAATCCATTTCTTGCTTCCTAATCTACCTGCCACAAGCTACTCCAGTGTAGGAAAAATATAACTAATCCTAATCTAACTGTTCCAAGGGGAGAGAGAGAGAGAGGGTGAAAGAGCCTACACTAATTGGTGATACGCCAGAAAATGAAGTGCGAGATGCTCTGTTGAGGGAGGATGAAATAGAGGAAAAATGAAGATGGGAAGGTCAGATAGAAGTGACACAAAACCATATCCAAACCTATGATCAAAACTCCATGAAACAAAACACCCCGTACTTGTAAGTGTGAAATACATGCACAGAAAATAGATTTGAAAGGTAGAGGCATAGGGAGACAACAAAACAATGCAAAGGGTTGAAAAAATACCACAAAAACATGTTTTATTTGCTCTATAAGGTGCACAGACCATTACATTCTTGCTCAGAGGCACAAATCCACTTGTCAAGCGTAGGAGAAGGTTTTCAACTTAAAATGGAGTCAGAAACAAATTTGACAGAGTTTCCCTACACCCAAAATGTCTCTCCTTCTCAAAATGAGAAGTGTTACAATATATATAAGTTTAGAACGATGAAAAAATAGAGAGAAAGGAGGAAAACGGACCTTGTTTTGAGAATTCAACCACCCACCATTAATGCCCTGCAAATCCACCTATAATCTATCAAATCTTCCTCTCCATGTCTACTTTAGTGTGTTGGAGAAGGAAGAATAGTGAATCAAATCAAATTTGGGTTGTTGAAACAATTAGATCTCATATTGATGGCTTGAAAGACGTTTTCCCATTTTTCACCCACCAACACCTGCTAAAAATAATATTTTATGCTTCCATGGCATAGGAAAAGTTGAGACCTTTCAAACGGTGCCAAATTTGTTGAATTTCTGACATGGTTCGAAAGATATGTCCATTTGAATATTTGAGTTGGGTTCGTACAAAAATGGAGAAAACCAGTGAGCAAAACGGGTTCGCGGGCCTAAAACTCACTTTGTGCCCTTTGGCACCATAAAATTCAAAATGCAAAATTTTCCCCACAACCCCGCAATTCACTTTTTGCAAAATCATCTTCGGCCCCGCCTGCCCACATCTTCCATTTGGGCAAAAATACCTTCCAAGGCCCGCCAGCCCATAACTTGCAAAATATGAGGAGTTAGAAGGACTTCTTTATATTTTTGGAAAGGGGAAGAAATTTCCCACCTAATGAAGATGCTTTAGGAAACCTTAAGTGCTTAGAATATCTGAAAAATTGGATTGAATCACTAAAGGAGGGGAAATGGGTGCAGTTAACCAAAAATAAGCATGAACTTATTTTGGATAACAATCACTCTCAACTTCTTGTTATTTGTCCTTACTTTCCATTACCTATTGTATTTTATAGGTTTTTTATATTTATCTAATTAATATCAATCCTTTGATTAAGATTTAAATTTTATTAAATCATATAGGTGATGTGGGCTAAGCATCACAACCAGCTCCAAAAGTATTAAACTCGAAACCAACTTTAATTACATTCCACATTTATAAAAACATTAGAAATGATATTTTTGAGAAGATATTTATAGAAATTCATGTCATGTATTGTAAATTTTATGACCAATTTTTTTACTTTCATTTAATTTTTACTCAAAAATGTGAAAAAAGTTATAATAAACCCATGCTTACAAACGAGATTCAACTTACACACAAAAACAATGCAAACTCATGTCGTGAGTTTAAATGATAGAGGAATTACATGAGCGAGAAAAACATTATTTGGAATCAAAATACCACATTCCCTGCAATGTCTTTCCTTCCCACGATGAACATGAGCCACACAATACCATTGTCCTTAGAAGTAGTTGAGGATGAGGGTTCTTTACTTTACTTTGAGGATATTGTTGGTGATTTATAACTTCACGTTCGACTCTAACATCAATTTTCCTTTCCATTCACCTCACTTTCAACTCAAAATGTAGGGAATTTTTTTACCTACAATGTTTTATGGTGTCAATATTAAGATTATAGGCCATGTGAACACAATGAAATATCCTTTGCTTAAAGAAATTGTGCTAAATTATTTAGCATTATCTTGCATTCATTCGTAATGAAGAAATAAGTCACACATCCACCGAACTTCATGATAAAAAAATTTTTCCAACATTTGGATGGTATCATATACTATAATACCATGTCAACCAACACTTATGGTATTATATCACATACCCAAAAAAATAGGCAACTCTATTATTTCCTAAATAAAGCACATGGCCATTATTTCACATTTCCTCAAAAAGACACATACCCACAATAAAACATGTCATACATACAAATAGGGGTTATTATTATTCATATTAGATTGAATATTTGAGGGACATGCATACAATATAATGAATTATTTCATGAAAACTATCATTACACCGAAGGTGTTCCCCTATGGGAAAGACCCTTCTGGTCAATTCAACGAGGATGTTAAATTTGATGGCCTTTTAGATGTTTTTGCAAGGCGTTTAATTTTGACGGTGGTTTGATTATTTTTTTGCTATTTTTACAGGTTTCTTGTTTTTAGTTGTTCCAGCTTCCTCATGTCGTCCTCTACCGCGAAGGGTGTAGTCTAATATGGAGAAAATCGACCTTTCATGAATATCCAAGGAACGGACAAACCATTGTGATTTACCGAGTCTAAACATGCAACGAATGCTTGATTTTATCATGCGTATGCCAAATATTTTTGTTTCCACTCTAGCTTCACAAAAATGTTAACTTTTTTTCGAGATCTAATTCTACATTCCTGCTCTAATGTTATAGATTAAATCATTTGCTTTAAATCATCTAGATTTCATTATTGCCAAACAAATTTGGTAGTCACGATTTTAAAACATACATTATTTTCCTAAGCCGAAGAATTAGATACCTAAGTACCCTAATTTGATATTTATATTTGGGTTTGGAAATTCAGAATTTACCAAAGTAATGGTTTAGATCGGTCCATTTTCTCGGGTCAATTTGTGTATTTGGTCTAGTCATGGGTTTTGTCTATTTTGTTTATTTTTTAAAACTAGGGTTTTGTGAATTAACATAAAAATTCCCTACCTGAAATCGATTGGGAAACCATAATTCTTTCTAAACCCTAAATTTGACTATTTTGTTTATTTTTGTAAACTAGGGTATTATGAGTTGACGTAAAAATTCCCTATTGAAATCAATTGGGAAACCCTAAATTTAGAGATATGAAGTCAGGAGATATGAATCCGGGTGACTTCCTAAAGGATTTGAATCATCGTTATAGAAGAAATATGTTTCAAAACATAATTATCGAGCTCTCTAAGGGAAAACAATGCTCATAAATTTACAATCACGGAGATTAATGGTAAGCCAAAAAGACAACATGATAAGGAAAATAAGCAGGCATGTCAACAGAGGAGTAAGCGTTAGCAATGAAATATCATTGAAGAAACAAAAGGGAAGGTTTCGATGTATTTACCTCGGGATGATGTTGGTGCAGCAGGTTGGGAGTTACAAATGGAGGTCTTGATGTAGAGGAGACTTGGGCAAGTGTTTGATCTTTTGAACCATGAGCTCTCTGCATTGTTGAAGATGGCAATGACAGATTTTGGAAAGAACTTGTTACAAATGTTTCCCTTTCTTCTTTTTCAATTGTAAAGAATGAACGAATAAAAGAATGTTGTACATTTGTGTTGTGATAAACCAATATGCTTCATTCTAAAGTGCAATTGGCTTCATTCTTTATCCCCTGAAAAAAGATCCACTAGTGAGATCATATTTTGACACAGTTGCTTCCTAATGAACATTATTCATTTTTATTCTCTGAGAAAATCAAACTTAAGACCAACAATATACTTATCGTCAGAAAGAATGAATGAATAAAAGAAATTTGAATCAAGGGTTAAGGGGAGTACCAAGTAATTAAATATATCATTCTCCAGTTTGAGTGTATCAAAATAGGTATCAAGTAAAATTCATAATTTCTGTGTTGCAGACTTGAGCTATTATGATTTTCACTGTATTTGTTTTCACAATTCCAACATCTGCATTGAAACATCGAAGTATTTCCCTTTGTTATTGGAAATGTATCCATGAAATCATATGAAGAATCTCCAATTATAAATCATTATGGAGGAGGCTTTTATGTATTGTCTTGTCTATGTCTTTTGGTAGATCATTGTTTGAGTACATGGTTTTTCAATTTACTTGAAATGTGAATCCACACCAAAACCTTGAACCTGGGTGCTTGGTGAGGCACTTACAATTTGTTTTAGATGTTAGGAATAATCCTATTAGTGCTCATAGGGGTTTGCATGATATATATGTGAGAATATATTATGATAATGTGCTTGAGTAAATTATTATTAGTGTTATAACAATTTACGTAATTAGTGGTAGTTGAGAGAATATAGGTATACATTTTTAGAGTTGTTATGCCTACCTAATATATATATATAGCTAAAATATTGTGAATGGATATCCTGGATGAATTGAATAATAATAAGATTATTATTCCGGTGTTATTTGATTTAATCCTGTGTTAGACTATTTGGTTTTCTATATTTGGTATCAGAGCGATATTATAATTTTGTGGATGTGCATTTGTATTTTTAGATTCAATTATTCTCATGTAAAGAATAGTCTGGTTTTCCAAGAATTCGATCCTAACGTGTGGATAAATTTATTTCTCTAAACTGTTCACTACGTCCTTAGCCTGGGAGGTATTCGCTCATATTTTCCTCTGTCAAGCAGTGTCTACAACAAGATTTGGTACCAGCGTATAACTCTGATCTTCCTCATGCCATCTAGTGCATATATTAAAGGACAATCAGGTATCTCTATCATTGTAGAATTTCCGTCTAATTTTATATTGCTTAAAATTTCTATCTGAGTAAAACAAGCATAACTTTCTCATTTCTCAATGAAATTGAGAATTTCAAAATGTTCTAAAAGCTTGAAATGAAGGGAATAAAACCCATTAATTGTTTTGGAAAATTCGTTTTTGGGTGTGAGCAGTCAATTTCAGAAATATGACATTTTTTTAAGAGCATTCAACATACTGGTTTGGATTTGTTCTCTGTTGGCATAAGATCAGATTTTTCCTCCTACGTATTGATCAGAAGACCCACGTTGTTGTTCATATTTCAAAGCTCATAGGCACCCTTCCATCTTATAGATCTGCTTTCCTCCACGGTGGACCGAGATCTCTATCGGAATCATCACTTCATATATGACATTACATTGGACTTGGCACTTGTGCACCCGCCATCAACTCCAGTTTGCATGTTGCATTCGGTACATTATATCTTCACTACATTTGCATTGGAATTCATTTGAGTTCAGTAAAAATCAACCTTCTGGATCGATAGTTCATTCCACCATCCACGGGTAAGATCAAGTCTGAATCACATTGGGCAGCGAGCTAAGTTGGGTATTGATTATCCAATTTTGAAGGCATTTTTGCATACAATTCGGAGAAGACATCAGTCATATGGTGGCCGTATAAACTCATTGTGAATCGGTTCATGGTCAATCAAGCCCGAAGTGCATGTCTTCATCTTTCAACATTGGCATCTATTCATAAACCAACTCCAGCCTGAATTTATTTTGAAGAGCTACCTGTGTGTGCCCAAAATATATCCACACGGCATTCCAAGGCATTAAATGGTGAAATTTGTCTCTTGTTGTGTTTATTTTTAGCATTTTATGTTAATTTTCATAACAGTAAAGTCAATAGTTTGTAATTTTATAAAAAGTAATCATTAATTAATTTTTATCATTCATGTATATTACAATTAATGGATTTATAATTTTCCATTACAAATTAAGTTTATAGTCTATAATGTCTATTTGTTTGTAAAAAGGTGCATTTTCAGTTTTAGCCAACACCTATTTTTAAATTTGTGAAGATTCATAATGGATAAGTTGAGTCACATTGAAAAATTTGAAGGTAAATATTTTCATACCTGGCAAGTATGAACTCAGTTGTTCCTAATTAACAAAGACTTGTGGGATATTGTTGATGGAAAAGAGAAGAAACCGAAAAATGCAGATGAAGCAGCAAAATGGGCAAGCAGAGATCGAAAGGCTACAAAGTGATTATTGGATTGGGTCTATCAAATTCTTATTTGCATCATATAGACTTTAAAAATTCCTCTCACACAATTTGGGAGACATTGAACAAATTGTTTGGATCACAAGCTGGAAGCGCAACAATATCTTTAAAGCAGAGATTGTTTGGCCTCAAGATGGAAGAAGGCGACAACATGGTGGAACATATTAGTAAGTTTCATTCTATTTGCAATCAACTAGTGGGAATAAGTGTAGATGTGCCTGATGACGATGCTAAAGTAGTATTACTCAATAGCATGCCTCCATGCTATTCTAACATGGTCTTTACATTGAGTAAAATAAATCCAAGTTTAGAAGAACTTATTTCTTCTTTACTAGATGAAGAAAAGAGAATCATGTTTGTGGAACCAGAGGAAAAAGCCTTGTATGGTAAGAAACAAGATAAAAGAAGATCTAAATCTTCTTTCAAACCTGGATCATCTTATAAAGATTCAAAGAAGTGGCTCACCTATTATTATTGCAGACAATCTGGTCACTTGTCCTCAAATTGCAAGAAAAGAGCACAAGACTTACTTGATGGGAAACTACAAGATAATGCCATGGTGATGAAGGAGAAAATGAAGAGGAAGGAAATACTACTTATACAGAAAATCAAAGTGATGAAGATTTTCTCTATTAAATAATTTAAATCGGAGGATGGAGGCAACGGAGGAAGGAGGACAACCAGCATCCTCTCATCAGTCATCAGCGACGAGGCCATGCAACAAATTTGGTGACATGTGTGTGTTTGTTTTTCAGCATTTCCAGTGTGTTGATTCATTTCAGAGTTCCTATTTTACAGTTTTGTAGAATAATGGAAATTTCACATTGTGGGGGGGAATAGAACACAATATTCCATTTCCATTCTGTGTGAAATATATTCCAGTATGAGCTATTTCCTATATACTTCCCTGATGTACAAGCATAGTGGTGAATAGAAGCACCAGAGTAAGTCAGTTCATGGATCTTGAAAAGGTTTGTGGGAGATCCAGAAAACCACATGAGGTGGACAGTTGATGGGTTCTTGTTCATGTCAAGGTTTGTGGTAAACTTGTTTAAAACCATGGAAGGAGAGAGCCTTTCTTTTGGATCAAGGTCATGAGTCACAGAGATGGACATGCCACAGGGGTGAGCATCTCGTAGAGAAGTGTGTGAATGTTTTTTCTACCATGTTCACACTAAGGGGGAATGTTAGGAATAATCCTATTAGTGCTCATAGGGGTTTGCATAATATATATGTGAGAATATATTATGATAATGTGGTTGAGTAAATTGTTATTAGTGTTATAACAATTTACGTAATTAGTGAGTGGTTGAGAGAATATAGGTATGCATTGTTAGAGTTGTTATGCCTATCTAAAAGCCTATATATATGGCTAATATATTGTGAATGGATATCTGGATGAATTGAATAATAATAAGATTATTATTCCAGTGTTATTTGATTTAATCCGTGTTAGACTATTTGGTTTTCTAGATTAGAAACTTAAAATGGTGTAATACAGATCAAGATATAAATGTTTTTTTCCACTTGTTGATATGAAGTCACAACAATGCAATAAAATTATCTTGGGAGAAGGGAAGATATAACTAAAGATACAAATAGAAGAATCCAATCAATCTCTAACCTTCTTATTAAAATGGGTTGTTGGAGAATCTAACAATTGTTTTTTTAATTTTTATTTTTGTATAGGATCATGAAAGAAGATTAAGCTAGACCGAAACACTCGCTTAATATTGCTCATGGTGTTTCGAAGGATTACCATAACTTCATCATGACTGTAACCCACGCATTGTTCATAGGGTTGTG
Source organism: Taxus wallichiana var. yunnanensis (assembly GCA_018340775.1). NCBI lineage: Eukaryota > Viridiplantae > Streptophyta > Pinopsida > Cupressales > Taxaceae > Taxus > Taxus wallichiana. The sequence continues at coordinate 348,454,022 of CM031244.1, read as the reverse complement.
AAGACTTGACATTCATTTGGATGATAATTTAGAATCACATTTTTCATACTTTGGCATTTCCTAGTGCATTTCCTTGGCCAAATCCACACCTCTCGCCTATGTACATTTCATCTAATTTATAACACTACAAAATTACTAACTATATATCTAAATCAAATAAAATATACTATTCAGCATTCACATTGCATTGTGCACATGTGATTGCTAGTCTTTATCGTTGTTTGATCCTTTCATCTTTGATAATTATCATCCTTTACATTTTCTTCTTTTTTACATTTCTTACCCTACCACTCCCTACACACCCTCACTCATTTTTCTACTATTTGTGTACCATGGTTTATTGGTGGATGATGAGTGTTATGTGCGACTTGAGTTCTATGTGAATTTTGTATATGGTTTCATCTTCATTAAAAATTGTAAACTATTCAAAGGAAGTTCCAAACCGAATCTACCTTCCATACTTACCTTCAAGGTTTCCTCAATATATTTTTGTTGCAAAATTCACATTTACCTAAAATCAAAACTTTTAGTTTTAGGTATAACATTTAAATGACCTTCCCCTATATCTCGCACAAATAATATAATAAAATTTGTAGTACGATGCCCTAGGATTTTGATGGTTATTTTTGTTGTTGAGTTAGAGCTTTCTCATATCTTGCATTGCTTCTAGTAGAGTGTCAAGGGAAAAGTTAATTGAGCCAATTTTTAGGCTTGATTATTCCATGGTATGCCCTTAACCCTAGGTCATATATCAAGATATGAATAGTCAAAATGTGGCTAACATAATGTCTTATCATGTCATTATATCATATTTATGTATGCTTTCATATGCTTAGTGGGTTGTCCTTAATGCTCTAAGTAGTATAGTAAGGTATATATAGGAGTTAGAGAGTAGGATATTAACATCATATTGAGAACTTGAGTCTTATTGTATGGTTTGGAGGTTTCCCCTCGAAGTGGATAAGTTATTCTACTTACATATTATGATCATTTCTCTATATTTTGGTGTTCTTTGGTGTTATATTGTTGTTGATATTCAAATATATCTAAGTAATTTCATTACAAGTGGTATCAAAGTTGTGATCTCAAGTAAAAATTAGGTTGTAAACCATATTTTTTTATTTTGGCCATATTTTGGGAACAAGTATGAATTTTTCAACTAAACTTTCACAAAAGTTATGAAATTTATCAAGTAATATTCTCATAAAATTTCAGGTTTTTGATCTATTTTTCAAAAGTTATCGCCATTTTAGGGTTTTTCCTAAATTTGCTCCACAAGCCATAATTTTTGGAAATTTTCAAAGTTATTTACATTTTCAGAAAGATATAGAAAAATAAAAGTGGATTTATTCTTTGTAATTTATGAATCAAGCCAGATATAATTCATAAATTGGACACTTAAATCTTGATTAAAGGAGTTTATTCTAAAAACTTGATTTTTGTGCATCATGGAGTAGAATTTCTATGGAAAGGGTGTGGTAGATGCTAGAGAATAGTGTGTCGAATTTAAGAAAATTTACTTTCCATCTACATGGACATGGTTTTTGTTTCGATTTTGAATTGATGGTCCAACAAATAGGTGGGTCTCTCAATTAAATCAAGAGTGTTCAGATTGGTCTTGGGAGGAAATGGAACAAGTTTTCTTGGCTAGGTGGAATAAAGAAGAAGTAAGAGTAGAAGGAGAAGAAGGAGGATGACGAGAAGTAAATGAAGAAGATAATGAAGGAGAAGAAGAAGAAGATAGAGAATAAGAAGGACAAGAAGATGATGAAGATGAAGAAGGGAAAGAAGAAGAAGATGAAGAAGATGAAGAAGGGAAAGAAGGAGAAGGAGAAGGATAAAGATAAAGAGGATGAAGAAGAAAGGGAGGAAGAGCTTCAAGTTGAAGAAAAATAGAGGATAAGATTTTAGATAGTGTGCATCTAAAGAAGGAAACTTCAAAAAAAAATTTGAAGAGTGCACCCATTGGAAAAATAATATAAAGGAAGTTCAAGTGGATGGTAAGAAGATTAATTTTTTTACATAATTGAAGCTCTCTCATCTCAAAGAGAGTTTTCCACTTTCACATACCTAGCACATTTCTAGATTTTGGAATGTCATTGCACAAAATGTTTCAACCCAGATAGAGTTACTGTGTTGGATAAAGAAGGAAAAATTAGTTTAGAACATGAGGAAATTCTTTAGATGTAGAGGGTGAAGAGGAGAGTAATTATTGAGTATATAATCAAGTGGAAGAATCAAGATAATGTAATGACAACATGGGAGGAGGAATATTTATTGTACCAACATCCATAGATCATTGACATTGAGGACTACACTTGTGTGAAGAAGCCTCAAAAAATTATCTACAATAGGGATAATGTTGTGTCAAGAGGAGGGGTGTGTTAGACCCTTAACCCTAGGTCATATATAAATATATGGATAGTTTACCCATGGCTAACATAATCTCTTATCATGTCATATCATATTTATTTATGTTTTCATGTGCTTAGAGGGTTAGCGCTAGGGCTCTAAGTAGTATTATAGAGTAGATATACGAGTTTGAGAATAGGATATTATCATCATATTGAGCACTTGTGTATTATTGTATGCATTGGGGGTTTCCCCTAGAAGTGGATAAGTCATTCTACTTACATATTATGATCATTTATCTATATTTTGGTGTTCTTTGGTGTTATATTGCTACTGATATTCAGATCTATCTAAGTAAAATCATTACAATCCAAGGAAATTTCCTCTCTTACCTCTCATTGCTTCCAAAATCATGCTTCAATATCCATTATAAGGAAGCATATGCATCACATTTATTTTTATTGTGCTGATATATGTTGTTGAGATGAGAAAGTGGCTAAGTAAAAGCCACACATGGAGGTTGAAGACCACGTGTAGGAGGGCACACATGAACCATAAAAAAGTGTTTATGAGATAGTATCGATGCTCGAGAGTACATGCAAGGATAAAAAAGATGCAATTATAGGAAAATGCATGAAGGTATGCACAAAGAGTGGAAAGAGACAAAGTGTGCAATGTTTCACACATAAACAAAGTAAAGGAGTTAGTCATATTTTATAATGGGCTAAAATAGAGAAAACAAATATGGCATGGTTGGAAAGGCAAGTCTAGAAATAGACTCAATGAGGATAAGGAACCAACAGAGGATGAATTCCATGCGGGATAGATAAGGATTATGCATGGACAAAGCTAAATATAGGATGTAGGCATGGATAAGAGCAAGCTATTCATAACATGAGGGGATCAAGCTACCTAGGGATAATTGTAAAATGTAGATTAAAGTTAGAGTTCAAAATCATATAGTCTATGTTTAGGATTGTATATTGTCGATTTAAGTATTGGAAAGTGGTGAAGAGAAATTTAGCACCACTTATAAATATGTGGTGCATCGAGCATAGAAAAGAGAGCTGAGTTATTTATGTGATGCACTGCATGAATGTAGAAGAATGTGTGAGAAGTTTGCATAAGGGATATGTTATGTTTATAATTTTTCATGATACTTTGTTATAAAATAGATGATTCGATATTAATTGTATATGTTATGAATGGTCAAAGATCTTTATGTTTTTGATCTCTGTCATGATTTCTATTGTAATAACTTCCATTTTATGTTGTGTAGCACGTTATGCTTTGATACACATCTTGCATGATCTAACAAAGAGGAACCTAGTAAGTTGTGCATGCTTTGGGTGAGCACTTGGACATCAATCCAAGTGATGTGCCAAAGATGCCCAAATAAGTGGTATTAATAAATAAGACTACATTTCGGTTTCATTTTTGGGACCTCTTTTGATTTTTTTCATCAAGATGTTGCATGTGTATGACGTTCCACATGTCACTGGAAAATATTGAGTGTTGGGTACATGATGGCTAGGACGAGTTTGTACGGAGGTATAACACTAGTAAAAACTTTGATCTACACAAATAGGTAGAGAACAACCTGGTATGACTCACTATATAAGACATTCTTCGGTTTGTTCCCAAGAGAGTTATATGAATGGTTAGCATCTTACACATAGAATCAAGGACATCGATTGGGAAGGAAATAAGTGTGGAGTTAGGATAAGTACCAATAAATATTTGACTTGGATGAACTGTGGACTTGAGCTATATATCTTTGATGGGAAGGAATTTTGAGCAATTATGCCTTGTAGTACATAATTTCAATGAATTTGTTCTCAAAAGAAGCAAAATTCCATTTTCTATGAAATCTAAGAGGATTGTATCTTTGTCATTAGCCATGAATATCTTGATGATTAAGTGGGAATGGAAAATTTACCCATGGCTAGCTAAACAATTGCCACACATAGGGGAAAGGAATGATTTTTGTAAGAATTGTGTTGGTCCAAGCGAAGAGAGATAGAGAGAAAAGAGACTTCACGAGATATATTGATGCGTGAGAGAGGGAATTTGAAGAGTTGATAAGACTAAGAGGAATGGGGCTAGGTGGAAGTGATGATAACCTTACAGAAGGTGAGGGACCATAGGACCATATCCCTCAGATATTGGGGAAGCAAAATATAAGAACCCCCTCGCATTACATGAGAATGATTTTGATGAAATATTAAGAACCATTGGTGCACATATTACCCACCCCAAATCCCTATCCCTTACGCATGGTGTTCGAGAATATAGAATTTGTTAATGAAGACCATCATAGTGATGGAGGACAAGATGGTAATCAAGGATCACCATGTTGGGTTATAGATACATGCAATGTAATGCCTACTATTTTACCACAAAAAATGTCACCAAAAAACTAGAATTTTCACGTGTGAATCATATGTGGTGACACTTAAGAACAGTTTCACTAAACAATAAACACTTTCCTTACAATAAACATACATACAAAAATTTACAATTGTCACATGTGTAAGAATTACTTTTTTACTTCAAAATTGTTACCTTTACAAAAGCATGGTTTTAGTTGTTGTGCCTCACAATGCCCTAATGTAGGTTAGTTCCATTTCATTCTAAGGTGCATACCAGTCTTATAATACTATATTTTTTTGCACTACCTATATTAGAACATACATCTCATCGTCCATTCTTAAACACAAAAATGTTAGGTCTAAGAGTATGCAACTTTGGTGAGAACCGCTACAAACTCTATCCATCACATAGGAAGTGAGGTATGCATGAATAAGTTGTTTAACCCATGAATGGTATTTCTAACCATCATTATTCTACCAATTCTAGCTTACATGCAATCCAAACAATGCAAAGGAGAATGAGTTTAACTCGGAACGCCTTTCACAAGGCCCATGCACTTCTCACCAAGGTGGTTTTATAGGTACATAAAAGTAGGGTCAACACAATTTATCCTTCTCTTAATTTGGTAAAACATAGATGCTCATCTATCACATTAGTGTGACCAAGAAACGTCACAAAGTTTCCCATATCACAAAAACAAAAAAAATCATCCTATATATAAGTTGTTATTTCAAATCAAAATTACCACTAGGAACAAAACATTCCAGATTATAAGGTGCTCATTTAAGTTTAATGCATGAACATGGGTTAGGGAGAAGGTACTTATCGAACTACTCCAATTCCTATAAGTATACATTTTCCTTCCATGAAAAAACCTAAGCTTGGCCGAAATATCTCTTCACACATAACTCTAGACCCTCTAATGACACAATAAGGAAATCAAACTTCAAATATTAACATATGAACATGATTTCATTTTCTTGATGGGTATGACTACACCATCCTCAAGATAATTATAGGAATCTTACCACATAATCCACTAATAAGGGTGACTAACTCATTTCTTAAAATCATGGAATTACTTTCCCTTATGTCTTATAGAGGAATTATCTCTAAGGAGAAGTTGCAACATTATAAGACTAACATTGTATGGTCCTTTCCTACCAGTGGTGATGAATAGGTCTTGAAAGAACTTACCTCGGTTACCATGAACTATACACATAATTATCAATTCCTTCCAAATCCTACACTCGAGTTAAACTTAGATCCAAAAGAATGGCCTTTTTATTCAACATGACAAAAGGGTTCCACCCTACTTCCACTTACTTTTACGACCAATCCATGATAGTGCATTATAACAAGTTACTAACATATTTCATCATGAAAAACATTAAATTCCATCCCTTTAACTACACCTAAATTGTTATTAAATGAGACCATTATCCCATAGTTATCTCGTTAATTGAACTTAAAGTCCCAAAAACACATATTATGGTACTAACTAAGAGAGACATAAGGGTTTTGTATTATTATCATAACATACAATGTGGTTTTGTTAATAAGGAATGTAATATTTGTGTGGTCTCCTTATTTGGGTTTCTTTTGATTAGTAGATTTTCTCCTAAATTCTATTTCTCAAGATGGTTCCATTTAAACATCTATATAAGCAACATTTCCCCCTAAGGTGATGCACACTTCATAATTTGGAAGGCCTTATGTCACTATGTTCATAAGAGTTGCTAGAGTTTATTTCTCAATTGAGAAAAGATTCATCACCACATTATAGACTAGCTACAATGTTTATAGATACATGTTAACACTTGAGTTAACCATGGTCAAGAAAAATATTGGTTTTGAACTTATAATTTCCTTTAATTTAAAGGTATACCATCCTTATACATATCGTTAAATCATATAACATTATCACTTTATTACCATGTAATGTCTTTTTTTTTTGTTACCCAAAATTGGAATGTTATTTTCTTACGATCTTTATGCCACCTCATTTCACAACTATATTGAATAATCGACCAAGTCTTGGGTTGGATGATTATCTCGATTCTACGACTACTCGTGAGTTCTTAATAGTTTGACACCCAAGAAGAGTCATAAAAGGATGAGGCCACTGAGGATATCCTAGATGATGAAATGGCCACAAGCTCTACTCCATAGCTTGAGACACTATAGTTCACCCCTTAAAGGGAATATTTTTCCATGGCTATTATAACAAGGAAGAACTATTTGAGTGCAATATAAGGTGACCAAGATCAACTATAAATATAGTGACAATAACAACACCTATCAATTAAGTATTCACCTTCCCATTTACAAATTACTATTATGAATGATAAACAAGAAGATAAGTCAAACTTCGATATCTTGGAATCACATGATTAATTTAACAAGATGGTAAAGGTGTAAAAAAATTCAAGGGATTGACACTAGCCATGCTATCAACCACCAAATGTTTCTTTACATGCTTATGACACTAATAATTTTCAAATTTTAGCTCACTTCCATAAAAACATACAAAATTATGAGAATTTACCACACTTAACTAATTAAACTATTCTACAATGCGGTTGAATTGCAAGGTTAGAAAGTGAAATTTCATCATTTATTTATTTAACATGCATGCACAACGAAAGGAATTTTTTCTTTTTTTGATAATACAACAATTATTATTGTTCAAATAAGATACATTTCCATTCCCATCCAAACCACACATTTTCAGTAGTAAACATTAAACTTATATTTCCATCATCCACTCTAATCTTGCTTATGCAACTTGCAAATTTCTACACTAGTGTAAACATGGTCAACAAAAAAGACGTTGACATGGTTTCCCCTACGACTAAAATTTTTCACACAGATAAATTTTTCCATCTACAAGAAATTACAACACTTGTACAAAACAAAAGAGAGAAAAAATCAAAGACGTGGGTTCCTTTCGTTTTCAAGCTACAAAGAGATGGAGGGAGAGGAGAGAGAGAAATGCCATATTTCCCACAAGCTATTTTGACCAAACAAGAAACATAAAGGAGTTATATAGTGTCATGTGATATTTCTAATATGCTTTCTAGTAGTTATTATAAAGATCTAGGAGAAGGTTCTTTGATATTTTTTTAATATTGCAGTAAGTTTATATGAACGTCCCATTTAGCCAAAGTGGCCTAGAAACTGGGTTCCAAAACTATTTTTCTAAACTCAAACACACCATGAGTAAGGTTTCATCTATTTTTTTTTCAGGGAGGTCCAAGAAGTTTGACAGTAAATTAAATCTTCTGACCAAGGTTTAAATGGGTGGCCACTTGTTTGGAGTTACTCGTCTTGATTGTGTAATTTCAGCTTGCCACCGAATGACCGGAGGCCTACAAAACCCCCTTACAACACAAGCTTCTAAGGTGATTTTATCAAAACTAAAGTTTGAATATGATTGTCCTCTATAAATACTATAGTTATAATGTGACAAAAATTCGTTTCTCGATGTAGTACCAAAACCATGATCCAAAACCAAATGTAATTATTGACTCGAAACAATTGTCCAATGCTGCAATAATGACCAACACGCTCCTAGACGAGTGACGAAAATTTGTGAAACAACTATCTACAATCATTATAGGGATTGATGTGGCATCCCACATCACCAATTAACATATTCAAGGCATCATTTCCCACCATGGATTTGGAGGGGGTATTTTGTGCATCTAAGAAAAATTGTATTTTATTAAATTTTGTAAGCATACAAGCATAAAAGTATCATTAATTTTCAAGTTTAATTTTTTCGTTTGGTAGGTTTTCGTTATCGTAACCCATCATCCATATTTTAAGTACTTATAGGCCCTAGGGAGTGATTCTCAAGAAAGACTAACATTCAAAGTAATTCCTTCAAATGTGCAACCATAAGGTAAATTTAATATTTTGAGCTACAACACATTTCCATATTTTATACCAAAACTATATTTATTTATTTATTTCTTTCTTCGTATTAATTTCCAACCAAAGAGAAAACATGATAAAAGTAGAGATAAAACCATGCTTTCTAGCCAAATAAGCGGCGTGAAAGACTTCGGTCTAGTTGAATGCATAAAATCTACAAGCCCGCTTCAAGAACATTCATTACTAAGTACATTTACATTTCATGTTTTTTAAGGTCTATTTACCTTTCCACTTGAGCACGTCTTGCAACCATCATCTTCAATGGAGTTGCACTCCTTTGGGTCATTTTGTATAACATTTCACATACCTCCACATTTTGTAAACAAGACCCTTATGGTTATTGAAACTATGTAACATCTGACTTACTTCCTCAATCCTTGTTCTTTGATGGATCTCAATACCTGTTCCTAGGTATTTATAACAAGGTCATCTGTTGTGTAGATAAAGAAACCATGGTGTTTCTAAGGATGGCATCCGGATGAGGCAAAGATGTGTAATATTTATTTATTTATTTTCCTACTTCTCACATGTCTTGTCTATGTACCTCCATTCTACATAGTTGTTTAGCGAGTAAAGAGATAAGGAATAACATTTGGGTGCATTTAAGCACCAAAAAAATCCACACATCCATTTTCGTTGTTGGGGTTAGCACAAGGTTGTACAGATAATATATTAGATCTAATCATACATGCAATAAAAGTGGATATTCTACCAGAAGTGATATACAAAACAAGAGATATAAATCAACACCATATTTAACATGGTTCACCCTTTGTGGGCTACATCCAAAAAGAAACAACAAGTCAATCTATTAGCTAAAGCTTTCACAAGATATACAATTGAAGATCTACAATCTTCCACACCTCTCGATGTATAGTACTTTCTTTCTCTCAAGCTTTTCCTTCTTCTCCAAGAATTCTCTCTCACACAATTATTCTCACGATAATCATTAACTTCTATAATCCTTACTTCTAAACCCTAACTTTCATGCTTATATAGGCATATACAAAGTTAGGGAAGTTAGCCATGCAATCACAATCAATAGATTCACTTTAATGATAAATTAGATCTAATTCCTGTGAGTTAAATAAAACACCCACGCACATTGGTAACCGATGTCGGTTAATCCTAAAAATTCGGTTCCTCCTTGCGACCGATGCAGGTCATAGGTGACCGATGTCGGTCCATTCATAACCAATGCCGATTATAGTGTTTTCCGTAAGTTTTATATAACACGCTAATCTGAAGTAATTGAGCTCCATAACTCAACAATCTCCCACTTGGAGATAAATTACTACACTATATATGTACATCATCATTCTTGGATCCTTTCCTTAACTTTATTTCTTCTTATTCAAGTCTTAAACTTGAAGACAAACAAAAGTGGATTATAGCTCCAACTTCTCTTTTGTTAATGGATTCATTAGCATATCTGCAAGGTTTTCACTTGTATGAATCTTCTCCAGTTTCAGGTACCCATCCTCCAATACCTGCCATATGAAGTGATAACTCAATTGAATTTTTTCATTCTGAATGAAAAACCGAGTTCATTGCCAAATGAATTACACTCTAAGCTGTCAATGAACAATTTGCAATCATCTTACTCCTTTCCCAACTCTTTCATGAATCTTCTCATCTATATAATCTCTTTTCTAGCCTCTGTAGCTACAACATAATCTACCTCTGCATCTTTGACAAAGCCAAAACCTTTTTGCAATATCGAAATCAAGCTAATTGTCATCCCACCTACTATGAAAATATATTTATTATCGCTGCTCCTCCCATCATCCGGATCTCTAGCCATATCTCGAATCAACATAGCCACATAAAGAAATATTTGAACCTCCATAACATAACTACATGCTAGATGTCCCTCTCAAATACCTGAGTATCCATTGGACTACTTTCCAATGCTCTTTACCTAGATTGGCCATAAATCTACTCAAAATTCCCACTGCATGTGCAATGTATGGCCTGGTACAAACCATAACATACATGAGACTCCCAACTGCTAAAGCATATGGTACTTATGTCATGTATTTAACATCCTCATGTGATGAAGGACATTAATCTTTGCTTAATTTGAAGTGTCCAGCCATATGTGTACTTACAGGTTTTAAATCTTGTATGTAAAACCTTTCCAATTCCTTATTGATATAAGCCTCCTGAACTAAATACAATTTCTTATTCTTCTTGTTTCTGTGTATTTGCATGCCAAGGATTCTTTTTACAGCTCCTAAATCCTTCATAAAAAATGTGTGAGCTAGATTTCCCTTAAGCTTACCAATGTCTTGCATACTAGATCCTGCAATAAGCATATCATTCACATACAATAATAAAATAATATAGCTCCTATTTTCAAGTTTCTTGAAATAAACACAATGGTCAGATTCACATCTCAAATAACCATGCTCATGCACGAAACTATAAAACCTCATGTACCATTTCCTTAGAGCTTGTTTGAGCCCATATAAACTCTTTTTCAACCGCACACTAATTTATCCTTACCCTTGACTTTATATCCAAGCGAATGTTGCATATAAATCTCTTCATCCAAATCACCATGAAGGAAAGCCGTCTTCACATCTAATTGTTCTAAATACAAATCACCTACCTGCAACTAAACTCAATATAGTACGAATAGAAGTTATCTTTACAACATGAGAAAATATTTAAGAAAAGTAAATACTTGCTTTTCTGTGTAAATCCCTTTATTATAAGCCTTGCCTTGCACCTTTTATGTCCACCCTCTTCTTCATTGATCTTGTAAACCCATTTGTTCTGTAATGTTCTCTTACTCGCTAGTAACTTAACCAAATCCAAAGTCTGGTTATGTTCCAAGGAGTCCATCTCCTCATTCATGTCATGTTCCCACTGCACGTGAATCTTATCCTGCATTACTTCTTCGAAACTTTCTGGTTCACCATTATCAGTCAATAATAAATAAGATAGAGAAGGTGTGAGTATTTCTAGAGGTTTATTTACCCTTTATGACCTTCTCACAGAAGTTTGGGGTAATCAAGGCTCATTCTCGGAACTTCGGACATTTTTTTCTAATTATGACAGTGACCGACGCCGATCTGTGCAATCGACGTTGGTTTTGCTAACCGATGTCGGTTTGAATCTTCTCAGAATCGAGCATCATCTGAGTTACGATAATTGATGTCGGTCATGGGTCAACCGACACCACGATAATATAACCCTTTCGGTATTATTTTAAAATCTAAGAGTTCATTTTCATTCCATTCAATGTCATGACTCCTAATAATTTTAGAATTCTCTAAATCCAAAAACGGAATCGAAATCACTAGATCCATAACCATGAAAGTGCATCTCTTGAATTTTGCATCTAACTTTTTCCTATTTTCCTTATCAATATGTACACAAGCTTCGAACCAAAAATTTAAGAAAATAAAGATCTACCTCTTTTCGGTCGAAGCTTATTTTGGTATTCCTCCATCTAGTGAATTTGAAGGCCCACGGTTAATCAAATAAACCGTTGTATCAACTACTTCTACCCAAAAATTAAAGGGCAATCCAAAATGTATCCTCACACTTATAGCACGTTCCATGATTTTCATGTTCATTCTTTCTGCAACACCATTCTCTTGTGGTGTTCTTAGAACCATACTTTCTCTACGTATTCTATTCACTCAACAATAATCATTGAAAGTCTTGCTACAATATTCACCACCATTTTCAGATCTAAGGCACTTTAACTTTGAATTTGATTCATTCTCAACAAGGGCTTTCCATCTTTTAAAAGTTTCAAAAAATCAGATTTATGTTTGATACAATAAACTCATACCTTTCTTATAGCATAATCAATGAACATAATATCGGGATCTTCCATGAGAAGCTACCTGAGCTGGTCCTCACACATCTAAGTGTATAAAATCTAATTTTTGCTCTTTCTTAGTTGCCCCAACTTTGAGAAATCTCACTCTCTTTTGGTTTCCAAAGATACAATGCTCACAGAAATTAAGATCTAAATCTTTCAAATCTGATAACTTACCCTTAGCCTTTAATATATGCATTCCTTTTTGACTCATATGACCCAAACGATTATGCCACATGCATGAATTTGAATCTAAAGTAGATAACGCATAAAACGAATCAATAACACAAGTAGATAAATATAACGTTCCTACCTTCTTACCTCTTTCCACAACAAAAGCACCCTTGGTGAATTTCTAAGAGTCTCATTGTGAATATAACCATGCAACCAAATTCACCTACGGGTTTCCTTGCAAAAGTAAGAATCATCTTGTGGCTTGGCACTTGCCTCACATCTTTTAATACCCATGTATTTGCATTCTGCAATTTTAGATGAACTTCCCTTTACCAAGAATACTACAAGGTTCATCATCACCCAAATAAACATGCCCAAAATTACCTGGACATAATTTCTAAAATAACCCTTATTAGGGGTTGCATGGAAAGAAACTTCTGAATCTAAAACCCATGATTCTATTTTATTATCCAAAGAAAGAATAAGAGCATCTTATATTACCTCTGCTACAATATTTTCCTCTTTATTTGCCTCTTTACCTCTGTCTGGGTGTTGGTTCTCTTTATCCTTTGACCAACAATTTTTCTTTGTATGTCCTTTCTTTCCTTATTTTCAACGGGTAATTCCATTACCTTTGGATTTAGATCTACCATCTCTTGAATTTTATTTCCCATTATTCTTGCTCTTGGATCTCTCCTTCTCCCTGCCTCTACTTTCTACATTCAAATAATTCCCAAATGATGATTCCTCTATACTTTTCCTTCGAATTTCTTCATTCAAGATTATACTAACCACATCATCAAACTTCAAAATATTATTAGCAGATGATGTATTACTAACATCCATTACCAAGTTATCCCAACTATCAGACAAAGAACATAAGAATAAAAGTGCTTTCACTTCATCATCAAACGTAATGTCAACCAATTTTAACTGATTTATAATAGATCATAAATCATTCAAATGACTAGATGCAGATCCACCTTCATGCATCTTAGAACTAAATGTTTTCTTCATCAAATAAAATTTATTTGAAGCACTAAGTTTTTCATATGAATTAGCAAGATATGTCATTAACTCTATCACGATGTCACTTTTGTAATATTAAAACCCACCGATGCTATTAGGCTCAATCTTATAGATCTCAAATCCTTTTCTCAAAAATCTTCCATTATTCATCAGTCATCTTCATAAACGCCGTAATTTTCATTCAACAATAAGTACAAATCTTTTTGATATAGATAATCTTCAATCAACATCTTCCATAATTGATAATTTTGGTTTTCAAACTTCTCTACCTTGTATTTGTTTTCTTTTGCCATTGTTGTAGCTCCCATTTAATAAAAAAACCATCTCATGACTAAATTTGTCAACACACAAAACCCTAAAACAAAGCTCGATACTAGTTGTTGGGGTTAGCACAAGGTTGTATAAACAATATATCGAGATCTAAGCATACATGCAATAAAAGTTGATATTCTACCGTAAGAGATATACAAAAAAAGAGATATAAATCAACACCCATTTAACGTGGTTCATCCAACAGTGTGGGCTACATCCACCAAGAAACAAGCCAATATATTATCCAAAGCTTTCAAGAAGATATACAATTGAAGATCTACAATCTTCCACACCTCTCAGATGTATAGTACTTTCTTTCTCTCAAGATTTTCCTTCTTCTCCAAGAATTCTCTCTCACACAATTATTCTCACAATAATCATTAACTTTTACAATCCTTACTTCTAAACCATAGCTTTCATGCTTATATAGGCATATACAAACTTAGGGCACTTAGCCATGCAATTACAATTAATAGATCTGCTTTAATGCTAAAATTAGATCTAATTCCTATGAGTTAAATAAAACACCCACGCACAGTAACCGACGCGATTAGCCCTAACCAATATCGGTTCCTCCTGCGACCGACCGATGTCGGTCATAGGTGACTGATGTCGGTCCCTTCATAACCAATGCCGCCATTCGTGTGTGTTCCCGTAAGTTTAATATAACATGTTAATCTAAAGTAATTGAGCTCCACAAGTCAACATCTAGATGAGGCATTATGTGTAATATTTATTTATTTATTTTCTTACTTCTTGTAGTGCCTTGTTTGGCATATAATTGGTGAGAAGTAATGAAACAAATTTATTTATCTTATCCACCCACCGTATGTCTTCTTCCTTGCTGGCTGCATATCTTTCAAATCAGATTTTTAATTTGATTTTCCATGTGGTTGTCTTTTACCCGCCATGGCATTAAAGAGCCCTGCACCCTTTTCTTGGCGTGTTCAGTTTTTCTTCCTGGTTGGTGGCCGCACATGCCCCAGTCATTAATTCTTTTGACTTGCCATCTCCTGTCACGTGGTCTACCTCTTCTGCCCAAAACCACGAATGCTTGTTTTGCACTCCATCAAATGCTGAAACAGATGAATTGCTTCAGTGTGTTCTGGACAGTGGATTCGTTGATGGTGAAAAGAAGGTCTGTCACCCTGGTATTGCGTGAGAGGGTTTGGATCCTCAAAATCGTGTTGTGCAGGCAGTCTCAGTGGAGCGCAGAACCGAAATCCTCCTAGGAAAGAGCCGTGAGGAGGTGTCTGGTGTTATGCAGCAGCTACAGGGTAGAAAAGTAAACTTATCTCAGAAAATCAGTGGCCCAGAGAGAGCTGAGTGCGACAGCTGCTACAGGGCGAGCTCAAGGAACCGTTGGTGTTGATCCTGATGTTCTGGTTGCATGCGACCAGTCATGATCAGTTGTTGCAAGATCTTGCAGCTGTAGCAGAAAAACGAGATAAAGTTTTAGTTGAGTTGTCTTTCCTTTTCATTTTGGAAAGTCGCTTCTGTCCAGGTGACGAATCTAACATGGAAGAAGCTCGATCAAACCTTGAGGCAAGTTTTGCAGGTGAGGCTGAGATTTCATTCACTACTGTTTCTATTACTGACCGGAAGTTTTCCAGCGCCTAGCCATGGGTTAGATATGGTGGCTATAGATGAAGCTGCAAGCTAGTTTAACAGGCGTGTTACCTCCGTTTTCCCTTGGGTGCTGCGAGGCATGTTCCTGTCGGGGATCCACAACTTTGTCCTGCCCCGCATTTGTGATTAGCCAGCAAAAGCAGGCATGTTGCAGAGTAGTAGAGGCATTTTTGAGCGCTTCCAACAGGTAGGCTGTCCAACTATGTTGCGTTCGGTTTAGTGTCGACTGCATCTTCAAGTTCGGGATTCTCCTTCAAGATATTTTTATCAAAATTGATTAAGTGACAGTGTGAGTGTTACCAGGAGACCCGATGAAATTTATTACAGAGATTCTCTTTTGAGACTTTACTTGTTTTCTGTGTAACGCATGGAAGAGAATCTCTTAGGCATGGATCTATATCATGTCAGAATATTCATGAAGCACAATTTGCCTTGCAACTATATGAGCATCTTCAACGAGTCACTATGTTGGCAGGCATAAAGGGTGCTGTTGGAATTATCACACCTTACAAGCTACAGCTGTACTGTTTGCACCGAGAGTTTGATGTTGTCCTCATATATCACAAGAGGAAGGAAAGATTGGTTGTTGTATCTGAGGAAACAACTACCGGTGTTCACAGGCTGTACCAGATGCAAGCTATTGGATCGCTGCTCTTCCCTGCTATTAATGACAATGATTCTGTTACCAAGAGCAAGTTCGATAGCTTGTACGGATGCAGGCACTCTCTGCTAGATGGTCTGATGAGAGCCACTGATGTGATGATTGCTGGCAAGGTTGCTGTTGTCTGTGGAAATGGAGATATTTCTTCTGTTTCGTCGCCTTCACACAATTTTTACCTCCGTTGAGTTATTCCACTTTAGCTGCTCCACCGACTACGGCCTCTGTCTTCTCATAAATTGGTTTTCTGTCCAGTTTGTAGGCAGCTTGTTTACCCTAATGAGGCTGTGCAAACCCGATGCACACATCTTTACTGCAAGCCTTGCCTAGCTTATGTGCTGAGTACTACTAGGGCCTGCCCTTATGACAGTATTTGGTTACTGATACAGATTCGAAGGCATTGCAAGAGGCAAATCCGGTCTTTGGCCGATCTATAGTAGGGTGTGTGAGCTTCATTCATTCTGTACCCCCAAAGCATTGCATTGAAGCAATCTAGTGTTTGGACAGCCACCTATTGCATCCTTCTAGTCGTGCCTTCAAAAGGGAATCCTGGTGTGGTATATTGCAAGAAAAGACCAGTGAAGCAGAGGATAAAGCGGAGGGCGTGTGGCTGTAGCAGTCCCTGCTGGATGCGTTAAAACCAAGAAGATAGACTAACCATATACATAATATGCTAGTATCTAATAACCTCTTGAAATGAAAATTTTTCTTTCTAGAAATTGGTTTAAATATGTGATTTTGTGGATTTGCGTTCAGTATATGGTTAACAGTTTGTTACTTCTAGATTTGCCTCTATTGGTTGTTCTTGTTGACGTGATCCAACCCTTTTATATATAAAACAAACAAAGGTTCTCAGTGTATGCTTTGATTGATCATATGGAAAAATATATATATATATGTATATATAATTTTAAATTTACTTCCTTCTCGCAAAAATGTCATTGTTTCTTTTGTGAACCTGGGTATGTAATCGCCCCTAGAACATTGCAGCGTTGACTAGTATTGGTTTCCTGTTATGTTGTTGTCCTAGAGGAAAACATACAGTTAAATTATTATTATTATTTTTATGATAAGCGTGATTATGCACTTCGTGTATTGTGCAAATTATTAGGGCTTTTGGAAATTAGAAGTTCAATATATATGCTTGTTAAGAAGGAAGTTTTGGGCCGAAAATATGTCCTGGGTTGATAGAAGGGCATAAATTATTGATAGAACCCCATTTTGATCTACTCTTTCTATGAGTAAAATTTGATAAAATTAATGACCTTTATGGTGTTAAGATATGGTATGTTGATGATTCCCTGTGTGATCGATTTAATCACGTATAGACATAATGCCTTGATGGAGTAAGTAATATCTTTCACGGTTCATGAAAGTTAAGGTTTTCATCAACCGCTTATGGTAGCATGAACTTCCTTAATTTAGTCAAACTTGTTTTGTACTTCCTTCTTGATGAGTGACCTTTCATTGCAAATTTAGAATGATTGTGATGGAAGGTCGTGAATATATTTTGTTGTCAAAAAGGGAAAAGAAGCTATGGAATAGTTTGTTTATGTGTCGAACGTAATAATTGTAATTACATCGTTATAGAAGTTCGTTATTGGAGGATATCTATCTTCAATGGTATATTATGTGTTTAATCTCTGCATAGGTTACCATAAACTTAGTGATGAGATGTAAATTAAGGAGAGTTGAGAGACCTTTTCCTTTGTATACATCGTTTATGATATTAGGAAGTGAGTTGATGTCGGAAAATTTCAACCAAGTCTAGATTCATGGCTATGTTCCTCTAAAACGGGAGGATTATAAATCTAAGGTATTATGAAAATTGCAAGGATGTGTTTAGAATGCTAGATTGCCTACTCAACTTGGGTATTAATGAGGCTTGTCGCTATTCCGGCCCTGGTTATGTTCAGTAGGTAAGCTGTTAGGCAATACCTATTCCGGACATTCTTACTGTCCTTTCCACTCATCCTTATTAGCTATGAAGTCACTTATTACCTAGGATATAATGGTTGTGGGTTTGAATATAAGTTTTTCATCCTTTAAACCTTTTTGATTACATGATGGAACTTTGTTTTACCCTCGTTGTTCATTTCTAGCCTATTAGGCCTATGGCCCTACGGAACGATTCCAAAACTATATTCTTTTTGGCAGCTAAGATCGGGTCTGGTTTTAATCTTTTGACTTCTCCTTGAGAATGTGGATTGATGGGTTACACCTTAGATTTCAATCACGTAATCTACGGGATCACATAATTGAAATCCTAATACTCTCAACTCTTGTGTCTAATCATTTAAATTTCATAGTCTTGCGTATTTGGTTGTCAAACTTTTGTAGTTTTCGAGGTATTTTTCATAACTAAAACTTATGGTTTTCTTCTTAGTTGATATGTTTGAAAATTACATCTTGTATCAAAAGGTTGTTAGAGGTTAGAACTTTGATCCATTTCCTGAAATAGAATGTTTCCTTTCATGGTTTTGTTAGCTAGTAGCTTATTGTTGCTATGTATAGTCTTATCTTGCTCAGTTCTCGCGAACTGACTCAAGTTATTAATTGTTGCAGATGGCTTACGTGGTTAGATGATGGAAAGACTTGTAGATTATTGCATCAATCTTGGTTATGATGTTCCTTTGTAGGAATGTGTATCATGTTATAAAATTTGGAAAGGGCCTTTGGACATTTTAGAAGAAGGGTCAGTGCCTAGTAAATGTATTGTAGAGTATTGTTGTTGTAACTGTTGAAACTTTGGCTTGTTTGGTTATCATGTGAAAGATGAAATTTGATTACCGCTTGGTTATGGGATATTCTAGTGAACTTTAACCCTTAGTATAGTAGCGGGGCATGTCCCATGTTATTACTCTTTGCTCCCTATTCATGGTTCAATAGAGATGGTGTGTCCCTTTGATTTGTACATCATGTTGGAATGAATTGATATAACCTTGTTTTGTTTTTGCAAACAAGTACTGTTAAACTTTGCTCTTGAGTTAAAATGTTGAGTTGTAAATCCTCCTAAGGCATAGTAGTAATGAGTTTGTAAACACTATAAAGTGAACTGGATAGTCCTTATAAAAGTAAAACTAAAATTTATATATATGAATATATTAATGTAGATGTGATCTACTTGATAACCTTTGAGACCTGGAACAATCAAGAGGAAACTATCTTTTGTAACGAAATATGATAACTTATTATTATTATTATTATTATTTTATTTGAGCCAAGCTAATAAATATTATCCTTTTATGGTGAAATCTTAAATGACCTCATGGTGAAAGCAATGGTTAGATTTTAGAAGATGATAGGATTTAATAAGTAGGAGGGAAATCGATTAATTAAACCTTAAATCTCTCTCTATCGTTTGGAATGTTTTCCTTTGTCAAACTTAATTAAGTAAAGTCTAGATGGAACATTTAACCAATCTTGATAAACCCTTAACCTCAATAAAAGACGGATAGTAAACCATGTGACCCTGAAGCTAAATTCTGTTGTCCTGTTCTGTTAACCCATGCCTTAATTCATGGTGATATTTCTTAAGCAAGGTCAAAATTTGATCCTTAAACAAGAAGGTTATTGTTATGAACCCTAAGCGGTACTTCCCTCAATCGGAACTTATGCCTTCACCTGTGCAACAGAGGTGTGGAACATGTGTTAGTGGCTTGAATAAGATTAATTAACCTTGTAAGAAATGGAAAATGTTCTAAAATCAAATGAATAAGAAAGATTTGGACATCAAATTGATGATCCCAGTTTAGAAAGCTTGGCCTTAAGCTATTTAGTCAACCGTTGAAAATAAAGAAGTTCTCCCTTGTGAAAAGAATTGTGTGAATCATTACATGAAATTTTATAAGAACGTAAGTTAAGAATTAAGAGACACTTTAGTAAACAAGAAAATTTAACAAGAAATTCCTCATGGGATGCCCTAGCTGTGAGTGTGTCATGTGGATTGGACTTCCATGTTGTCTTGTCAAAAGAAGAGTACATTGTCCTTGATAGGTGTGAACGTTTCCGTGCTGACCTTGTGGTCTCCCCCGTAACAAGTGGTTCCTAGTGTTGGTTGTAACCTTGTGACGACATGTTGTGTCGTGTTGTGTCAAAGCAAGTCAAAAAAAAAAATTATCCTGTATTTCACTGTGTTGTCCTTGTGTTGGTACTTTTGGGTTGTTACATTTGGTATCAGAGCATAGGTTCATGCTCTCGAACCTATGGGCCGGATTGGTGTTATATGATGATGTTACATGGTGGTGGTGGTGTTACATGATGATACTGCATGATGATGATGATGTTGCATGATGATGGTAGATATTGGAAGAGTAATGTGCTTTAAACGTGATGTGATTATTGTTGTAATTGTGATATTGTGAACGCACATGATGGGTATGTCACCTTGTGCGTGTTTGTGATCATGTTGATATGTTGGGGATGGGAGTATTCTCTCTCCTTCTTGTGGATTCTAGGAAGAGTTCACGTGTGAATTATTGTTTGTGATGTGTGAAAATAATTCTAATGTGGATGACGTAGTGTTGGAGCATTGTGGCATATTGTGATATGTGGGTGTATCAATGTGTTGTATGACTAGTTTGATGTTAAAAGAAACAAGTTGTATCATGATGTTTTTACCATGTTCTGAAGAAATGTGTGTACCACCTTGCTATGTTGCTATGTTGCAATGGATGTTATGTTGTGATGTACTATGTTCATCATATGTATGGTTGTGCAAATAGGTAATGCTTCATGTTGTGATTTTGGGTCATACGGTGAGTGTATGAACCCTATCGTATTGTGATTGCACTTTGCGTGCAGAATGTGGTAAAGTGATGTATTGCACGCTGTGGATGTATGATTGTGATCTACCCTGTATACATACCATACGTGAGACGTTATGGTAGTTATGTGTGTGCCACCATTATGTTAGTGATGTTGTTGTATGTCATGTTGTGAACCTTACGCTAACCGATCCTGAGGGAAATCGGTAGAAGTGTATGTTGAGAGTGAGGAATGGTGTACCATGGGTCAATAACTTGAGCTAAAACTCGGTTTAGTAGATAACATGTGATTCTTTCCTCTCTCCCTATGTGGTTGTATGTATGCAACCTTAGTGTATCTATGACTATGTTTAGCCTTGTCGAAGGGTGGCGGGATGATTCAGATGGAGGTGATGACAGTTGTATTATTGATATGTATTTTACGAGTGAGGCTCGATGTTCCGAAGTGCAAGCAACTCGTTGAGTACCCCTTGGTGGCTAGATAAGGCCACACGGTTATCATAATGTGACATTATTATAAGTTGATTTTATTCGTAAATTGAGCTTTTACTTTATTTTGCAAGGACCTAAGCATCTTTCTTGATTGCAATGCTTTACAATTTTGGGCATTTCCTTGGTTTTGGCACTAACATGGGGATTTTGATACTAACTTTGGCTATTTGGCCATTTATTTTAGCTTGATTTGGGGTCTTCTTTTAAATTTGGAATTTTTACCGCCTTGCCCAAGGCTTGTACTTTGCCACTTGGCACCTTGATTGGATTGTTGTGCTAGTTCTAATGTCGTGATGTGTGGAATAGGGTCATAGGATGCACCATGGATTGGTTGGACCTATGGACCCGCTTTGTTGTATGGGGGTATGCCCCAAGGGGTACATATAACTAGCGGGTTGTTGAACCACGCGTTATTATGTCACTTGGGTTAGGAGTGTTCGAACTCTATGTGTCTTGGACCATAGGGACAACCGGCCTCCTTGAGGGAGGCATAAGAGTTTGAGGGAGGCATAAGAGACTTGAGGGAGGAGGCATAAGAGTTAAGAGACTTGAGGGAGGCATAAGAGACTTGAGGGAGGCATAAGACTTGAGGGAGGCATAAGAGCTTGAGGGAGGCATAAGAGACTTGAGGGAGGCATAAGAGTTTGAGGGAGGCTTATGATATTTGTCTGTATGGTTGATGTTTCAGGATATATGTTGAGTTATTGTGATGTTTGGTAGTGGTCTTTTGATGTATGTGTTACTCATGTCAGATGGATATGTGTTGTGATGTTGTGGTTATGTCATTGATTCCCTTGTGGACACTATGTACCTGTAGCATGGTTTGGTGTTATGTGAGTTTTTCATTGATGCAAATTGAGGAAATGTCTGGTGGATTGTAGTACTCTTTTGTTTGAGTATTTTGTATGTCAGTCATTGATGTGTGACGAGTACTATGTTATGTGGAGTGTGCCTATTCTATTCCGTATTTGTGTAACCTTTTGTGGTGTAATACAATCATGAAGTATATACTTGTGTGCTTGTGAATCTGTAGTGTCTTGTGAACCAATAGGGTGTTGTGTTAGCAGTTCATGTTGGGCACCCACAATAAGGAATAAACCAAAACTCTTCAATGATGAAATTTTAAAAGAAATTAAACTAAGAATAGTGCTAATGAAAAGAGACTAATGAAATGATGAACAAGAAAGAACTGCCAATCTTCACAGAACCTTGAAAGTTAAAATTTCTACCAAATGTTTCTCTTTGCTTACAACTTGCTTTCCCTCTGGGTTATGTCGCATCGAGGACGATGCTTTGTTAAGGGGAGGAGAATGTAGTGCCTTGTTTGGCGTATAGTTGGTGAGAAGTAATGAAACAAATTTATTTTTTTTTATCCACCCACCGTATGTCTTCTTCCTTGCTGGCTGTATATCTTTCAAATCAGATTTTTAATTTAATTTTCCATGTGGTTGTCTTTTACCTGCCATGGCATTAAAGAGCCCTGCACCCTTTTCTTGGCGTGTTCAGTTTTTCTTCCTGATTGGTGGCCGCACATGCCCCAGTCATTAATTCTTTTGACTTGCCATCTCCTGTCATGTGGTCTACCTCTTCTGCCCAAAACCACGAATGCTTGTTTTACACTCCATCAAATGCTGAAACTAATGAATTTCTTGGCGTGTTCGGATAATGGATTGTTGATGGTGAAAAGAAGGTCTGTCGCCCTGGTATTGCGTGAGAGGGTTTGGATCCTCAAAATCGTGTTGTGCAGGTAGTCTTAGTGGAGCGCAGAACTGAAATCCTCCTAGGAAAGAGTCGTGAGGAGGTGTCTGGTGTTATGCAGCAGCTATAGGGTAGAAAAGTAAACTTATCTCAGAAAATCAGTGGCCCAGAGAGAGCTGAGTGCGACAAGCTGCTACAGGGCGAGCTCAAGGAACCGTTGGTGTTGATCTTGATGTTCTGGTTGCACGTGACCAGTCATGATCAGTTGTTGCAAGATCTTGCAACTGTAGCAGAAAAATGAGATAAAGTTTTAGTTGAGCTGTCTTTCCTTTTCATTTTGGAAAGTCGCTTCTGTCCAGGTGACGAATCTAACATGGAAGAAGCTCGATCAAACCTTGAGGCAAGTTTTGCAGGCGAGGCTGAGATTTCGTTCACTACTGATTTCTATTACTGACCGGAAGTTTTCCAGCGCCTAGCCATGGGTTAGATATGGTGGTTATAGATGAAGCTGCAAGCTAGTGTAACAGGCGTGTTACCTCCTTTTCCCTTGGGTGCTGCGAGGCATGTTCTGTCGGGGATCCACAACACTGTCCTGCAACTGTGATTAGCAGGCAGCAGGCATGTTGCAGAGTAGTAGAGGCATTTTTGAGCGCTTCCAACAGGCAGGCTGTCCAACTATGTTGCGTTCGGTTCAGTGTCGACTGCATCTTCAAGTTCGGGATTCTCCTTCAAGATATTTTTATCAAAATCGATTAAGTGACAGTGTGAGTGTTACCAGGAGACCCGATGAAATTTATTACAGAGATTCTCTGTTGAGACTTTACTTGTTTTACGCTGTAACGCATGGAAGAGAATCTCTTAGGCGTGGATTTGTATCATGTCAGAATATTCATGAAGCACAATTTGCCTTGCAATTATATGAGCATCTTCAACGAGTCACTATGTTGGCAGGCATAAAGGGTGCTGTTGGAATTATCACACCTTACAAGCTACACTGCAATGTTGCACCGAGAGTTTGATGTTGTCCTCATATATCACAAGAGGAAGGAAAGATTGGTTGTTGTATCTGAGGAAACAACTACCGGTGTTCACAGGCTGTACCAAATGCAAGCTATTGGATCGTTGCTCTTCCCTGCTATTAATGACAATGATTCTGTTACCAAGAGCAAGTTCGATAGCTTGTACGGATGCAGGCACTCTCTGCTAGATGGTCTGATGAGAGCCACTGATGTGATGATTGCTAGCAAGGTTGCTGTTGTCTGTGGAAATGGAGATATTTCTTCTGTTTCATCACCTTCACACAATTTTTACCTCCGTTGAGTTATTCCACTTCAGTTGCTCCACCGACTACGGCCTCTGTCTTCTCATAAATTGGTTTTCTATCCAGTTTGTAGGCAGCTTGTTTACCCTAATGAGGCTGTGCAAACCCGATGCACACATCTTTACTGCAAGCCTTGCCTAGCTTATGTGCTGAGTACTACTAGGGCCTGCCCTTATGACGGGTATTTGGTTACTGATACAGATTCGAAGGCATTGCAAGAGGCAAATCCGGTTCTGGCTGATGCTATAGGCTGTGTGACAGTTCATTGCCTGTACCCCCAAAGCAGCTGCATTGAAGCAATCTAGTGTTTGGACAGCCACCTATTGCATCCTTCTAGTCGTGCCTTCAAAAGGGAATCCTGGTGTGGTATATTGCAAGAAAAGACCAGTGAAGCAGAGGATAAAGTGGAGGGCATGTGGTTGTAGCAGTCCCTGCTGGATGCGTTAAAATAGGCAAGATAGACTAACCATATACATAATATGCTAGTATCTAATAACCTCTTGAAATGAAACTTTTTCTTTCTAGAAATTGGTTTAAATCTGTGATTTTGTGGATTTGCGTTCAGTATATGGTTAACAGTTTGTTACTTCTGGATTTGCCTCTATTGGTTGTTCTTGTTGACGTGATCCAACCCTTTTATAAATAAAACAAACAAAGGTTCTCAGTGTATGCTTTGATTGATCATATGGAAAATATATATATATGTATATATAATTTTAAAGTTACTTCCTTCTGCAAAAATGTCGTTGTTTCTTTTGTGAACCTGGGTATGTAATCGCCCCTAGAACGTTGCAACGTTGACTAGTATTGGTTTCCTGTTATGTTGTTGCCCTAGAGGAAAACATACAGTTAAATTATTATTACTATTTTTATGATAAGCGTGATTATGCACTTCGTGTATTGTGCAAATTATTAGGGCTTTTGGAAATTAGAAGTTCAATATTTATGCTTGTTAAGAAGGAAGTTTTGGGCCGAAAATATGTCCTGGGTTGATAGAAGGGCATAAATTATTGATAGAACCCCATTTTGATTCTACTCTTTCTATGAGTAAAATTTGATAAAATTAATGACCTTTATGGTGTTAAGATATGGTATGTTGATGATTCCTTGTGTGATCGATTTAATCATGTATAGACATAATGCCTTGATGGAGTAAGGTAATATCTTTCACGGTTCGTGAAAGTTAAGGTTTTCATCAACTGCTTAAGGTAACATGAAGTTCCTTAATTTAGTCAAACTTGTTTTGTACTTCCTTCTTGATGAGTGACCTTTCATTGCAAATTTAGAATGATTGTGATGGAAGGTCGTGAATATATTTTGTTGTCAAAAAGGGAAAAGAAGCTATGGAATAGTTTGTTTATGTGTCGAACGTAATAATTGTAATTACATCGTTATAGAAGTTCGTTATTGGAGGATATCTATCTTCAATGGTATATTATGTGTTTAATCTCTGCATAAGTTACCATAAACTTAGTGATGAGATGTAAATTAAGGAGAGTTGAGAGACCTTTTCCTTTGTATACATCATTTATGATATTAGGAAGTGAGTTGATGTCGGAAAATTTCAACCAAGTCTAGATTCATGGCTATGTTCCTCTAAAACGGGAGGATTATAAATCTAAGGTATTATGAAAATTGCAAGGATGTGTTTAGAATGCTAGATTGCCTACTCAACTTGGGTATTAATGAGGCTTATCGCTATTCCGGCCCTGGTTATGTTCAGTAGGTAAGCTGTTAGGCAAAACCTATTCCGGACATTCTTACCATCCTTTCCACTCATCCTTATTAGCTATGAAGTCACTTATTACCTAGGATATAATGGTTGTGGGTTTGAATATAAGTTTTTCATCCTTTAAACCTTTTTGATTACATGATGGAACTTTTTTTTACCCTCGTTGTTCATTTCTAGCCTATTAGGCCTATGGCCCTACGGAACGATTCCAAAACTATATTCTTTTTGGCAGCTAAGATCGGGCCTGGTTTTAATCTTTTGACTTCTCCTTGAGAATGTGGATTGATGGGTTACACCTTAGATTTCAATCACGTAATCTATAGGATCACATAATTGAAATCCTAATACTCTCAACTCTTGTGTCTAATCATTTAAATTTCATAGTCTTGCGTATTTGGTTGTCAAACTTTTGTAGTTTTGGAGGTATTTTTCATAACTAAAACTTATGGTTTTCTTCTTAGTTGATATGTTTGAAAATTACATGTCTTGTATCAAAAGGTTGTTAGAGGTTAGAACTTTGATCCATTTCTGAAATAGAATGTTTCCTTTCATGGTTTTGTTAGCTAGTAGCTTATTGTTGCTATGTATAGTCTTATCTTGCTCAGTTCTCGCAAACTGACTCAGGTTATTAATTGTTGCAGATGGCTTACGTGGTTAGATGATGGAAAGACTTGTAGATTATTACATCAATCTTGGTTATGATGTTCCTTTGTACGAATGTGTATTATGTTATAAAATTTGGAAAGGGCCTTTGGACATTTTAGAAGAAGGGTCAATGCCTAGTAAATGTATTGTAGAGTATTGTTGTTGTAACTGTTGAAACTTTGGCTTGTTTGGTTATCATGTGAAAGATGAAATTTGATTACCGCTTGGTTATGGGATATTCTAGTGAACTTTAACCCTTAGTATAGTAGCGGGGCATGTCCCATGTTATTACTCTCTTGCTCCCTAGTCATGGTTCAATAGAGATGGTATGTCCCTTTGATTTGTACATCATGTTGGAATGAATTGATATAACCTTGTTTTGTTTTCGCAAACGAGTACTGTTAAAATTTGCTCTTGAGTTAAAATGTTGAGTTGTAAATCCTCCTAAGCTGTATAATAGTAATGAGTTTGTAAACACTATAAAGTGAACTGGATAGTCCTTATAAAAGTAAAACTAAAATATATATATATGAATATATTAATGTAGATGTGATCTACTTGATAACCTTTGAGACCTGGAACAATCAAGAGGAAACTATCTTTTGTAACGAAATATGATAACTTATTATTATTATTATTATTTTATTCGAGCCAAGCTAATAAACATTATCCTTTTATGGTGAAATCTTAAATGACCTCATGGTGAAAGCAATGGTTAGATTTTAGAAGATGATAGGATTTAATAAGTAGGAGGGAAATCGATTAATTAAACCTTAAATCTCTCTCTATCGTTTGGAATGTTTTCCTTTGTCAAACTTAATTAAGTAAAGTCTAGATGGAACATTTAACCAATCTTGATAAACCCTTAACCTCAATAAAAGACGGATAGTAAACCATGTGACCCTGAAGCTAAATTCTGTTGTCCTATTCTGTTAACCCATGCCTTAATTCATGGTGATATTTCTTAAGCAAGGTCAAAATTTGATCCTTAAACAAGAAGGTTATTGTTATGAACCCTAAGCGGTACTTCCCTCAATCGGAACTTATGCCTTCACCATGCTCTGCAGAGGTGTGGAACATGTGTTAGTGGCTTGAATAAGATTAATTAACCTTGTAAGAAATGGAAAATGTTCTAAAATCAAATGAATAAGAAAGATTTGGACATCAAATTGATGATCCCAGTTTAGAAAGCTTGGCCTTAAGCTATTTAGTCAACCGTTGAAAATAAAGAAGTTCTCCCTTGTGAAAAGAATTGTGTGAATCATTACATGAAATTTTATAAGAACGTAAGTTAAGAATTAAGAGACACTTTAGTAAACAAGAAAATTTAACAAGAAATTCCTCATGGGATGCCCTAGTTGTGAGTGTGTCATGTGGATTGGACTTCCATGTTGTCTTGTCAAAAGAAGAGTACATTGTCCTTGATAGGTGTGAACGTTTCCGTGCTGACCTTGTGGTCTCCCCCGTAACAAGTGGTTCCTAGTGTTGGTTGTAACCTTGTGACAACATGTTGTGTCAAAGCAAGTCAAAAAAAAAAAAATTATCCTATATTTCACTGTGTTGTCCTTGTGTTGGTACTTTTGGGTTGTTACACTTCTCACGTGTCTTGTCTATGTACCTCCATTATGTATAGTTGTTTAATGAAAGAGATAATGAGTAGCATTTGGGTGTATTTAAGCACCAAACAACAAATCCACACATCCATCGTCATTGCTCCAAAATGTTACCTCAAGATTTTGGAAGCCAAAAATACTAGCCATGTAAACCAATCCTCATAGCCATCTTAGGATTAAAAACAAAACAAAAAGGGTCTATTCAAGAGACCACATTTCTTTCATGTATTTTATTAAACGGTTTAGTGCCTACCAAATGTGTCCATGAGACCACACTTTCTTTATGCATTTTATATCTAACACGGTTCACCTACAAACCTCCACACACAGCCACCCCTATTCACCTACGCATACCCAACAAACAATTCCAAACCACCACCACGAGGCCAATGTAACCCAATGAGGATAAAGTTTAGAGCTTCCTCGGGATAGCAGTGTGGCCGGGTAAGATCATCAGTGCATAAGCATGATCAATCATAAGCCCAAATGCCACATCCCCAAGGCATTTTCTACATACCCATTATGTGCATTTGTCTTCAATCATTGCATTTCATACAACCACATTTCCTTCATGTATTTTGACAAACTATTCACTTGCATTGTCTAGGCATCTCTATTTGGGCATATTGTAAAATATTACATCCCATTTATTATGAATCATGAGAACCTACGAGAACATAATCTAGAAAAAATACCCCCTTCCCTCCATGATACACACAACGACAACATGAAAAACAAATAAAATCAAACAAAAATCTCAAAGGGTTGGGACACATTTCTTTCGACATTTTTCCAAACATCTCACGCTCATTCCAACCATTTAAATACCTTAGAGCTTCCACACTTTACATAGGTATCTACCATGCACTTGCATCTACGACCCTTGAACACAAGGTAGCCCTTATCATTCACCCCAGGTGGATATCCATCTCCTATTTCTAAGTTCTCATTTTAATGCAAGCCGGGAGGATGCTACAAAGGAATTTTTGGGTCATGGTTTAACATCCGAAAATATTACATTGTATGCCCATATGTCATGCAATATTGGTTGCCCAAAATCCCTAAGCCTATAACTAATAAGAAAAAACTGACTTTTACATTCGATGGGTGCGTTCCAACTTGTAGAGTTGCTTAAAGATATCTATTAAAATACTCTGCCATGGCAAAATTCTTGAGCCACTCAGAATACTGTCAAAAGCTAGCAATTATTTATTAGAAAAACAAGCATAGTCATTTGTCCCAGGACCCAAATCCAATCTTCTAAGATTACGTATTCTTTGGAGGAGGGGACAAATGTTTGGTGATTTGGGAAGAGTCCAAAATTAAGGTGCAAGATTTGTCTTTATACTTACTCCACACTTTGCCAAGATAATTATTAATTTATATTTAATGCATTATATTTTCTTTCGAATCATTATCATCACCATTATATTTATATACACACATATAATAATTTATTTTTACTTCCTTAAAAAAGAAAATAATAATTACCTTGGTGCCAATCTAACAAAAATCAATTTTATGGAAGAATTTTCATGTGACGATCGGGATGGACATCAAATTTAATGTTTAGAATAAACCGAAATTGCTCCATTGCAACCCCAACTATCATTATATAAAAGCACCTCAGCGTAATTACCATTCACTATTATTATAACACTACAACAATTGAATCTAGAATTTATGCTATCTCTTATCATGTTGAATGCTACATGGAGGTCCTTTCAAAAGTGATAAGTGAGGTGATATCATGCTAGAAACTCCAAGAAAACCAAGGTCAACACATGATGACAAGTAGACTTGGCCACCAAAATCTTGATGCAGTAGAACTCACAACAAGGTTGGTGACACAATAACTAGAGGGGTACTACATGTAAATATGTACTAGTATCGGCTCAGAGGCACAACAGATAAATGTAGCACGCGGGAGAAAGAAGACCAAGGCAACAACATTACCTCATGCGATTTTGTATATACATGATTCGACAAAGCTTTTAAGTGTTAGATTCCAAAGTATAGTGCCCATTGAGGAAGCTGTTTTGTTGGGGCATGTTTGATAACGCTGAAGCTCAACCAAACACATGAAAGATACTCTCTTGGGCACTACAAACACATATGGAAGAGCCGATTTTGAAGTGAAGCAAGAATCAATTTTGGAGTTGAGGTTGAAGAAAGAACCAAGAGCTTTTCCAATAATAGATTTGTACTTGAGTCTCGGATGAGCAACCAAGCAATACTCAAATAAGCACTGATACCGAGGTATCAAGGATGAATGTTGACAAGGAGACACTGATAAAAAGAATGCAAAAGAATATAAAGTAGAAGAATAGGAAAAATCGGAGGCTAACGAAGGAGTCAAATGCCACGAAGAAGGAGGTGGCAATTGCGTATAATAAAGTAGCCGACATTATCAATAACATTGCACACGCATGTTCAAAAATAGTAGTGTAGGCCGTAATAGGAACAACACCAAGATGAAGTACCTAGAAGAATTGGTACAACTATTAATGGTAAAAGTAAATAGTGGGCAAGGGCCTACAAAAAAGAGTGGGCAAAAAGATAAATTAGGCCAAGGTGGACCAAAAGATAGAAGAATACATCGCAATTGTACGAAGTTGAAGGAAGTTGCACAAAAGGATGGAAGGATATTTGAGAACTTTTAGGATGTTACAATGATCTTGAATGCGCACACTAAAAAGATGAGGCAAACATGAAGAAATTGTAGTCCACATTGTGGACAAACAAACTGAGCGCAAGAAGGTTTTACAAGAAGTCGGGAGAAGAAGACAATATTAAAAGCTAAGCACAATAGGATTGTAGAAAGGCTTAATGAAATTCAAGCTATGGTGATGTGAAAGGTAGATGGCTTAGAGGGCATCGCCACAAAGTGGGATGTAGTAATAAAAGAGCTGCATGATAAGGTCGATGAGTTGACTCAAGAAAAGATTCTAGATGTTGTTGAGATAACTCCCGATAAGGTAACAAAAGCTTGAAGGATGGAAGCAATCGGAGAAGGGAATAAGCCTAGAATTTCCAAAACTTCTACAATCACCATTGTTTTGAGTCTAGCGAATGCGAACATTTCTTATTCTTTGATTCATTGGGTTATTACCCATATTCTTTCAAACATTCTTACAAACATTCTCTTAGATATTCTTTTAATATTATTCATTGATTTGTTATATTGCCGAGGACAGAAAATACTCCTAGTGTGGGGTAATGTTAATGAGAAAGTGGCTAAGTACAAGCCACACACGTAGGTTGAAAACCACATGCGGGAGGACATGCATATACCATGAAGAAGTGTTGATGTGATAGTATGAGACACGAGAGTACACACGAGGACAAGAAAAAGATGTTAAGTATAGGACAAAGTGTGTGAAGGTGCTTGAAAGGAGTGGGAAGACAACAATGCGTAAAGGTTCGTGCACAAAGACAAATTAAAGGAGTTAGTCAAATTTCAGAATGGGCTAAAGATAGATAAAAATAGAGATGGCATTGTAGGCAAGGCAAGTAAAAAAATGTACTCGGTGAGAATAAGGCATTGACAAAGGATGAAATACATGAAGGATGGACAAGGATTGTGCATGGACAAAGCTAAATATAGGATGCATGCATGGATAAAAGTAAGATATTTACAGCGTGAGGGGATCGAGCCGCCTAAGGATAATCACATAATGGATAATATTGAAGTTAGCGTTCAAAAACATGCATTCTATGTTTATGATTATCTATTATTATTTATGTGGTGGTGATGGAGGACAAGTTCCCAAAACTTATACATATGTGGCGCATCCCCGTAGAAAAGGGGTTGAGAGTTATTTATGTGGTGCGTGTAATGTAGAAGTATGTGTGAGAAGATTACGTAAATGCTATGCTATGTTTGTAACATTTTGTGAGACCTTGTTATGCAATGGATGATATGATATTAATTACACCGGAAGGCGTGTTCTCTATGGGAAAAGGCTCCCCTCTCTAACATCGACAGCGATAGTGATGGCTGCGATGATTTGGTCGACCGATGCACGACAGTTTTCCAGCCTTACACTTGGCAACAACTACATGGCCCGTGGGTGCAAAGAAACTGACAGGTCTGAAACGCCGACTGTTCAGCTGGAGTCACAAGGTATTGGCACTGACAGCTTGTCAGGAGGATGAAAGGCTGACATGAAATAGGGGGCCGGGGTACATGCATTGATGCAGGTAAACGGACATTGCGTCCATGCCCGTCATTTTCGTCGTCCACCTTCTGCAACGGCATTCCAATGCCTGCACAACCTCTGTTCCATTATCTTTGCATGAATTTGTTTTGGTTTTTCATTGGTTTTGTGGGCGGTGTTGTCTGCGTCAAACGGGTTCCTGTTTTGCATTGGTTGCTTACCTATCACGCCACCATTCTCCTTAGTTGCCTGTTGCTGCTGTTAGCACCGTCGATTTACTCTCCTCGCTTTAGTGACCTGTGCGTTGCTATTCCTGACCTATCTTTACAGAAATGGTGTTTATTTGTACCCCATTTTCCTTCACTGCCTTTTCCGCACTGAGGAGGGAATCTCGCTATTTTTTTTGTTTTATTGAGCCCCTGTAGCGGAAGGTATATTTTATCTGTTGCCTTGCAAGTTTTTGACTGAGATACATATGCTTTTTGTGTATATGATTTTCATCGTGTAAAGTTTAGGTGAGAAAGATATTCCCTGATTTCGTAATTTAAATATGATGTTCAAGCTACGGATTTCTTGCCAAATTCCAACTGTTGAATCCGTGAGAAAAATAATCAGCAGCTATATATAAAACCGTAGGTTTTGAACTTCGGGCATGTTGGCTCTAAACACAGTTAAGAAAGGTAACACGGAAGAAAATGACGGAACAAACCAAGGAAAACAGGGAAACGTTTGGGTGTCCGATATAAACCCCGTAATGCCAAACGGGTGTGTCATAAAACAACCACCGATACTTCTTGTCAGTTATCACCATTATGCAAGAAGAAGACCGTATGAAATGTATCCAAATTTCAATAATTTAGATCGAATGGAGAAAATTTGAATATTTTCCTGAAAGCCACGTGGGATGCTAATGACGTCAAAGATTTAATCATAAAAGGATTTAAATTGGTTCACATAAATTAATATTAAAACAAAGTTTAAAATATTAAATTAGCATAAAAACATATCAACTATAGAGGGGTTCAAAACACCTAACATAAATTTGAATTAGAAAGTGTTAAAAATGTAAATTTTGTTTTTAATAAGTCATTTTTCCTTTTGAAATGGTAAAGTTTAAAAATAAATTTGTTTCTCCTATCATTTCTCCCACTTAAATTGCATAAGTTGAATACTTGTTTATTTCACTAGTATAAATTATTAGGTGTTATTGGCACAT
This sequence comes from Taxus wallichiana var. yunnanensis, assembly GCA_018340775.1. NCBI lineage: Eukaryota > Viridiplantae > Streptophyta > Pinopsida > Cupressales > Taxaceae > Taxus > Taxus wallichiana. Next base: position 348,420,075 of record CM031244.1, on the reverse strand, counting down.
ATTAACTCAAACTTTTAAATAGATTACAAAAATACGCCCCCAAATAAATTCATTTAATATTGAACTTGGTTTCTAACTTGTGGTATCACTTCAACATTTGTTTCTCTAAAAAAAACAATTTGGGATTACACTGACTAATCTAGTAGCCACATGCAATGAAACATCTTTTGTTTGATATTTCTTTTAAATAACTTTTGTATGTGAATATCATTGGTTAGAAACCGAGGTCAATATTTTGGGGGTCTATTTTCGTAGTCTAGATGGAGATTTGAGTTAATAAAAAGGTTATTGTATTACAACCCATTCATATGTAAACACACACTCATAACCTCAGTTTCAATGTATTACACTGTAAAAACAAAATGTAATAAAGTGTACATATACATTTACTATTTTATCTTTGATCCATTTACTCATTATTGTTTACTTATATTGTCAACACTATTATAATCTTTTACTAAAGTGTACTGTTAACCCAATTTACTGCTTTTAAAGTAACTGAATATGCCTTCACAAAATGCCTTGTTTCCTAACATTATTATCACCCACAAAAATGGCTATCTGCGTAAACACTTTTTCATTGCATCCTAATTGTTTACTATTGCGACCAACATGCGAGCTCATGTTCTCGTTGTGTGTGTTTCATTACATGTAGCTGCAATGTCTTTTCTGTTCTGTTTCCCAATAGATAGTGTTCACACCTATTGTATTGGTTGCATTTGTTATACATTGATTTCACGTGGTTACTTAGCTACTAATGCGATGAATGCTCATGCTATAGTTTGTTTTTAGAATTATAATGTTTTATTGCTCACTAGTCCTGTGATGATTGTTGTTGCTCTAATAACGCAAATGTTAATGAGACCACCATCGCTATCAAGATACCTATCACATTGTACGCAACACTTGGCCTATGAGCAATACTACCGTTGAAAGGAAAATGTAAAGTGTAACTCACAATTGTAGAAAACAAAACAATATCCCACTTGTGATGTAAAATAAATACCAATACTCAGCTTTATGTGCGACAAAATATATGTGAATGCATAAAAAAGGACAGTTACTAATAATCATGTATTGAGCTAATTTTGGATGACAACTTTCTTGAATTTCACTTTTAGTTGATTGTGTGTCATCATCCTAAATTTCAAAGCATATTGTAATGTAAAATTATCCTGTGAATGATGTAATTTGATTGTCATTTTCACTGAATTACAAGCTTGCTTGCTAATATTTATGCTTTCCCATAATTTTCCTTATCATATTTTGAGATCAACTGTAAACATGCTACAATTTTTTGATGATTTCAATTTTCTAAGCATAAGACAAAAACAAATATTCTTTTACGTTCTACCAGCAACACCAACACCGATAAATAGTCCACCCCACCCACGTCACTATACCCTTTTGCCAATGGATTTAGCTTACACCCATTGTTCAGTGGTCCAATAATTGTAGGTTCTTCTGTTAGATTACAAGTAGTTATAATGCCTAGGTGGGGAAAAATCATTTCATCAAGGACGCAACAAAGACCAAAGGCTATAGGCTAAACCTAAAATGAGATACCCCCTACACATGTTATAACATCCTCGTTGTTACCTATATCTCCATCTCCTTCATCATCTCCTACACTTTCATCTTCCATTTGTTTGCGAAAAGATATGGATCCATGCTTTCTTAAATAGACATCTTTGACGTATTCCGACAGGACCTACTACTTGCTATCATTGAATTTGACTGTAAACATACATGGGTTTATAGCCTTGTGTTGAAAAAAAAGTGCAGTGTTAAAAACACTTTACATGGTGAATTTGTTGAATTCCTCAACCAAACACTACAGTGTTGCTTTTGTTAAAAGATGAATTATGAACCAATTAATACATATAATTCTTAGCAAGGAAACAAAGACACTATGAATTCCAGGCCTGCACTAATCAACAACAGATTAACATCACTTAACAATAGTCAAATTGGTGAAATTCTTTATTGACACCGCAAGAAACATGTAGGAAAATCTATGGCAGAGAAAAGTAAATATGTATATTTCAATTTGAAGATTAATCGCTTTCATCAGCTCCACCTGTCGATTTAGAGATTTTGGATGAAAGTAAACTCCCAGTGCATTCACATTGACCAGTGTTGAAGGACTGGGGTTGTTTCGGATAATTCCATGTTAGCTGAGTTTGAAGTTGAATATCCATCCAAATTATGGATCGTTTGATTTTGGCATCAGTTGCTCAACCTTCTATACAATACATATATTGTTGTTTTCCTTTTTTGTTTAGAAGCCTTTGCATTTTCTTTGGCTCTTGCAGTACCTATTCGAACATTATATGTCTCGATTCAGCAAACAACTTCAATTGATGTCACCATTTTACAGGACGCTAACAATAGAATGCTCTAATTTTCAGTAGGAAGAGTTGAAGAATATGTTGCGAAATAAACAATGGAATGTGTCCGGACCGTCTTCATCTGTCAAATGGAAATGGAACATGTATTGTTAAACTGCTCTTCTACATGTTGCATTGTGGCACCCAAGTATGGCTAGGGTTTCCACATAGCTGACAAACATGCATTGGTGGTATTCTTGTTGTAGTGTGAAAGACTATATAACCAGTTAATTTTGTTGCTAAATGTAAGTGTCGTCAATTCAACAAAAAGGAGGAGCTATGATCTTAAAGAAATCACGCCACGGGGTTCATTAGCTAGGCAATATCCTAGCACGTGGGTTCATATTGAGGTAATTAAAATTAATAAAATTAAAGTCAATATACCGGTAGACATGAGGGGGTGAAAGGGTTTAATTTATTAATGTTTTGAATCAAGTATTGGGGGTAAGTTGGAGAGGTGGGCCAAAGGAAAGGGAGGTTTAATTTTAATATAAAACTAAAACATTTGAACCCTAGTTTTTAAAAGTAAATACCTTAAAATTGAAAAAGGAGTGTGGTCATAAATTAAATTATAATCTCTTTTTTAATAGAGAAATCTAGATTTTTAACCAAAGAAATATTAAGATGGTAGAAAAGTAGGATTGTGTATGCTTTTCAACACAAGTGATATTATTTCACCATATTAATTATTCGAAGAACTATTGATAAATGATTAAAGCTTAACATATATAAGGTGATTTATAATAGGTCTTCAATGGCTTCAAACTATCTTTTGAGAGGAAATGCATCTTAAAAAAATTGAGTGAGAAATATAATATATGTTTTGTCTAATATATTAGGGTAGAAATAAAAAGGGGTAAATAAAATTGTAATTGAAAAATGGGTAAGTAAGGTACATGGAAAAAATAGGGGGTATTTTAATTATAATAATATAACATGAGGGGGTATTATCAATTGAATAATTAGAGGTAGAAACTAGAATTAAGGGTATTCTTTAATACCCTTCGAACGCACGTGCTATACCATACTTTTACTAAGTGAACCCCGTGAATCACGCCACTTGATTACGCCGAAGGCTTTCACAGTTGGGTTGAGGCTTCCCCCTTGAATGGCCTAGATTTACATATGTGCATCAACACTATAACATTAATTTAATTTGATCTGATGAAAGGGATTTTCCTTAAGACACTATGCAGAAATATTATTCACCTTCATCATTTCCATCGTCTCTAGACTACAAACTGAAGAAACAACAATTAGCGATGCATCACTGTCAACTGACAAAGATTTTTTGTGTAATACAACCCCAGGTGACAAAAAATAGCTAGGTTGTGGAAAAACATACATTATTTGTGTTTTTGATTGTTGTCTAAAAATATTTGAAGAAACGTTCTAGCAGAATCTAATGAGATGCATTTTCCATGCATTTAAATTTTAGTCATCCATTCTATTAATTGTATTAGCAAGGGATTCATCACCGGAGATAACATGGCTTTGTGATTTCAAAGGATTTTCCAAGAAGAAAAAGAAAAGAATTTTGTGATCGGATAGTGAAGGCGCATATGATTGATTGTAATTTCCACTCAGAAAAGTGATATCATATGTGCATGGCTTTACATATTCATTTGAAACAACACATATGTATGTACACGTGTAGTGAACAGACTTGGGTGTGGAGTACTCTGAGCCATGTAATATTTTGTAAATTACGCATATGGTCAAATCTAAAATATTATTACATCGAAGGTGTTTACTTAGGTAGAAATTCGGAGGGTGTCTGACATCTGTAACAATGCGGGAAAATCTCTGTCATCCCTTTGAGTAGACCGTATCGACGACTTCAATTAAATCCCTCTGTCTACATTTACTTACGACACCTTTCTACAGGTCATGTGTTCGAGTGACATCAATGTACAGTTTAATTTTTGTGTAAATCCTCGAACCAATACTGTGGAATATGATGATGTTTTCAATCATGTATAACATCTGCACCACGATTTGCATGAAAATGGTGTACTTATTCGTGATGGAAAAGTCATGAGTAAACGGAAGTTGACGCAACAACTGGATCCCCACGTCGGGCTCCTTCTCCCTGCTTGGCACCACCTAGACGTAATTCAGAAACGGCGGCACTTGCCGCAGTGAAAGGAAAAGAGTTTCCCCGTCTCGGGATCAATTTAAGAATGAGCCATCATCCCCATGAACAATTTCCTATCGAAATCGTAAAGCCACCTTTTCTATTTTTTATTTCAAAATATTCCATTACATTCAACTGCGTACGAACATTTTTATGGTGCCATACATCTTATAGATGATTTAATGAAATACACTAAGTAACCCCTTCATATGGCTTAAAATTAACGCATTGCACCGTCATTCAAAAGGTCAATTTTTTTCTACTTTGTTGACTCGTGATACTCAATACTTCTTTCATCATGTCCCACACCTTTTCCACGAATCAATAGGAATTTTTATAAGGGGGAACCTTAATTGCATTCTTAAAAGCTACAGATAAACCATAATCATAAATGACCATTAAATTGACAACATAATGAACCCTCAATGCAAAATTGCATTTTTAACATATGTTGACTTCAAGATTAAACCAAAATATGCAAGTTTTCTTTTCAAGCTTTCATTGACATCACCTTGATTTCTAAGATGCCTCCAGACTATTCAAATTTTTAAATCTCTTAGCTCTCTCGTTGTCAGATCCATTGCTCAAAACACCAAACATATTGACTCAAGATAGGATAAATATGATCAGTTACAACACAAATATTTTCTCTACGTCAACTAGAAAGTCATACTTTCCATAAATTTGTGGGTTGAAACATGTCTTGTAAAATGTGCTATTGGCTCTATCATCGACATTGTTAACAACAATACCTCTGATCTGTCTGATGTTCCTTTATTTTTCATCGTCAGATTTGATCGATAGACACGGAGGCCCTAATGGGATGGCAAAACCCTTCCCATGTCCCGATTCCACCTATTTCCAGAGGTAGCCAAAGGCAATTACCACTTAACATGGCTTGGGAATTTTCAATCTACAAATCTCAAAGACTTCCTTTATAGAGAGTCACTATTGACATTGGGAACATGGAAAGAAAGGCACTTACCTTCACAACTATATCAAGAGTTCCCTCCTTATCCGCCCTTCGGATTTCACCCCTTTTCATTCAAACGTTATGAAAAAAATTCCTCGGCGCCTCTTCCGCATTCACAGAAGTAAGACGAATCTCATCTTTGTTCTATGTCCTTAACACTCCCCTCTTAATCCCCAACAACCCTTCCCTTTCAAGCTACTCCACCTCTTCTGGAATCTAAATCTTTTATACTACTCCAGTTTCCACTACTCCATTATGTTTTTCATTTTCCAATTATAAATATCATAATGCTTTGTTGTGTGTTTCAATTTCCTTTTCGACGTTAACATCGCACACCTCACGTTCAATTGCTAGTTATATATGTTAGGAATTGTCAAAGCTCTTTATGGTTGTGATCTCTCTCATGATTTTTTTGGTTTATTACTTGTTCCGCTGATTTTTTTTTGGGTTTATTACTTGTTCCGCAATCCACGCTCTAGGATTGATATAATTAACATTATTTATTTTAGACGGGTTCAGATACTTATTCTACGAGTGTTTCAGACTGGTTTTCTAACATTCTTTTTGTGAGTTACTGAATCAAGACAAGATGGCCCTGGCAAGAAGGGGCAACATATTATGTGGGATTTGTTTTGAAGAGAAATGCAGCTCTAAAACTCTGAAGGGCAAGGCTTGCTCGCACATATATTGCCATGATTGTATTGCCCAATATGTCCTTTATAAGATGGAGGATAAATTAGTCCCCATAAATTGTCCAGAACCTAGTTGCAGTCAAAATTTGACACCAGAGCAATGCGGAAATATCCTTCCTCGAGAAGCACTTGATAAGTGGCATTTAGCGTCGGTAGAAGCTGCTGTTCCCAATTCCCACAGGTATTATCGCCCCTTTTCAGATTTTTCTACCCTAATTTTTACAAGGATGTTTTCTGCGCAATGTTTGGTGTCCTCGCACGATTTTCAGAGATTAGATCCTTCTAAGACAGAAAGAGATGATTTGGAGTTACTGGCGCTTGTAAAAGAGACAAATTGGCAACGGTGTGGTAAATGCAGAAGTTTTGTTGAAAGAGTGTCCGGCTGTTCTAAAATAATATGCAGGTCGGTAATTTTCTTTGAATTTTAGTCCATACTGTTTTATTTGAATTTTATTAATTCCCAGATAGAATGAATTGTGTCTGAGAGGTTCTTGTCTTTTTGTTTTCAGATGCAGGTTCCAGTTTTGTTATGTTTGTGGATCAGAGTGGATGAATAGCGGTGAGATACATTGTGAATGCCCTGTTTGGTAAGACCATCGATTGTTATGAAATTTCACTTGCAAAAATCTATCCAATATTACCTTTTTGATTAACCCAGAAAAAGACGGGGATATCACATACTTTTTTGGAATATTTCTATTCAGTACATAAAATAATATAATTAAGTGTTAATTTCTGTTACATCTTTACAGTCAACAGAAATATGCAATTTTATTCCGTATGTTTTGAGGAGAGTTTAGCAAACCCTCTTTCAAATGGATTTTCCAAGACCCTCTAATCGTTTGCGGCCCAACATGTAAAAAAATTGTTGGATCTTTTTTTTTGTCATTTCGAAATAAATTTATTCATCTAAGATGAAATATAGTCTTTAGAATCGAGAGACAAAGATGACTGCTATTCCGAACTGGTCTGTTGTTCAATGGTTGTGACACTTATTGATAAGCTTTGGCAGATTGCAACCCTCGAGCGTATCTATAATGTCCCTTTCGGGCTCAAAACTGAAATAAATGGATATTGCACAAAACCCAATAGCTAACGAACTGAAAATTTATGATAGTAAGTACATTAAACTGATTTGTTTATAACAGCAATCAGATTTTTGCAATTTCATCCCAAAATACTCAAACACAACTATTATACCTAGATGAATCCAAAGCTTTAGAAATATTTTTAGAATTCTTAAGAATAAGAAAATGATCAATCAAGCCACCAACAAATTTTATTTAATTAAACTTATGACAGCAGCGAGTACACTCACAGATATGGCCTGAAATTGGCCTAACAGCCTCCAAGGTATAGTGCTTCCACCCAATGGACCGAAAAATTGCCCAAACCTTTGTGCTGATCCAACATGGAGTCTTGTGGATGTTCCACACTCAAAACTATGCAAATCTTATCCACCCTAGCTGAAATGTCTTAAAATAGGTAATGCATCAAAGAAATCTGAATGTAGCCCAATGTCATCTCTAAATGAGACCACCTTATGCAGATTTGGAGGGTTTCCATCCCCAAAACTGATTGGTATTGAGGGATTTCTTCCTCCATAGCTCGCTCTCAAGAGATTTCGTCCTTAACAGTTGAAAAGAAGCAAGAATGCTCACTCATATAAGAAAATAGTAAATGAAGATGTTTCAAATGAATCCCCTTAATCTTCTTTTATACTTTTTTCTACTCCATGTGGGTCGTCCCATGTGGTAAGTGCACTTTATCAAATTAAAGTGCCCACTATTCCATGTGGTGGGTGCACTTTACTAAAGTGACCACTAGTCCATGTGGTGGGTGCACTTTATTAAATTAAAATGACCACCGTTGTCTAATTCTACAATGGCACACTACTCCATGTCTTATTCTATTACAGTATCTTCCTGGTACATTCTGGGTAGACCACCAATATGGCCCTTTGACCTCAAGAGTCTACAGTTTTTTTTTTTTTGGTATTTAGCGGAATCATTACATATTACAATTTAGCAGTCTCTACCACCCTCGGTAAACTCTAGCCTGGCATGAGGAAGGGACCACCAGGTGCACAAGTTTCTTGCTACCTCCATTCAGCTGAAGCCTAGGTTTCATACCGCCTCCGTACAGTGGGTGCACACTTCATACTGCCCTCGTACAGCTGACGCTCACTCAGGATGTTGGTTGGACTACTCTAGCAGCACCTCCGTATAATTGTCACACACACAGGGACATTGGTTGGACTACTCCGGTAGCAATCGGGGACATCGGTCGACTATTCCTCATGCGTGCATGCGCGGACTTGCCAATGAGGGTTGAACCTTGCACCTCCTCTTAGTAAACGCCCGGACTTTCCCAATCAACCAAGACCCCATGGCTTCAAGAGTCTACAGTTCAGTTGACATCCTCTCTTGTTTCCAAGGCTCCTCTGTTAACTTTATGTCATCATCAATTTGATGGGTCCCAGTTCTCCTTCCTGTCATCACTAAAATGATCTCTGGCAGATTCAAATCAATATTATTTTTACTAATTATAAAAAACACTCGTCCCTACTCCTGCCCCAACGTCTGTGTACTTGAATAAAATATGCTAGAAGAAATGAGTCCCTGCTATGATTTATCATTTTACAATGTCTACTATACAGAGCAACACAGACGAAAACTATGCAAAAAAACAACAAACTAGCTAATGGCATGCATGTGAATTCTGCTTCGGTTGTCTTCTCCTAATTCCTATCCATTCACAGCAACAAGAATCGAGTTGTATGATCATAGAATTACAGAATGAGCTGAATTTGGAGGAGCTATTAAACCGTGAAAGAGAGATTATCAAAAGGGGCCTTTATCATCATCTTAGTCCATAATATTACCAACGTATTACATACTAGGATGCTGCCTTGGAAGACACACAATCGAATTTCCATGCTTCTAAATCACAACATCAGGTTTGTCCTAATTTCTTCCTTACTGTCATCGTAAGGAAATTCACTTATTTTCTAGACTTCTCATTGTAATGCTCAAGCCATGCTATTGGTTTTTTTTTCTCTTGCTAGATCTTGGGTCAGGTTATGATTAGGTGCAATGCTCTGTGAAATAGCTTGGACCACAATGGGTTAGGGGATAGGTATAGTGAATGGGAAATCCATGCTTGTTTAGAGCAGAGAAGGTTGGACCGCATTCTTAATATATGTCAATAGGGGATTTGAATATGCTTTCACGAGTGTTGCCATCAATTCCATGTATCTTTATAAGCTATTCTTAAGTCATTGCTAATCACAGACTTGTGTTGGAGGCAAATACTTTAGAGCCATGATGATCTGTGTGATGGTTTTAACTTTTGTCAAACATTTTTCAAATTCTGGTTTGTCTGATTGCAAGAATACACTCTGTATATTCAATGAAAGCAGAAATGTGAGCTTATATTGCGAGAATTTTTGCTTCTTTTTGTGAAATCAGATTCAGTTATCTGGTGATGGCATGCACTTTCTAAATACATCTATGATTGCACTAGGAATGTTTTGCAGTTTTATGGCTTTGCGTATCCTCTCTTCACCATGTGGGTCATAAAATGGGTGAGAATTTGTTGCATAAATATTGTACCAAATTCGGGCAAGCATTACTTCATGGGAACTCTTATATTGTGACCTCAGTTCCATTATTGCCAATCTTATTCTCCCTACTGGACTAGATTGAAATGGATCTCGACTGGCTTGACATTCACTCTTAGTTTGTGCCATACGCTATTTGAAACCAGTATTTAGGAAAAAAGAATGCTTTGATACCAAAATAACCCAATTCTGAAGTGGTTTCAGTTCTAGACCTACAAAACACAACTCCCTATTTCAAAGAAGGTTTGGATGTGTCTCCAACACTTGCAAAACTAAAATAGTAGAGAATGGATAGGGAAATAAAAATAGAAAGTATTACTAAGAACATGAAAAAAACAAAATGGAATTTCTTTCAACGAGATACCAATCTTAGATCCTGTTCCTCCCATTTAAAAGAGCTAATAGGTACATATTTTACACAGGAATTTGAATGTGAAATCTTTAGTAATGATTTCTTGTCTTCCAGAAGTTTTTGTTTTCTTTATTTCTGTTTTCCTATTTGTTAGAATTCCCAAATCTAAACAAAAACAAATCAATTATCCGCCTCTATTCCCCGAACCAAAACATTTCCTTTTTTAAGAAGTAAACTAGTATTTCAAGTAGTTGTGTATATGGTACAAGTATTGCGGGCCAAGTTTATGAATAATTCAAGCCAAATATTTCAGCTCACATGTGGTAAGAGGTTTAAGCATGATAGTCAGGTTTCTTAATTCACAATTGCTTGAATGACTAGGATGGATTTATGTTTGTGAGGTTGACAGTGAAATAGGAGTAGTTCTCAAGGATCAAGTATTTTGGGAAAAAGCACCAGCGGATGTTAAAGAAGGTAAAGAGGGCTTAGGAGGCAGAAGGGATGGAGATTGAAAGCAACAAAAATCACAAATAGAGAAGCCACAACAAGAGAGACAATTGAAAATCTAGATAAAAATGAAAAATCAGGTGAAGAGGGTATACCTTCCAAAAAAATACAAAAGATCATCAAATACAAGCAAGGTAACAATTGAGTGTAAGATATGTGATAAGGTGTTCATCTCTCAGTCTCATTTTGAATCACTGATTGCAGGTAAAAAGCATGCGAAGCAGCTGAAAATAATGGAAAATTCTATAGCTTCTTCAGAAGTCAAAGATGATAGTAAGAAATATGCAGTTTCTGATGGAAAAACATTGAGAAGCATTGAGTTTGTATTATTTGGCAAGGATGATGTGGAGAAAAGAGATAAATAAACCGTATTTCAAAGGTTAAAGATGACATGAATTTGGGTGCTAAAAGTGACGAGTTTGATATGTGGAGGAATATATAGAGCTTAATGAGAAACAAAAAAATGAAGGGAGTAGGTATGTCATCCGAGAAACATAAAATTTCAAAAAAATCAAGCCAATTAAGCATTGAAGAATGTAAGATATGTGATAAATTGTTCTATGGTCAGCTGAATTTTGAATGACATGTCGTTGGGAGAAATGATGTTAAGAGGTTGAAAAACACTGAAAAATTCTAAATTTTTTTAGAGATCAACTGTGACAAGTAAGCAATGTATGAATGTTGATGGCATAGAATTGGGAAGTTCTGAATACGAACTTGTCAGGGATAATGTGGATAAGACAACCGAAGGCCAAACTATTTTTCATTTATCGATGATGGGGGTTTGGGCGTTAATAGTGACAAGGATGTTTTGAAAGAATATGTTGAGATTAAGGAGATTGATAGTGAGAATATTGACATCCTTGATGGTAATGATAACAAACTTCAATGATAAGGAAGATGAAGAAAGATAAGGAAGTCAGGAATGATAAGGAAGATGAAGAAACTGACCATTATGATGGTACCGAAGACGAAAAAGGTGATAGTAAGGAATTTGTATGTGTTGATCTCAAGAAATCTGAAGATTTTGATTATGACCCACTGGTCAAGGTTGATGTGGATAAAACAGTTGAAGACATAAGCATTTTGGAGTTCAAAGATGATGGGGGTTGAAGAGCTAATAATGAAAAGGATGATCTGAAGGAAAGTACAGAGCTATAGGAGATTGATTGTGAGAATATTTTACTGAAACTGACAGGAAAGATGACAAACATGAAGAGGAAGAGGAATTATTATTTGATGCTAATTGCACATAACAAATCTATGGAGCACATCATAGATGATCATAGATGATAGTGTTGATCTGGGTAATAGAAAAAGGATTTGAATATTTGTAGTCTACGTGATGCATATGTTAAGGCCATCCGTTAATTTTTGAAGACCTTCATAGAATTTAAGAAAATACTAATCCAGAGTATTTGTAATTTCAAATCTATAACTATGGCGACTTTTATATTTCATCAAATTCTATAAATCTTGAGGCTTTAATTTTCTAGAAGAATATTTGACCTGTCATTTCTACGGAAAGAATCAACATTAATGCATTTTAATATTTTTGTACACGGCTTGCAAATAGAGTTTTTTTTTATACCAGTAAACTAATGATTTATCTAAAAATTTGGTTATGAGAAGTGTAGGTGAGAATCAAAGTATGTTTGTTTTATTGTTCTCTAGATATGAAGATTTTTTTAAGATTATAAATGATTGCAAACTTATACAAGGATTTATTTGTGTTGTTACTTTTCTTTAGAATCTAAGGCTTGTCTTCTGAAGCAATTTTTTTCTTTCAAATATGCAACTGATATAAGTAATAATCAACCATTATCATTTATTGATCATCTTTCTATTATAATTAAAATGACTTGCTTGTAGTTTTCTATCTATATTTATTTGTAAACATAGGATAGATTATATGTCTATAAATTAATATTACAAAAGTTTTTATATTATTGTTGAAATTGTCTTTTAATAGAAATAATTTTTGTTGATGGAAATTTAAACGAGTGATTTTTTCCAATATTTTTGTACATATCCTCTCGTGGTAAATTATACTATGCGAATGGACATTAATCCAAAGTGTGTAATTGAGAATCAAGATTGTGTGAACTTGAAACGAATACACTTGATGTTTGTATTCTTTGTATGTGAAGTTCCCGAACATTAAGGTCCTTATGCAAGGTTTAGCTTTGAAATCCATGAGGAAGGATTCATATTCCCTTCTAATCATGGTGTCATAATTTGTAATATGCCCACATTTACGCTTCTATAATTCTCCAATAACAACTAGCCTTCCCCCGACATTATAGAAACATAAATGCGGGAGTCTACAACTCGGGACACCTTGATAAGAAGGGCATATGAATCCTTCCTCATGGGTTTGTGTGAGAACCTATGAAGATTTTAATTTTCCATTCAAGATATTTTCTAATGTTTTAGTGTGAAATCATCTTTATTACAATCTTGTATCCTCATAAATAAAATATTATTAATTGTGTTTGAATTTGTAGCTTTAAAATCAATAAAAAATACTTACATAGTTTGTTTTCCTTTTTTTTATTGATTTTTTTTGGAAGCATACATAATGAGATGGTTTACTAGAGCTTATAAATATTATTTGTAATCCAACTTGAAAATATTAAATGAAGATCCAACTTGAAAATATTAAATGAAGAGGGGGTGGGGAGATTATACATTCCTTATATTGTAGTGTTTTTACTCATGTTTGAACAAGCATTTAGAGATGTCTTTATTTCCAAAACTTCAAGAACTATTAAAAGTGCAAAGATGAAAAATAAAAGATGTTGGATCAAATAAAATTATTAAAGAATCATATTTATAATAGGCTACAACACAATAACTATGTCAAAAACTAGTGAAAATTTAAGTATAACCTAGTGTGCAAGTGAATCCTAATGAACTTGAGAGCTGATACAATATGAAAATAACCTAAAATATACACAACCTAAGTGGCATAATATGATGTGAAAACAATCGAAATCAATAATAAAAATAGATTTTAGGTTTAGCATTTTATTCTTAGATTCAATAAGAAAACTGATTCAACTAATTCTCATGTATGAGTACTAAGAATAACACAACAATCAAAACAATGTAAGTAGAAAATAAGGAAAAAACAAATTAAAATAAATTTTAAGAAAATAAAAATGAATGTGTTTATATGATATTATTTGTTTGCCAACAAGATTTGTTATGAAATTTTGAGAATTCAACAAATGATCCACTATTGTGAGGTGTTTACACTCTTGAGGAACATTAAGAATTACAAAAATGAGATATTTGGCAAAGGTGCCTTTTGCAATATAACTTAACACATAATTTAGATGTCCAATAAAATATCGAACATGTATTTATAAGCCTAAAAATTATTTCAAAAATGGGAAATAAAAGGATCCTTTATAATATATCTACCACTATTATTCTACACCTCTTACAACTAATTTGTCCAAGTCCTCATGAAAAGTAACATGTATTGATTGCACTTTAAATTTGGGAGGGAGTTCAACATGTTCATTTGTTTGTGGATTCCAAAAAATAACTTGATCTCAAGAAAATCCCTTGAACATTGTAAAGGGTTCTTATAACCATATTTTACAATTTTAAAAGGTTGTGCGTGGGGATGAACGACCATACCATTATCGAAGATCCAGTCTACTCAAAATATGCTACAAACATATTCCACCATCTTCTCAAGAAATTTAAGAATTCTCATGTGAATTGCTAAAGAAAGAAGCATTGTCTACAAATGCGTGGATTTTAACAATTTGGGGATAATTGGGATCATTCACATCACCAACAATAGTTTTGTTTACACTAGGATCGCCAATATTGTCATCAACAAGGTTGGTAAAATTTTTATTAGATTCGTCCTAAATAAGTCACAAAAGGATGTTTGTTAGTAACCTTATGAAAATTATTAATAGGATTAACAAAATAAGAAACGGTAAATAACAATATACAAATAATACATACATGGGAAGCAAAATGACTTGTTGAATAAAATGAAACATTTCTTGTTGAAGAAAGTTCCATTTCCTTTTTTTTTTCTCAAATAACAAACTTTCAACATGTGCTTACACACTTTGGATTACTAGGATCACCAACATTGTTTTCGACAAGGGTAACAAAACTTTTATTGGATTCATACTAAATAAGCCACGAAGGATGTTTGCATTTTGAAAATTATTAAGAGGATCAACAAAATAAGAAATCGGAAAAAACAATACAAAAATTATGCGTACATGGGAAGCAAATGATTTTTTGAAGAAAATAAAATTTCTTCTTGAAGAAAATTTCAAGAAAGTTCCATTCCCATTTTCTTTCTCAAATAAAAAGCTTTCAACACGTGCTTACACACACATTGCAAAAAGAGTGATCCACACTATATACCTTGTAATACTTTTATTCCTTTCTTAGGCACTAGACCCTTGCCACATCAAGGTAAACCTCGAGAGAACTTCATGTCACCATCAAATATGCATAATGATTTCATCCATGACTTGGTTTCCAATTTCTCATGTATGAAGATCCTATAAATCCATTTTCTTTACACATTTGGGTCCACCAATAGTACACAAATTCAAGAGTCGCCGACTTCTTCACCAAGCAATCCACTCTTCGATGGGTGAAAATTTAGAAAGACATTCTTCAAATGAGAGTGATATGCGTCTACGGGAGAATTTGTCTCGTGACTCACATGTGACATTGTATATAGAAACATCATTCCCACATGCTAATATGGCGGGCCCATTGATAATTCCTAAAGGTGATGAATGATTCTTGAGTTGTATATTTTTGCAAAAAGATGTTCGTATCGTGAATTGCTTCCTCATTAGTAGGAGACTTGTGCATACTTTCACATAGGCTTGTAAACATTGTTTTCCTTATTTCAACATCATTCAAATTTTCCATCATGTTTTTGAGCCAACCTCTTCTCACGTGCCAACTACAAAGGAATTTACCTCACATTGAAACACTTCACCGCACTCACTGATTTGCAATATAATAGGGGAGAGAAAATTTAGTAGGCAAAACATAATTTTCGATGACAATAAGTAATATTTATAATATACACGTGCCTCACCTAAGGACAAAATTTTGAGCACAATTAGATCATCCACCATGAAAGTATTTAGTTTCCATTCCAACATGTGACAACGTGTAGTACAAATTTCATGTCCACAATGTTAGGTCCATAATAATATATCTTGACATCAATATCCATGTAATAAGAAGCCCATCATGCATACCATAAGTGAAAGATTTGTGTGCAACAGGAATTGCATAAATCAAGAGAAATATTAAGTGATATATAATAACAATTACAAATTTTCAAACTTAGAGATCTACAAGTACTTTTTGCACATTTGTCTCATACATGGAATCCAATGAAAACATACAAATATAGGCTTACTTCAACATCAGCACATGTTGGATTGCAAGCTATAGGCCTAGCACAACTACTCTTATGTTCTTATTTTTTAAATTCTTCATAAATACATACCTTTTCATAAATTTTGGTGGCAAATTTTCTAACATTTTTGTATCATTGAGCTCATATTTGTATTTTTCTTCTCTCATATTTCCTTCAATATTGTAGATATCATCTTTACTCAAGAAATCATCCCGCTCTATTTAACCATTGAAAAACATGAGATTATCATGGATCATGTGATGATGGTTTTTGTGAACAAGTTCAGTGCAAGACCAATAATAAAATCTCTCTATTTTGTCCTTTAATGCACCACTTATGTGTGGAGTAAAAGAACAACAATTACCCTGAAGTCTTTGGTTTCTTGCCCATGATAAATATTTCCCTCTTAGTCCCCATAGTCCATTTCATTATAATTAATCAAAGCATGATCTTGTAGGTTCATCAAGACAAATTAAAAAATGACATTTACATCCATGATGTAGATGTTTATGGCCATGTAAATTGTTATGATAAACCTTTAGACCCTTATAATGGCATAATGCACCTCATCTTGAGGCCTATAATCCTCGGGGCCATACGTATGCCAATATATGTATTACACATACACAAATCATGTTGTCAAAAATATTCCAATTTAGGTATTTCGCTAAAAATGGTTTTTTGGGAAAAACTATGCTAAAACTTTTTCCCTCTACTTTTTAAGTTGCCTTTTGTGAACCATCATGAAGAGAACTTCAATAGTTTTGATGATAGTTCACATAAGCTGACTTGAAATGCAGAGCAAAAAAGTTTTAACACAAAATTTTCCCATGAAAACATCTCTATCATTTATCGTGGATTGTGAAAGCATAAAAATCCTTATTTGAATACAAGCGATAGATTTTTCTTTATTAATGGCTAATATATGCCACTAATGAGGAAATAGAGAATAGAATAGGAAAATACTCTAGTTAGCATGCACATGTCAAACAACTCCTAGGAACTTTTAGGGATGCAATGGAAACCTTAAACAATATTATAAAATAGAAGCTACATAATATTTCATCAATTGTGGTACCCATAAATAATTTTTTTGCACTTATGGGTGAAAAGGATGTCTCTAATGGTTTGAAGAAAGTCAAAAAAAATATTGAAAAGACTAGTGGGTGATAAATTATACTAATGTTTGACGGTGTAAGTAGAATATTTTGGCTAGGAAGATTGATGCTCATTGGCATAGTGTACATATTGTGCCTAGGTTCTTCCCTTTAATCTTAGTCTTGTGTGCATGAGTCTTTCCCATTGATGCACACAAGTTCTTGCAATGTCCTAAGCAGACTTATCATGCCAAACATATTCTTAGCATGCTCACTCGAGGCATGAGGAAAATATCGGTCCTTATCGGGTTTGACACAAATGATGAAGTGCTTTTAATATTTCTATTTATTCAAGGTAACATTTAGATTAGTAAAAATAGTAGTATCAAGTCACAAAAGTATGATTTTACAATATTAGCTGATTTATTACTCAATGAACACACAAAATAGTCATAATATCCTTGTGTTCAAATTAATATATCAATTCAATTTTCTCCATTACAACAAATATCATCAAAATAGTCTCTTAGCATTCATACATAAAACACTATTTTATACTTAAGGAAGGCTAATCAACTCCAATCCTAACATTGTGTTGGTGAGAAAATTTGTTAGTTGGGTAAATTAGGTCTCTCCACCAACATTCACTGTGGCTACACCCCTATGCATGGAATGGTGCAACTCCCATTCTAATCCTAAACTAAATGTTGTGGGTAGGCCAAATAGGTCGGGGATCACACAGGGACACTCCATTGAACTGTGGAAAAGTGTCAGACGGGGTACAAGGGAGGAAATCACAATGATGAGGGGAAAAAGAGAGAAATTAGGAAAAGAAGGTTAATGTCATGAGTAGGCTGATTGTAGAGTTCACACCTAGTAATTGAAGTAGTTCAACATTCAATATAGACAAACGCAACAATGAAGCTAGTGGGACCAATGAATTATAACACAAATTTATTAGATTCATCTATTGAGAATGCAAAGTTCCTCTCCATCACTATACTTGCAAAGTGCATAAAAGAGAGAAGTAGAGGAATAAGAAAAAAGGAAAATGGAAGAAATGTAGCCTTTATTTCATGTGCATTGGTGATAAAAAGATCAACAACATATCACAATCCACTATTTCTACTAAGTACAAAATGTTCAACATCCCCTAGATTGGAGAAGTCATCCCAATTTATAGAAATGTGAATTGACCTTTCATCTACCCCCACATGACTCTTCATGTCCTTGTTACAACTTGTGACTTTTCGTTGTCCTAGGACCTAGAAAATTAAATTCCCTTTTTATAAATCAAAGGGACTTTTACAATTCAACTTTATAAAGTCACTTTAATGAATAAGACAAACTATCATGATTACACACAACGAAGAATTAAAAGAGGGGGAGAAGAAAGGGGGAGAAGGAGAGAAGGAACAAGAGGGAGTTGACATGCTTGATGAAGAAGATCTCTACGATGAATAAGCTGGTTGATGATGATCACAATCTCCCCTTTGACATGATGCACAAACCCCTTGGGTTGTCGAATGAGTGTTTAGAAACACTATTAAGAGATCCCTTGATGTAAGCTCAAGATGACCACAAACATTGCTCATGATGATCCCCTTGATGCTCGATTGATCAACTCCCTTAGCTCATTGAGCTCACTCCAACCAGCTCATCGAGCTTGCCAAAACTTGTTTGGTTTACCAACTCATCTCACTATAATCCAACTAGTTCACCCAACTTGCTTGACCTAGTTTACTAGCACGAGAATCTTCTTGAAAAAGGATTAGTTCATGACATATCTCACCGCCACAACCAGCCCAACTCAAACTCACTACTACCAGCTCCACTCAAATTACTTTAATCAACCCAACTAGACAATTATCTCACTGCAACCAGCTCACCTAGCTCACTGGGCTCATCTCAGTTAACTCAATCTTATCATTTCAACCAACTCATCTTAATGAGGTGACGATGTTTTCAAGCCATATGAAGGCTTAATTTATCTGTTTGATCTATGGGATCATTTTTTAACCATGTGAAGATTTCAAAATCATAAAGATGAGTGAAGACGAGACCATTTGCAACTTTCTACACCCAAAATAGAGATTTTCTATTTTTAGTAGGTAGGACCATGACCTGCTATTTTGGGACATATCACCTCATTTTGCTTCAATATGACCTTTTGAACCTTCGACACACTTCATCCTCCTTGGTTGATGATGCATTATTATTTTAGAAATTTTTATTTTTGACAGTTTCTTTTCCTTGACTGCTTATTTTGGGAAAATTGACATTTTTGCCCTGTCTTTCATTTTGCATATTTTCGAGACTTTCTGGGTGCTCCAAAATTACAATTCGGGAAAAATACTATTTTAAGTATGTGGATGATCATGGAATATGTTATTTTTAGTAAGTTTCAAAAACATTCTCAATTTGTGACGGGGATGACATTTTTAGATTAGGCTCTTTATTGCGATCTCGTGCTCCAAATTTCATTGTGATTCGCTGACTGGAGTTATTGGAAATAAAAAACAAAAATTTTCTTGGGAGATTTTCAGGCACATACAATGGCAACCATTAATGGATCCACCAAGCTTTTGGAAATAATTCTTTCCCATCTCATATTGCAATGAAATCAACTTCTTTGGAATAGGTTTTTCATCTGGATGCAATGCTCAAATTTCTAGCTTCGACTGTTCTTCGAATCATTGGGAAATTGAAGGAGAAGAATGGAGGGATATTTTTTGGAGTTTGATACCATAAATAAATGGGGGAAAATTTTAATTCTATGATTTTTTCAGCTTGAAGGATTATGGGATAAAGAGATGTGGCCAAAATTTCAGCAACGCCTAGTTTCTAGTTTGTGAGATATGAAGATTCAAGTTGTTTGACTATGGAGTTCTTTCCGGTGCAACACGGACGTGGTAGAAACTAAAAATAAATTTTTTTGAATGTTTTCAAAGTCATGGATAAATGAATATGGAGTGAAAATGAAGGAATGGAGTGGTGGAAGCAATGAAAATGGAGGTTTGAAGTTCTTTCCAACAGTGAAGTTCTTGCAAGCATGGGGAAGAAACAATAAAAACAACTAGAAATTTGTAAAACTAGTTTTTTAAACTTATTTTGGCTTGGGTAAAATTTTGTGTCCTAAGGTTTTGGTACATTTTTTGTGAGAAAATGCACCTTCATCCTGGCTTGACAAGTGGCAGAGTGGGATTGGCTGGTGAAGGAGAGAGAGAGAGAGTGAGCAAAAAGCCCATGGGAGCTGAAATTGGGTCATGTGGGTGACTAGGGAAGGGGCTAGGTTTGAGTGGAAAAAGTGTCCCAAAATTCCCAAACATTTGGGATGGTTGGTGTAAAAATATGTGCCCTCACCCTAGCTTGACAAGTGGTGGAGCGGGATTTGATGAGGGCGAGGGCTAATGAATGGTGTACGGGGGGTAAACTGGCTTGATTAGGCTAAATGAAGCTCATATGAGGGTCTAGGGGTCTAAAATGAGGTTGGGCGCAATTTTTGTCCCACGTGCACCGGTATTTTGGAACATTTAGTGCAATAAATTGCGCTTTGATCTTGGGAGTGACATGTGTCCACCTAGAAAATTAAGTAACTCCCAAATGCATACCTTGGAGAGAAGCTTGTCGGAGGTGTAAATTGAGCATCCAGAGGTATTTTCATGCACTTCATTATATGATTTTTACTGGAAAACTATTTTGAGCATAATGACATGGGTCTTATACTCTCATTCTTCTTACAACCCCCCTAAAAATAGGTTTTCTTCTCAGGATTTCTGTCGTGAATGTAGAAAACAATATGTGGATGGAAATGATGATGCCTTGGGAAAAATGTGAACCCTCCATCATTTGCAGATCTGAAATAAATTTCCAATGATATTTTTGACCTCCAAATCTTTATGGATCTCCTAGAATCACTTCCTAAAGCTCAGGGGTTATTTTTGTATTGTAAGTTGTTTCACCCTCCAAGACCCACTTTTGCCGAGCTTGACCCAAAACCTTGAAACTTCCCAGAATATTCCAAAAAAAGCTGCAAAATATTATTGTATCTTTGATACACCTCCTTGATGAATTTTATCCTTTCATTTTACTTCGAGGGGTGTGTGTTAGCCTTAGAAAGTTCAAAAATAGTCGTCCTTAAGCTTCTTGAAAATCATGTCTTGAAAGATCTTGACTTGGAAGTGCTTGATGAAACTTTATATCCCTAAATCACCTATGGAGAAGGTTTACACAACACATGTGGCCACTTAAAAGGGTATGATAGGCCTGATATAGGGGATAGGTTGATATAGAGGGGTTTGTAAGGTTTACACCATGCAAAATTTTTACACCGTGGTACATTGTCATGTTTGAAAATATTATATTTTCATGTTGTAAATTTTCATGAAAACAAATGGCTCTAGCTTAGGGATATGTTGTGGATTGAGCATAATGAGGACATAGCATTAGAATTTGAGAATTTCAATTCGGTTCGTGGATGAGTGCCTTATCCATTGGGCTTAAGGAATCATTTCTTCCAACACACACGCACACTGCAAAAAAACAAACACAAAGAAGGTAAACACACCAAAAGTGGAAAACTACACACGATGGAAAAAGAAATTATGTTACAGGGGAAGGATATTTATAGAGGCGGAGAGAGAATGTACACATACTCAAGTAATAGGATGAGAAAAGCACATGCCATCATGGAAAAACATATTGAAGTTTGGCCTCTCGAAGCATAAAAGTCACCGTTTGATCATACCATGCTCCTGTGATGGATTTATATGGCTTGAGAAGAAGGAGACACACAAAGATTCCATCTTCTTATTCATAATATATTGGGAAATTTCTTGCATCGAATGAAAATTTTGTTAGGTTATTGAAACTCTTGCATCTTACAACTTCCTTTTGATGTCATGTGATAATGAGAAATCATTCCTCCATGCTATCAAAAGTGTGAAAATTGATCTTGTCCTGGAAACATTCTTCATCTAGGAATAACAATGTGATAGCATCCTTAGATCAGTGAGGCACTTTGAAGGGGTGAGAAAAAATTGATTTTCCTCTCATTCAATAGCTTCTATGGTCACATCAATGGTCTGGATGTCTTCATCATCTTCGAGAACTTGTTGTAGAATGGAAATATGTTCAAGACAAATCAGATCTTAGGAAATGGCGAGCTCAATCTGATTTTGAATTCTTTCGTAAGAGCCATGCACATTCTCTCTTTGTTTTCTGGAGAAATTGTCAACAATATCTATCCACTCGTAATCCATCTTGGTATCATTTTCAAAATTTCAACCCTTAATTTTGTTATAGAAGCATTCTTTACCCTTGAGTGGATTTTTCCATATGAACTATTGTTATTTATTTGTGGAGCATCCAATGGTTGTGAGGACTAGCTCACAAGACTCTTGTAACTCTTCTCCTTGTTTTGAACAACTCTCTTCAATTCAAATCAGTTCAACAGCAGTTTCCATACAATCTTCCTCCCTTTAAAATATCTTGTCTTTAAAATTAGGAATATTCATATGAGATTCAATAACCTTCCTTATTTTTCACATTTGATCTTCTTCACACAATATGAAAGAGAAAGGAATGTCTTCACATTCCCTCTCATTGACCAAGGAATTAGGAATGACATCAAGCTCATCCATCTACTCCATCTCAACATCAAACATTGGTGTATCAAAAAGAGAAGCACAAATTGATTCATACTTATCTTGAATTTCTATAGCTCTAAGTCAGGAAATTGAGACTAAGTTGGGGGTCTTCAGTCTCTTTTGCAGCCCTTAAGATGTCTTGCACAAATAATTCCTCCGAGGTTTTGATGTACTCATATTTTCCCTCATGGGGAGTTTCTTTGTGTTGTGCCTCCAGGAGATGGTTGAAAATTTGATCCACACATGCCCATGATTCATTTGAAACATCCTTTTTCACCTTCTCTATGCTTCTGCTACCCAAGGATCACATTCTTTGCAAGCACGAGCATACTTGATTCACAACACCTTCTGACAAGGAGAAGAGGTCCATACTTTGGCGGAAGGGCACTCCGTGGTGCTCAAAATCCATTTCATCATCTTCTTTATGGGAAGTATAGAACCATGTTGGGGCAGCAATATGGGAAGAATTTTCAACTCTATCTTGAAGACTTTATCATCCATTATTGAATCCTCTTTTCCGCATGGAAAATGAAATATTTCACTTTCACCGAGATCATCATTCTCCTCCTTGGATGAGAAGAGGACATCTTCAATTGTTCATTCTCCTTAGCTTTAAAAAGGAAGTGGGCCTCTTCTATCCAATCATCCATGATTGAATCGGGAGAAAAATTTGATTCTTCAATCACCTCCATCCCATCATTCAACATTTCTTTGCCACTTGAAAAGTCAAAATTAGAAAGAAAATTATCCATGAATACCATACGACCTGAAAATCAACACATGACTTTCGGGCGCACTTGACCTCTAGAGGTTGTGCTAGGACAACCGATGCAAAATGGATAGATGACTATGTGATAGGATAAATAAGGTGAATGGTAATAATATGGGAAGGTGGGAAAAAATGATCAAGGAAATCTAATGTACTC
Source organism: Taxus wallichiana var. yunnanensis (assembly GCA_018340775.1). Taxonomy (NCBI): domain Eukaryota; kingdom Viridiplantae; phylum Streptophyta; class Pinopsida; order Cupressales; family Taxaceae; genus Taxus; species Taxus wallichiana. The sequence continues at coordinate 348,396,300 of CM031244.1, read as the reverse complement.
AACGAGCATTAATGGAATCTACTTATCTAAGGCATCAAAAGCTTGTCTTACTTATGTGGGTGAGATGGAATAGTATAAGATGATGGTAACACGTAAATGGAAGTCAATATCTGACTCACGAAAAATTATCGTAATAGGTTGCGGAAGGCATGGGAACCGTCTGCGTTTTCCTTGTAGAAGTTTCTAGAAAAGGTCATGGAAGTGCGAGAGCAAAACATGTGAAGAGGACAAGTGAGTGGATTGCAGGAACTAGTTTCGCCTGTGCCGATTACGCATAAAACTTGTAAGAATTGTCTAATTTGATGTTCATCGACAACTATGAGATGATGGTAGGTGGAAGTGGTGTGGACCGAGAAAACAAATATTCTAAGGCCCGTGTTAATGTCGGTAATAGGTAAGGTGTGTTCAACTATGAGACTTGGGGATCATACACTTGGTCTCTTGGTTGTTGAGGGCCTTGAATGGTCATGTAGGATGTGTGAAATACTAAAGAAAAGAAACAAACAATCTCACAAAGAAAACCGCAAGAGGGAAAGGTTAATCCTAAGCCAACTAGGGATACATGGGGAGATGTGTTAATTCCTTTCTAATTAACTCTATGTTCCTAATTTAACAAATGGAAACAAAAAATTTAAATTAAAACGATTCAATTACTTTCCTCAAAATTAATTAAATCTATGTGTTGCCAACAACTAATTAATAAATGAAAGCTAACTAATTGAACAAGCAAAACAAGGCTAATCTACTATTTTTGTGATTTTCAACAATTTAAATGAAAGAAATAGACAAATAAGATAGCTAATTACTTTAATCTATATTTTTGTAGTTTTGGTGCTTTACGGAAAACAAAGAAATATGAGCAGAAAAAAAAGTTCTTCCAATTAAATGAAACTACTTCTATTCTAATGTAGATTAAGCCAAACAAAGAAATACTCAAATTTTTCTCTTTCCGTATGTAGAGGATTTAACTAATCTAACAAAATAAATGATTTTTCCTATTTTTGATTGTGGATACAGAAGCTTCTTCTGGCACTACCTCAGAGTCATGGGAATAAATCTTCTCAGAAGCAACCCTTCTGCTAAATATTGTAGCAATCTAATAATATAGAAATATTAACACAATATTGTAACAGAAGATTTCTTTGAATCCTTCTCATAAAAATCCATAGGGATAAGTCGAGGGGAAATACTCAATGAAATATTTGTGGATGTAAACTACTATAACAACTATTACAATTGTATCTTTATGAAGAAATGTAATTAACAGATTTGAAGCTTTGAATCTATTCTAAATAAATGAAGAAACTTGTAGGAATTAAAATACACCCCAACCTGGAAGTGTTTTACAGAGACAAATGCATTAGTAGAAGTGTTTCTTGTTGTCCCCAAGACTTATTTCTAATGTATTTTCAAACAAATCCAGGAAGGCTGTGATGGCTTGTGTGGAAGAAATGATGAAGAAGATGTCGAGAGATGGAATGACTTGTAAGCATATATGGTGGCAACACAAGCAAGATAATAATAAGGAAATAAAACTAAGATTACTTATGTTTTTCCTTAAGGGGTTCATTAGTTAGGTAATATCCTAGCATGTGAGTTCATATTGAGGTAATTAAAATTAAAAAAGTAAAGTCAATATACCGGTAGACATGAGGGGTTGAAAGGGTTTAATTTATTAATATTTTGAATTAGGTAGTGGAGGTAGGTTAGAGAGGTAGGCCAAAGGAAAGGGAGTTTATTTTTAATATAAAACTAAAACATTTGAATCCTAGTTTTTAAAACTAAAGACCTTAAACTTTCAATTTAAAGAGTGTCTTCATAAAGTTAAATTATAATCTCTTTTGGATAAAGAAATATCAATTAAGCAATTCTTAACAAAGAAATAATAAGATGGTAGAAAACTAAGATTGAGTATGTTTTTCAACACAAGTGATATTATTTCACCATCTTAATTATTTGAAGAACTATTGATAAATGATTAAAGATTAACATTTATTAGGTAATCAGTAATAGGTCTTGAATGGATTCAAACTATCTTTCGAGAGAAAATGTATATTACAAAAAAATGAGTGAGAAATATAATATATTTTTAGTTTAATATATTAGGGTAGGAATAAAAGGGGTAAAAAAAAATTGTCAAGGAAAAATGGGTAATAAGGTAGATTGAGAAAATAGGCGGTATTTTAATTCTAATAATATAATGGGAGGGTATTATCAATTGAATAATTAGAGGTAAAAACTAGAATTAAGGGTATTCTTTAATACCCTTCGAATGAAACAGGCTATACCATACTTTTACTATGTGAACCCCCATGTGTTTTTCTTAGCAGGATTAAAGGTATCATAACGGTGAAATTCAAAACAATAATATCCAACCAATGCTCTTATAGAAAAATGGTCCAAGCCATTTGGTAGCCAAAGGATGCCACATCACTCAAGGAAGGGGGAGTTAAATCTCAATTAACAATAAGAGGGGAATGTTAGGATTAATATTATTGTTTAAACATTATTAATCATAATTATTATTTGTAATATAATATGAGTTGGTTAACAACTCATATTATTAATTATTATGTTTGTTATTATATTTGTTTATATGTGAAGTTGTTAATAAACAACTTACGTATATAGTTTTGTGAGGATTTGGTTAGTAGTTTGTTGGAGAGAATATCTCCATGATTATAGGGAAAAGCTTCCCTATATACATATGTAATTCCCGTATGAATGTAATGAATCCAAACATCAATATACAGTGTGAAAAATATTATTCTGTGAAGTTTATTGTACAAATCTGGTCCAACTCTTACATCTGGTGTTAGAGTGAGAATATCAGAAGCTGCTTGTGATCGAAGTTTAATTTATTAGTAGGGGCAGACATTGTTATTTTGCCCCTGTGAATGTGTTATGAAATGTGCAGTTGTATGTCTTTGAGTATGTTTATTGTTTATTGTGTATCAGTTTAATTACGTGGCTTTCGATGGAAGCTTGAGCACAGACCTGGCATTTTCCATTTTCTGAGGGCCGTCAACCACATTCTCTGAGGGATCTGTTAAAATATTCTTGCATCACCTTGGACTTGTGTGATCATTGACAATGCTTTCATTCGTTTGTCTCTTGAAATCATTTGAATATAGTCACGCGCATCCATCTATATGCAAATAAGATTAATTGCTAGACTGAGCGTGCACTACCATACCCACGTGCCTAATATTGTTTGCATCGAATATATTGGTCAAATTACATTTGGAACTAATTTACTATGGACTCAGAGTTTACACTGCTGAATCTTCTTCTCAACGCACAGCTCAAAAAATAGCATTATATGTGATTAATCGATCTATGTGCCAAGCGGTTGAATCTGATATTTTGTAAAATATGGATCCACACCCACCTGCTCCACTTGGTACTCTACTACCATCTAGATGCCACCAACAGAAAGAGGTTTTTGTGCTCATGTTACATGCAACGGCTTAAAAAATGCCATATTGTAAGTCGAGTATCTATAATATTTTCACGAGTCCGTTCATTTTTGCATATTGTGTCTTAATGTGTTTTGTCAACCCATTCATATTTTCCATACATTGTCTCTTAAAACATACTGTCCCATTGAATTGAAGTCTTTAATTATTTTGGTCCATCGTTAATGTTCAATGAGTCTTATATAATCCACACATCTCATTTAGTTTAGTCCTTTTAAGTGTGTAGAATTAAAAGTTGGTCAATCCTATATGTCATTGTGTTATAAAATGTAATTAAATATTACATTTTAAGTGATAGCATATTTACATATTTAAGTCTCTTTGTCATCCATTTTTTAATTAAGTGGTCAATGTCTTTGGTTAGTATTGTTTAGAGTAATAGAAAACTTGTGTAAAAAAAAGGGGGGGGTGTCATTGTAAAAGTAAAATAGGTGATTTTAGGTTTTTGTTATCGTGGTGTCAAGAGTCAAAAATTGTAAAAATAAAAACAAATTGCCTCACGGACACATTTTCGGTGGAACTCGACGTCGAGAAAACAAAGTGTTTCACATTGTGGGAGGGAAGAAAATAATAAACTCAATGTGCAAACAAATGTGCTTCATGTTCATATTCCCTTTGAGTTAGCGATACGTATATCGGAGGATGGAGGAAAATGGAGGAAGGAGGTCAATCAATGACTCTCTTGTCGACCAACGACGGGGCCGAAAAGATGGTTTGGTGACATGTGTGGAGTGTGGTTTCTTTTTTTCAGTTCATTTTCAGTGTTCTGTTTGTAGTGTGATGGTTTATTGAATAAACCCCTTTTCATATTTTTTGGAGGAGTCATGTTTTTCAGAATAATTTCTTTTGGGGAGTAGGAGAAGATTTTGAGGTAGACTCAAGGGATGGTTATCCAGCTAGTGTGAAGCTTGTGGATCTTGGAGATTCAAAATCTGGGCACCCAGGGAGGAAGGGAGCATTCTGCATAATTGGATCGACAATATGCCTTTATGAGGGTAAAGAGATAATCTATGATGTCTATACTTGGTCTAAGAAGTGCTTTCAAGAGGTGGTTCAATTTCTTCGAATATGGTTCTTTTCCGTGTTCACATTAAGGGGGTGAAGATTAGTGATTAATAATGTTCACACTAAGGGGGTGAATGTTAGGATTAATATTATTGTTTAAACATTATTAATCATAATTATTATTTGTAATATAATATGAGTTGGTTAACAACTCATATTATTAATTATTATGTTTGTTATTATATTTGTTTATATGTGAAGTTGTTAATAAACAACTTACGTATATAGTTTTGTGAGAATTTGGTTAGTAGTTTGTTAGAGAGAATATCTTCATGATTATAGGAAACAGATTCCCTATATACATATGCAATTCCCGTATGAATTTAATGAATCCAAACATCAATATACGGTGTGAAGAATATTATTCTGAAATTTATTATGTAAATCTGGTCCTCTTACAGGAAGAGGAAGTTGGTACACATCTATCAAGTCCAAGAACAACCAATTTGATAAAGAAACATGTGCTAAGAGTGAATTTGAAGGAGTTGATACGTGTTGTAACACACCAAAAGAGTCTTGGGTAAATGCATGCGGAACCACTAGTCCGCACAAACCGGTGGTTACACAACTGCGCTTAGGGTAGATCTGGAAGAAGTTATGTAACTTCATTTGTGGTTCCGTAACCATCGGGCGGTTGCATGACTTAAAGTCAAAAGCTAAGGAAAAAAATAGAAAAATGATAAAGAAAAACAAGAAAATCATGGAAACGGAAAAGGGAAGCATTCTAGGCTACAAATATATACTATAAACGAGAAAATTGGACTCGAACACTATGGAAAATATATTAATCATCATTGGGGACTTTGAACTGTTTTGATAATGTAGCATGTGTAAATTTGGGTGCGTACATATTGCCCCCTCATAGAAGCATTTTAGCCATAAACAAAGCGTAAAACATAGAGTCCGAGTTTGGAAGTCCCAACTGGAAGGGTTAGAAATTATACCCGACATGCCCACGCGTTAAAGTGATGCCGACCTAAAATTCCCACTACTTGCAAGAAGAAAATGGGAATCAAGTGCAGATATAATATAAAATCGACAAAATGCGCTAAAATAAAATGAAAAGAGGGCTTACCGTGCCCGTGGGGATAGAAATATACTTGCACTAGTGATCTAGCCTTACAAAACACACACACTAAAAAAATAGAGTTAAAACACACTATATATAACAAAAATCACTATTGTTAGAAATCATTTTCACTCACACACTTTGCGATTTTTGAGCTCTTGATCACCCGTGATAGTTTCAAGCGTGAGTATAGCCAAATCGAGGAGTACAACGACATGATGGTGACATGACCAATGGAGGAGTAGTGTCTTAGAGACAGTGAGTTATTTACATTTATTTATTTTTAACCTATAATGTGAAAAATGTGAAAAACATAGCTTAGGGGGAGATTTTCGATAATCTATAGTCAAAATGTTTAAAAGGGGAGCGCCTAAGTGTATTTGACTTCTATTTTGTCAAAAATGGTCATTTGTTTTGTCTTTTTAGACTTTGTGAGTCATATGGTATGACATGTCCTTTTCGCATAGGACCGTTTCTCTGCGCAAGTGGTGGTTATGAAATTGCTACTTTGTGTAGAGGGATGGTTACGAAACCGTCACTCCGCACGAGAGGGCCGGTTGTGTAATTGTTGAGGCGAGAGAGAAATTGACTAAGTCTGATTTTTTTTTTTGGTTTTTGTGTTGTTTTATGATGTTTTTGATGATCATATTATGCATGAGATGTTTTTAACGCTCTTTTATGTGTTTCGGTGAATATGTAGGCTTGTATATTAGATGGAGTAGAGTCCAGAGAGTGTGATTGGATTCCTCTGATTTTAGATGGTCTTACCCAGGATGAGAGGGATATGGAAACACAAGGTCGGGATATGGAGAATATCCCGAACATAGTATACTTGCACCCACTACTTATTTGTTAGTTGATTTGTCGGGTTATTGGGATGCAAGACAAAATAATTTTTAGTTTCTTGGAGCCAAAAGGGAGTGGACCATCACTCTTGTGGATGTCTATATGATTCTATGGGTTCTTATCATGGGTGGGAGGTTGATATTATATAGTGTTTCTTCTATGGTACAGTCATGCTAGTGGGCCATATTTATGGCGAGATGCATTGGTATGTGAAACTGGTGCCAAGTATGGCATGAGATTATTGCCATTTTCCTCCACCCCTATTCCCACATTACGCAAGGCCATCATTGGAATTTTTTCTTCGTGCTTAGTTGGGGACAAGGGTGGGAACAAGTTACTTTATTGTTGGGCTCCGATCATGCAGAGCATAGAGCAACATGACCGTGTTTATTCATGGGGTATTGACATCTTGGGTGCCACCTACCATGATATTTATAGGAGTTGTATACTGGGTGGAAGTTCCCCAGTCATCCTCCACTTTTTATGGGTTGATTTTATGAGGATGATCCCCTATCAGAGGGGTGTTGGGATTGTAGACACCAGGGGATAAGAGCCTCAAGATGGGAAAGATTATGGCCCCACTAAAGGAGCTTCATCACCCGCTTAGTACACTTACCACAGATGATATGCTTACATGTCCATATCAGACATAGCCGGCATATATGCAGAGGATGTTGTTATTATGGCCACATACAACACTACTACATAATTAGTGGACATGACCAACATGGTTGAGGTCCATCTAGTTGAAGAGAGTGCCCCAATGAAAGTTACCTTACATTAACACCCTTCAGGTTCCCATTATTTACCACGAGATTTGAGAGGCTAGAGCTGGCCCTAAGGGCAAGCTCAAGTGGATCATTTCTATACCCGGGGTCTCGATTAGCACCACGCAGATACCCTATATCGGCTAGGCAAGGGGTGATATTATAGATTGAAGTCACACTCTGCATGGATGGGAGTAGGAGGAGGCCAATGCAGGGATGGATACCGAGCGGGGAGGAAAAGGAAGAGACTCGGGAGGAGGGACAAGGTGATAGTGACATGAGGGGAGTAGACAAGGAGGGTGGAGAGGAGACCAATATAGAGTGGAGAGCCAAGAGGGAAGCTTCCAGAGCATCTAGGGCCAAGGCTAAGGTGGATGAAGTGACTCTTCATTCGAGAGGATCCTCTTTCATATGAGGGAGGAGTGATGATAATTATGTTATGGGACAACGGGTGGTTTCGGAGAGATTGCAGCCGAGCATGTGCTCATACTACTCCACCACCACCAAGAGACCGATCCCGACACCAGGAGATCCAAGTAAGTGAATAATCTTCTCTCGACTCTACTATTTAGATTATAAATGTTAGTGAATCATGAAGTGTATATATATAAGGAAGTTTTCTAACTCACCATTGTTTTCTTTTGTGTTTTGCAACCATTGCTGATGGATGGATATATTTTATCCATCGGATCCTGGTTGAAACATTTCTCTTTCCCATGAGGAAGACGCGAGAGGATCTACTTGTAGATGTGGGGTAGCCATAGATGAATGGGTGCGACACTAATGTATTCACGCCATTTTGGTGAGGTGTAGAGGTTATGAATGAGATGAGGACCAAGCTTGTTGCATACCCACTAGTTGAGAGGAGAATGGTAAAAGGAAACTCTCGTAGTGAGACTACCATTGGAATATCACCTACCCCATCTCACATGGTCATTGTCATCCTTCCATTCATGGAGGATGCCACTCACAGGATAGGAGCTATAGCAGGAGTCCTCATCATGCACCTTCATTTGGATCCCGTAGGAGGGATAGGCTATATGCCTTATTGCTTTGTTATACTTTTAGGACACATATATATTTTTTTGGATTTTATGCTCATTATGAGCATTTTTTCCATAGTTGTTAGAGTGATGACATTGTATACAAACTTGATTATTACATATATGTACATATATCATTCTTTTTGGTTCGGATATCTTTAGTAATAGTTTACATGTTCATTACTTGCTTCATCTGTGTATTCTTAGATGTGTAGAATCTACGATGTTTTAAAATACTTCTATGAATGCATGTATGGATGATGATTATGCAAATGTGTAATAGAATGATTTCTTTCTTTCTTTGTGTTTTTGATAAATATATGATGCATATGAGGAAAAATTGCAAACTTAAAACTTTTGTTTTCAAGAAACATTTGATATTCCTATTTTTTGGAAAACTTAATGGATGTGATATAATAAGAAGATGAACCCACTCCATTCTTAACTCCATACAACCAATAAGATGTGAGGGCTCAACACTAAGAGCCAAGAAGGACGTGAGTTATATGACTTTGATAAATGAAAGTGGTGATATGAAGACAAGATTTTGACAAAGACCCAATTAGGAAACTACAACTCAACTCTAGGAAAGGCTAACTATCCAATTTAGAAATAGTTTTCTTGCAAGTTTAACTAGAATTAGACCTGTAGGTGGTATCCTAATTGACAAAATCTGGTTTTATGGATTTAACATCTAACTCATTTTTGATGATTTCAAAGGACTCAAATCATTTTTTATTTGTTTACTTGTTTACAACTTATTGATTTATTTACAAGGACCCTCATGTCTTGCCCCATGCTACCAGTAAGAAGCATGGGATCATCACCAAGGACAAGGCATAGGCAAGTAAGGAGCTTCCTCCTTTCCCTGACCTCATGTTACTAGTAGGAAACATGGCCTCACCACCAAAGACCGATAGAGGAAAAAAGTATAGTTTATTAGTAAAATAAATTTTCTTTGTATTTATTGTTTGTTTATTTTATTTATTTTATTTTAATGACTTTTAAACCATGGGATTTTTGGGAAGGAATACTTTCCCCTAGCCTTAACCCCACGCAACCAGTAGGATGTGAGGGCTCATCATCGAGGGTTGAAATAGGTGAACAAGCAATCCAATTGAAATGTTTTAGATTGTTTTTGTCAAAAGAGATATTTCTAAGGAAATATGTGACACCAAGAAGCTTCTAGTATAAACCATGGTCAAAATACCTAAGCTAGAAGTAGCCGTGAATAGAACTAAGTGTGTAGGTCTGGTAGGATCAATGTCAAAACTTCATCTACTAGGATGATAAAGATATTGAATAGTTTAGAGATGATATAATGAATAGTTGGAGAAGTATGATTAAATGCTTTTCCAATTCTCGAAATTTTGAAAGTTGCTTGAAAAATAAGTTTCTTGTTTCACAATATTACAATATGATTATGTAGATGATATGCAAGTGGATGTAGTAGTGTACATGTGGAAATGTAAATGAACTATGTGTAGAAGCATTTAAGGTGAAGTGAATTGACTAATTCACCAAACTCCTCACCTTCTAAGGTACACAGATGATACATGCCATTCTTATAGTCCTCCATGACTTGATATGGACCTAACCACTTAGGCCTGAAATTTCTTCCTTCACATCATTTTTTTGTCAATCTAGATATCAAGTCTCAACACAATATCCCCTATGTGTATCTCACGCTCGTAAAATTTCTTGTTATATTGATGACACATCCTATCAACATAAACACTATGTCATTGTTCAACTCGAGTCTAGTTTCATCAAGGGTTTCTAGTTGAACCAGTCATGCCTCTCGATATGCATATTCATCTAGGATACCTTGCAAAGATATATATAGAGGCTAGGCAACTCTACCTCGAGTGGTAAAACCACTTAATATCCAAAGACTAAAAATATGAGGCTACCCCCATGGGTGTTCTTACGGACATCCTATAGGCCCAAAAGGTCGGAAATAGCTTTAAATGCTAGTCACACTTATTCTCCTTGAATTTTTTCAGGAGAATGGACTTCAATGTTTTATTTTTCACCTCAATTTTTCTATTGGCCTAAGGGTAATATAGAAACAAGCTATGTGATGTGAGATTGAACTATGAGGAAAACTCACGCACCACTTCATTCTTGAAGAATAGGCCATTATCCGAGATAATGACTTGTGGGACTCCATACTGCAGATGATCTGATTCAAAATGAATTTGGTGATAACAGACCAGGTATAGTAGTGAGAGGCATGGCCTCAACCCACTTTGTAAAATATTTTTGGCCGTAATGATAAAGTTGTGTCCATCTGTTGATGAGGGAGAAAACTTCCCTATCAAATCCAGACCCCAAGTAGAAAAAGGGCAAGGGCATCATAATTGGTTGTAGATCTGAGCAAGGATGTGTATCTCATGTGAGAATTCTTGACATTTATGGCACCTACGTACATATTCTACAACATCATGCTCTAAGGTGGGCCAAAAATAACCCATTCGATGAATTTTTGAGTGGTAGCATGCCCTCCAAAGTGACCCCCATAGACTCCATTATGGGATTCAAAGAGAATTATTTTTGACTCTTCTTTGTCCACACACCTCAAAAGCATGCCATCAAAGGCTCTATGATAGAGCACTTCTTCTATAATCGCATACTTGGTAGCTATGACACGTATCCACCACCTTTGTTGTGAGGTTTCTCCCTCAGGATACGTACGGTCCATAATGTGATTAATGATATCAGAATACCAAGGACACAACGCAATGGGAGGCTTTGTTTCCATGTAGAATACACACTCACCAAGTAAATCTAGGTCTACTAGGTCTCCACAATCTATTAGGTTGTCTCACCAACTAATCTGCAATGATTTTTCCTTTGACAAACTTTTGGTTGATGAAGGTGAGTTCAAATTCACCCATAAATGTAAGAAAACATTCATTCTTCTTAGATAAAGCACCTTGAGTCAAAAATGTCCATAGTTGATCAAAATTTACTATTACCTTAGTCTCCTGGTTAAGCATATAATGCCTTAACCTCTTGGTCATGAAACCTATTGCTAGGAATTCTTTCTCCACATGTTTATAACATGTCTCATAATCAAGAAGAGTGTGACTAATGAAGTAAATGACACACTCATGGTTATCATCATCTTCCTATGCCAACATGCAAGCAAGACCTCATGAGACCTTGGTGGCTCGAGAGGGATGGTTGGCATTCGATGGCATGAGTGTAGGTGGTGACATGAGAAAATGTTTGATTGAATCAAATGCTTTGTGAAATTCAAAATTTCACTCTTTACTACAATCCTTCTTTAACAAGTTGTTAATGGGATGGATGATGTAAGTTAGATTGGGAATAAACCTATGGATTGCCCAAGTTTACCTAGAAAAGACCTAATTCTTGATTCATCTGAAGGTGGAGTCATCTCCAGAAACTGCCCTAATATTTGTTGGATCTACATATATTCCTAAAGAATAAATGATAGACCCCGAAATTTACCTTCCGTTACACTGAATATGCATTTTTCCAGATTCAATATTACACCATAGTCAATAAGATGAGAGAGGATGATGTGAAGTTCCTCTAGGTGATCGCGACGTTTCTTGGACTTAGCCAACAAATCATCGACGTAAGATTCCAAAATATTATGAATAAGATCATGGAAGATGTATGTCATTGCTCTTTGATAAGTATCGCAAGCATTTTTCAAGCCGAACAACATTATAACATAGCAAAAGGTCCCCAAGGAGTAGTAAAGGTAGTATTAGTTTGATCCTCCTCGAGAGATCCTTATCTGATTGTAGCTGGAGAAGCCATCCATAAGTGACAATAACTCATAATTATTCATTGCATCTACAATGACATCGATGGAAGGAAATGGAAAGTCATCTTTATGAAAAGATTTGTTGATGTCTCTAAATTCGATACAAATACATATCTTCCCATTCTTTTTAAGGACTAGGAATGATGTTAGACACCCACATGGAATAGTCCACTAGTTTAATGAAACCCACCTAAAGTAGTTTCATTACTTATTCTTTAACCATTAGAGCCACCTTTGGTTTCTTGGGTCGTGTCTTCTATTTTATGGGCTTGACATCAACCTTCATGATGAGGTTGTGAACTACCACATTAGGAATGATTCTGTCATTTCCTTATAACTAAAGTAAAATAATTTTGAATGTTATTTGAGCACATTTTTGTGTGCCTCTATCTCATTAGAAGTTAAAGAAGAACCAATCTTCAAGATCTTAGGATCCTCCTCCATCCCTATATTGATATCTATGGTTCCTTCGATCAAAGAGGTGTTACCCTCTTCAAACTTAGGAGGGCTGGAGGTAGTTCTAGTTCTTCTTCCCTACCTCATAGACCTCAATACCCTCTTATGAGAAAGGATACATCATACAATATCCTCCAAAGTAGGAGGAAGGGTGAGGTTTAAGATAAAATCCTCTCTTATGGTGTGTGGGATGAAGATCTGTATAAGCATTGAGGAATCCTAGGATTGCCTCATCATTCTTTGTGAAATCCATGGTGGCAGGATCGTTCTCGGCCTTAACATATGCCAAAATAGAATTGGTTAGCAATATTCTAACCATAGGTTTGGATAAAAATAAGATCAGTAAACTCATATTCCCTTCAAATCCTCACTTGGAAAAAATGTGACAAAGATGTAGCCATGGAATCGCCAATTGGTTCTACTTTCTAGGTATGGCTTCGATAGAAATGAAGTAAAAACTCTTAAAAAGTTCCAATACGACGGATTTTTAGAGTTATAGGTGCTCAAATCTTGTCTCATAGACTTCAGATACTTGGTTAGTAACAAGCTAGGAGTCACCCAAAACTCTAACATTGTTGACACCCATCCTCTTGGCTATGATGAGACCAAGAAGAATATCCTCATACTCTATGGTGTTATTCACACATTAAAGTTTAACCTAAAGGAAAAATGCATGAACCTCCCCTATGAAGAAGTAGGGATCACCCTTGTCCCAATGCTGTATCGACACTTCACATCGTCATAGTTGAGAGTTCATCAATCCTTAGGGAAGATAAAATCTTGATATTTCTTGGAATCTTCTTCATGAACTTCTAAAACTTCAACCATGCAGACCTTGTCAAAGAAAATAAATGGGAGAGAACCAATCCCAAGAGCATGTCCTATTCCAAGAGAATTGAACATGAGAAAAATAGGCGAATCATTCTCCAAAATCTTAACAATCTCTATTGTAGTTTTTGTTGATACAATTTCTACTACAATAGCCATGAATTCACTAGAATCAACCCCTTCAATTTCCTTAGGGATCTTCAACTCAGTTGTGGGAACAAGATGGGACTTAGGCTTTACATCCTGAGGATTATTCAACTGATATGCTGGGAGCTCAAACTCAGTATGAATCTCTGGTTTCTTCTTTAGATTGGCCAAATGGATGTAAAATGGCTTTGGGTTACCCTGAGCTATGAAGACCTTACCTAGGTGAAATAATCAGACTTCTTGGAATAATGTGGAAGGAATTTCCTTCATTCTATGAATTCAAATTCAGCCAAGGATCATATTATAGTTGGTTTCCTGATCTATAATATAAAACTTAGTCAACACGGTCTTTGGTCCAAGGGTAACTGGAAGCACTATGGTCCTAATGGAAGTTTATTTGAGACTATCATAGCCTCTCAGCATGTTTTGTGTTGAAGAGAAATTGGTTTCTCCATAGCCTAACTTCTAAAGAAATGAGAAAGGGACTATATTGATAACAACCCTATCATCTATCATCACACACTTAACATAGTTGTTGTAGATCCAAACCTAGAGGTATAACGTAGGATCACATCTTCATGCCAACTCAACATCCATTCGACATCTTGTTAATGATAAATACAAACCTCGCATCCCACTTGGGATTCCCTAAAGGATAAACATCAAAGTCTATATGATTAACTTGAGCTTCGGAGGAGGGGTAACGTGAATTAAATGACCAAGGCCTAATGCCTCTAATAAATCCGCTCTCAGTGCATAGGGGAATTATTTAACAAATCCAAAAAGGAAATGTGAGAAAAGGTCTTGGTCAAATCCATGATTAAATCATAGGCCCCTACTAGTTTAGGAGCGAATAGTGAATTTTTGACATTGAAGGATACTCGAGAAGAGGTTGTGAGGAATAATCACGAGTGTGGGTCAGTTGCATTACCTCGGTTCAGTTGACTCAACTCAACCATACCTATAATATTGTTTTTTTTTCAACCATCTAAAGGAGGATCCACTAGAGGGTTTAATGAAGTAGATGCTTCATGATCGTTGTTCCAAACAGAAATTCCTATGGGCATCCCTATGAGAATACCCTTGTTTTTACCATGTGGATTAAGCTTTCCATTCTCATGATGCATCAAAATGGGGTCTCTATAGACTCCAAGAGGAGCGTTCTGAGGGGAAACATGCCCCATGTGATCATTTGTGTTGGCACAAGAGGTTTAGCCAAAAACATCTCAATAAAGAGCCACCTTTGGTCCTCAAAAGTCTTTGTATGATTTTTTTGTAATCGTGACATGTACGTGCATCATGTCCTAGAACCCTCTGGAAACCACAGTATAAATCGGGATCATACTCATGATGTCTATGATTTTGGTTTTTTGGTGCATAGCTCCTATTGTTAGTTTGTTGTTGGTCGTTATAATTGAATTTCGGATGCCTCTCGGCCTTAGTTATGATATTGGTTTAGATAATTGCTTTATAATTGAAGTCAACCACATTAACAAAAAGAAGTGGGCCTTAGGCCTACACTTGCTGAGGTGGGGGAGGTCAACTAAATTCAATTACATTAACAAAAGAAGTGAAGTTGTTACTCCTTTGATTGTTGGTATTTACTTTGTTGGTTCTTGTTAAGGAATTTGGGCCCTTGATTGTTGTTGTTAGAAATTTTAGGTAATTTGAATTACCTTGTGAGGGAGTGACCAGTCTCCCATTTGAGCCATAGGTATTTTGACCACTATCAATTAACACTTGGTCAAAGTAGAGGGCACCCTCTAAGAACTCCTCATAACTCATGAGGGGGAAATTTTGTACTTCCTCCTTAGTCTCTTAGTTGAGAGAATGAAGGAATAAGTCACAGAGCTCCTTTTGATCCATGTTGGGAGTATTAGCCGAGGACTAGAGGAATTTCGCCACCTATGAATGAAGTAGTGGCGATAGATTCATTGTGCTTATTACTTGATGTGGAGGAATTCCCTGATCCCCATTTTCAAGAGTTTGTTCATGTCAAAATCCTTTATAAAATCTAAAATGATTTGCTTAAATGAATGGATTGAGGCTTATAGTATAATATATTACAAGTTGAGAGTGATCCCTCAAGGATCATATAGAATATATAGTGACTACTACGTCCCATGGGAGAACCTCTCTAATGGTGGTTACATATGCTTTTATATGAGTGTTGGATCCCCTTCCCATTTAAATTTTGGAATTTCTAGTAATAGTGATCGTGGAAGTATCACACTTTTTATGGGGAAGTTAGGGGCTCCATGAGATATTCAAAATATTTTCCCACCGCATATGACTCTATCATAAATGACCCCGATGGGGAGGTGGATGTGGAACAAGAGGATGAAAAGGCATAGCATAAGAATTTGTGGGAGTATATAGCATCCCCTAACGATGAGAATATGAGCCAGAAAGAAAACATGTCCCCTTGAGGAGATTTGGAATACATATGCAAGTACGGGGAACATTGTTTTGATATGGAGTAATAGGTTTGAAACTAGGGAATGTCGCATTGCAGTTAGATGGCATTAGAGAACACACTTCGATTGGCACCCGTGGAGGATATCCATATGAAGTGTATGGGGCATACTTAACATTCCCGATCCATTGAGGAGGTCTCCAAGACTAGGAACACCCATGTAGACCGGAGGAGGAGATGACGTAGAAGGAACATAACCAAAGTTATGAGCATGGTGGGGGACCTTTCCTTTCTCGCAAAATATCAAGCATGAGAATTGGGAAAAATCTAATTCCAACTTTTTCCACTAACATTAAAATAACATCGCTAAAAGACATTGTTATATTTGTCCCAGGTAGATATTGAGCCTTGTTAGGAGGTAAAGGCACATGATTTCCTACTATAAATTGCTCTCTGGGAGACCACCCCTCTTTAGGTGTATTTTCTATTGTAGGAGGAGGGGTAGCAATGTTGTTCTAAAGTAGAGCATTAGTATACCCTTGCATCCTTTCCAAGGACTGGTCTATTGCATTGAGATGCTCATTGCTTCGGGTGAAACATGCCATGAATTCATCATTAGTCAAGAGGAAGGAGGAAAAAGTATCAGACTGCATGTTGATTTGGGGTCTTGACAAGACTCGAGGATAGAAACCTTGTTCTCAGTGAATGTCATGTTGTTCGAGTTGGAGAATTCTGGTTGATCGATTTCCTCCATCCTCACAGATGAACCTGTTGTTCACACCTTAGAGGTGGAGGAGTGGGAGGTCAAGGTAGGTTGGATGAGTAATTATCAGGCCACCCGAAAAATGAGGGAGATGTTTCATACCCATCGATAATAATACTAAGACCCAAAATATACTATGTCGTATTCCTTACCTAACATATTTAGGGGTATATAAATACCCGTAGAATAATGGGAGAGGAGAAGGATGGATGAAAGAAGGAAGAAACAATGGAAATGAAAAGGAACTAGTCCTTCATGTTGGGTTCACCAATTTTGTATGACTGAAAATCAACATGTGACTTTCAAGTACACTCGACCTCTCGAGGTCGTGCCAGACAACCGATGTGGAATGGATAGATGGATATGTGATGGATAAATAAGGTGAATGGGAGAATTATGGGAGGGTGGGTGAAAAATGATCAAGTCAATCTAATGTCCTCAATGGGTACTAATGGAATCTACTCATCTAAGGCAGCAAAATCTTGTCTTACTTGCGTGGGTGAGATGGAACGGTCAAAGATGATAGTAACATATAAATGAAAGTCAATATATAGCTCACGAAAATGATCATAATGGGTTACAAAAGGTGTGGGAGTTGTCCTACATTTTCCTCGTAGAATTTTCCACAAGGTCATGGAAGTGCATGAGAGAGTGAAACATGTGAAGAGGACAAGTGAGTGGATTGTGGGAACTAGTTTCTCCCAAGTGCTAGTTTATGCTAGAACTCGTAAGAATTTTCTACTTTCAATAGTGTTCATCTTTGTGAAACTATGTGGCATGGACCGGAAAACCAAGATTCTAAGGCCCATGTCAATGTCTGTAAATAGGTAAGGTGTGTTTGGTTGTGGGACTTGGGGATCATACACTTGGTCTCTTGGTTGTTGAGGGCCTTGAATGGTCATGTACGATATACAAAATACTAAAAAAAGAAAATAAAAATCACGCAAAGAAAAATGCAAGAGGGAAAGTTTAATCCTAAGACAACTAGGGATATGTGGGGAGATGTGTTGATTCCTTTCTAATTAACTCTATGTTCCTAATTTAACAAATGGAAAAAAATAAATTTAAATTAAAATGATTCAATTACTTTCCTCAAAATTAATTAAATCTATGTGTTTCCAAGAAGCTAATTAATAAATGAAAGCTAACTAATTAAACAAGAAAAATAAGGCTAATCTACTATTTTTGTGATTTTCAATGATTTAAATGAAAGAAATAAAAAAATAAGGAAACTAATTACTTTAATCTATGTTTTTGTATTTTTGATGCTTTCTTGGAAAACAAAGAAATATGCACAGACAAACTAATTTCTTCCAATTAAATGAAACTACTTTGCTATTCTAATTTAGAAACTAAAAAGAAATAGCTAGATTTGGCTATTTCCCTATGCAGAGGATTTAACTAATATACCAAAATAAATATTTTTCGTATTTGTGATTATGGATATAGAAGCTTCTTTTGCCATTACCTCGAGTCATGAGAATAAAGCTTCTTAGAATAAATCCTTCCCTGAAAATTTGCTAGCAATATAGAATATTTTTGAATGCTATGAACTTTCCCAAAAAATCTAATAATGAAGAAATATTAACACAACAATGTAGCAAGAATCCTTTTTGAATCCTTCTAAGGAAAATTCAGGAATAATCCTCGATGAAATCTACACGGGTCCAAACTACTATAATAACTATTGAAATTGTATCTTTATGAAGAAATGTAATTAACAAATTTGAAGCTTTGAATCTATTCTAAATAAATGAAGAAACTTGTAGGAATTAAAAGACACCCCCAACTGGAAGTGTTGTATAGAGACAAATCCAGTGGTAGAAGTGTTTCTTGTTTTCCCCTCAACTTCTTTCCAATGTATGTTCAAACAAGTCCAAGGAACTGTGCTGGCTTGTGTGGAAGAAATGATGAAGAAAATGTTGGAGTTGGAATGGCTTGCAAGCAATCTAGTGGAAATGCATGCAAGAGAATAATAATGAAAGAGAACTGAGATTTCTTATGTATTTCTTGATAGGATTATGGGCAGCATAACAATGCAATTCAAAACAATAATCTCCAACCAATGCTCCGGGTAGAAGCTTGGCTCTTATAGAAAAATGGAAGGGAAATGGTCTAAGCCATTTGGCAGCCAAAGGATGCCACATCACTCAAGGAAGGGGGTTTCACTCTTAATTAACAAAAACAGGGGAAGAGGAAGTTGTTATGCATATATTAATCCCAATAAAAACCAATTTGATCAAGAAACATGTGCTAAAAGTGAGATTGAAGGAGTTGACACACGTTCAGAACACACCAAAAGAGTCTCGGGTAAATGCGCTCAGAACCGCCATGTTGGCAGGCAGATCGAAGGTTGTGAAAACCACATAGGTTGTTATACAACAAGTTCTTAGGGAAGACTGGTGGTTTCATAATTGCCATGATGGTTTCAGAATCGCCGAGGAGGTTGCGTGATGACTTGAAGTTAAAAGATAAGAAAAAAAGATAGCGAGAATGATAAAGGAAAGAGGGAAAATCATGGAAATGGACAAGAGAAGCATTCTAGGCTACAAATATATACTGCAAATGAGAAAATTGGACTTGAACACCATTGCAAATATATTAATATTAACCATCATTGAGGATTTTGAACCGTTTTGACATTGTAGCACATGCAAATTTGGGTGCATACAAATACCTTGCATTCATCTTCTTGAGTCCAAGGTGAAAAATGTATTTCTTTCACTTCTTCATTATTGGTGGAGACTTGAAAATTTTGGATCTTATTTTGTGCAACAAAAATCCTCCTCACTTGAATTCATTATTTCATCAACGGGTTGTGCCTCAAGCCAAAATGAGTTGATGAATGACAGTTCTACCTCCATATCTTCTTCATCATATTCCACCATGTTGATTGAATTTGATTGAGAAGGTTCAAGGATATGGCATTCATCAACAATGTCCAAGAATCTTCCAGGGATGAACAACTCATAGTGTGGACATTCATCATGATCCTCCATATGAAAGATCTCCTCTTCTTCCTTCACCTAATGGAGTGCTTCAAGATGTTCATACCATCTTTGTAATGCCAATTCATATTTCCAAACTTCATGATAGGCCTTAGGATGATAATTTCCTTATTTTACACTTAAAAGTCTTTGCACAAATTATATTCTCAAAATATCCATTTCTTCATCACCGTATGCAATAAAATCATCTAGAGGGAGGGAGATGAAGGACAATGTTCTCAGATTGTTAGTGAGTGTGTAAGGTTGAAAAATTTACCTTCAATGTATTTTGCACCATCATGTCCTTCATACAACCTTTCGTATCTCTTATGGATCTTTTTCATCCATCTCTTGGATTCTTGATCATCATCAGAAACAATTCCCATTTTCTTTCCTTTAACAATGATTTTCTTGAATTGTAACCACCATGACTTGATGATGGGATCTTCACAAACAATAATTTTCTCCATTCTCGGAAGTATTTTTCTAGTTATTGTAGAGATGGTACAAACCTTCTTTCCTTCGAATTTCTTGGATTTACAAGAGATTCTCCGAGAATGATGGATGATCCAAAATTTTCATTTCTCAACAATACTCTTTCTTCTTCTTCTTTGTCACTCATTGTTACTTAACTCTAGTATGGAAATTTCTTCATTTTTTTGCGGGAAAGGAATGTGACACGGATTCATTTCTTGATGGATTCAACTTCAAAAATTATTTTTCTTTGAAATATATTTTTATATTTTTGGATATATATATATATATATATATATATATACGTGTGTGTATGCATTTTTTTGTAGAGATACTTTTTGGGTGTACTTGGGAAAATATCTTCCCAATGGAGTTACCAAAAATTGTTGGTGAGAAAAATTGTTAATTGGGAAAATTAGGTCTCTCCACCAATGTTCACGAGGATACACCCCTCTACATTTAATGATACAACTCCCATTATTGAATTCAACTAATCTAATCCTAAACTAAATGTTATGGGTTGGCCAAATAGGGTGGGGAGCACAAAGGCACACTCCATTAAACCTGTGACAAAGTGCTTGTATGAGATAAAAGGGAGGAAATCACTATATATGTATATATATGGATATGTATATGTATTTTTTGGGAAGAGATAAATTTTGGGTGCACTTGGGAAAATATCTCCCCGGCAGAGTTTCCAAAAACTGTTGGCAAGAAAAATTTTTAGTTGGGAAAATCAGCCATCTCCACCAATGTTCACAGGGCTACGCCACTCTGCATTGAATGGTGCTACTCCCATTATTAAATATAAATAATATAATCCTAAATTAAATGTCATGGGTTGGAAAAATAATTCTAAGATCACATAGGGACAGTCCACTAAACATGTGGAAAATTTCTTGTACGAGTACAAGGAAGAAATCACAATGATGAGGGGAAAAGGATAAAAATTAGGAAAGGAAGGCTACTTTCGTGAGTAGGCCAATTGCAGAGTTCACACCCAGTAATCGGAGTAGTTCAACATTCAATATAGATGAAAGAAACAATGAAGCTAGTGGGACCAATGAATTAAAACACAAAGTTATTAGATTCATCTATCGAGGATGCAAAGTTCCTCTCTAACACTATACTTGCAAAGTGCATAAAAGAGAGAAGTAGAGGAATACAAGAAAATAAAAATGGAAGAAATGTAGCATAGAAATATCAAAAACATATCATAATCCACTATTTCTACAAAGTATAAAATTTTCAAGATTTCTTGGAATGGAGAAGCCATCCCAATTTATAGTAATGTGAATTGACCTTTCATCTACCCCCCACATGAATCTTCATGTCCTTATTACAACTTGTGACTTTTCATCTTCTTAGGTCCTAGAAAATTAAATTCCCTTTTTATAAATCAAAGGGAATTTTACAGTTCAACTTTATAAAGTCACTTTGATGAATAAGACAAACTATCATGATTACACACAATGAAGAATTAGAAGAGGGAGATAAGAAAGAGGGGAGAAGGAGAGAAGGAAGAAGTGGGAGTTGACACATCTGATGAAGAATATCTCCTTGATGAAGAAATTATCGATGATGATCACAATCTCCTCCTTTGACATGATTTACAAACCCCTCAAGTCACCGAATGTGTGTTGAAACATTATTGAGAGATACCTCGATGTAAGCTCAAGTACCGCATACATTGCTAATGATGATCTTCTTGATGCTCAAATGAATAACTCCATTACCTCACTGAACTCATCAAGCTCACCGAGCTCATTCCAACTAGCGCATTGTGCTAACCAAAACTCATTTTTTTACTAACTCTTCTCACCTTTGTAATCCAACTAGCTCACCTAGTTTGCTTGACTGGATCACTAACACAGAATCTTCGTAAAAAGATGAGTTCATGACATATCTCACTACCATAACCAGCCCAAATAAAACTAAATACTACCAACTCCACTCAACTTACTTTAATCAACCCAACTAGATAACTATCTCACTGCAACCAACTCACCCAACTCACTAGATTCAGCTTTGTTAACTCAATCTTATCACCACCAGCTCATCTTGATGAGGTTTTCAAGCCCATGTCAAGGATTCATTTATCTATTTGAGCTATGAGATCATTTTTTCACCATGTGAAGATTTCAAAACATAGAAAGATGAGTGAAGACATGGCCATTTACAACTTTTTACACCCAAAATATAGATTTTTTACTTTTAGCGGTAGGAGTGTGACCTGCTATATTAGGACATATCACCTCATTTTTCTTCAATACGATCTTCTGAAACTTTTGGAACACTTCATCCTCCTTGGTTGATGATGTATTTTTATTTTTGAAAACTTTATATTTTTTTACGGGTTGTTTTTCCTTGACCTTCTATTTTGGCAAAATTGACATTTTTGCCTATCTTTGATTTGAATCTTCTGAGACTATACCAGTGCTCCAAACTTGAAACTCAGAAACATACTATTTTTAGTATGTGGAAGAGCATAGAATATGTTATTTTTAGTAATTTTATAAAATGACCTCATTTTTGATGGGGATGACATTTTTAGATTTGGCTCTTCGTTGCGATCTCATGCTCTAAATTTCACCATGATTTACCTACTAGACTCCTTGAAAACTAAAAATGAAATTTTTCCTGGTGAAGTTTCAGGTATGAAGCTACCATAGAATCCATTAATGGAGTCACCAATAATTTTGAAAGAATTATTTCCCACCTTAGATTGCAATGAAATCAACTTCTTTGTAATTGGTTTTCATCTGGATGCAATGCTTGAATTTATAGTTTCAACCGTTCTCGGATCACTAGAAGCGAAGGAGAAGAATGAAGGGATTTGTTTTTGATTTTTTTCTATAAATAAATGGGGGCACCTTTGAATTATAGTTTTTCTGCAGATTGAAGGAACACGAGAGGAAGAGATGTGGCCAAAATTTCAGCATCACCTTGTTTCTAGATTGTGAGATTTGAAGATTCAAGGTTTTTGGTGTGGAGTTCTTCTAGTGAAACACATGCATGGAAGCGTCTGAAAAATCACTCCTTTCAATGTATTTATAGTTGTGGAGCAATGGAGATGGATTGGTATTGAAGGAATGGAGTGGTGGAAGCAATGGCAATGGAGGTTTGAAGTTCTTTCTAGCATTGAAGTTCTTGCACGCATGGGGAAGAAGTAGTAAAAACAACTATAAATTTACAAAAATGTATTTTCAAACTTCTTTTGACTTGGGCACGGTGCAATTTTTGTCCCGAGTCTCCCAATGTTTTGGGAAATTTGGTGCAAGATAATGTGCCTTCACCATGGATTGACAAGTGGCAAAGTGGGATTGATTGGTGAAGGAGAGAGAGAGTGTGAGTAAAAATATAATAGGAATTGAAATTAGGTCATGTGGGTGACCAAGGAAGGGGCTAGGCTTGGTTGGAAATAATTTTCCCAAGCTGTTTCAAACATTTTGTGCAGTTGATGCAAAAAAATGCCCTGTCATGTTGGCTTGACAAGTGGTAGAGTAGGATTTGATGAAGGCGATGGCTAAGGAATGGTGTATGAGGCTAAACTAGATTTTTAGGCTCAACGGAGTTCATATGAGGGTCCAAGGGTCTAAAATGAGGTTGGGAAAAAAATTGTGTCTCATTTGAACTAATTTTTTTGACATTTGTTGCAAGAAATTTCGCTTTGAGCCTGGGAGTGACACGTGTCCACCCAGAAAATTGAATAGCTCCCAAATGCATACCTTGGAGAGAATATTTTTGGGGCGTAACTTTAGAATTCAGAGGTATTTTAATTCACTTCCCTATATGATTTTAAATATAAATTATGTTTAGAAGAATGACATGGGTCTCTCGCCTCTTATTATTCCTGACCCCCTAAACAATAGGATTTTGTTTTCAGTATTTCATGCTGTGTATGTAGAAAATGTTGATGCCTTGGGAAAAATGTGGAACAAAAATAATTTATAGCTATAAAATACCTTTCCAATGATATTTTTTTGACATCCAAATATTTATGGAGCTCCCAGAATCACTTCCCAAAGCTCGGGTCCTATTTTTTGCACTGCAAGCTGCTTCACCCTCGAAGACCCACTTTTCTTGAACTTGACCCAACATCTTTGAAACTTGTCGAGAATATTTTACAAAACTAGTTTCAAAAGGTTATTATCTCTCCAATACACTTCCTTGATGAATTTGATCATTTCATTCCACTCGGGGGTGCGCGCCAATCTTAGAAAGACTAGAAATAATTGTTCTTAATCTTATCGATAAACATGTCTTGAAAGATCTTGAATTTCAAGTACTTAAATGAAATTTATCTCCCTAAATCACCCATGGAAAAAGTTTACACAACACATATGGCCACTTAGAAGGGTAATATATACCGATATAGGGGACATTCGATCTGAGTGGTGCACGACAAGATCTACAATGCAAAATTTTGACATTGGGGTCCGTTGTCATGCTTGAAAATATTAAATTTTCATGTTACACATTTATATGAAAACTTATTATTAATTAAATGATGAACCTACCTAATCTTAGTAACCTTAGTAACTACTAACCAACACTTTATACTAACCCTTCAAGGGTATATATTGATGGGGGAATTTCCCTTCATTAGTTTAACATCGCGATTATTACGGCCCTCTAACCTTGTTTACAAAATCTAACTCTAATTCAAGAGGGTGAGGCATACGCCAAATTATTCCACTCTTTGTTATTTTTCCTAACACGGATTTTATAGCTCCTTGGGAATTCTGCTCCATTAGTTAACTTCCTCTAGCTTATTGTCGCTTGTAAGTGATTTTCACTTATCATATACGCGACTAGAAAATAGATAGTTAAATTTTCATATTCCTCTTAATTAGATCCCTAATAATTCTTGTAGGTGAACACTTTTGAAAGTATTCCAATTCATTTTTGTGTATGATCATTATATACCTTGTGTTTCACCTAATTCTTAGACGTTTCTTTAAAAATGATGAAACAGATAGGGTAACAGGCGTAGGAGGAATACCTATTGAAATGTTGGTTGATAGGTTGTTGCGCACGTGTTGACTCCTTGATCCAAAGCTGATCGTGAGAGCTTCCTTTTGGCTAGGAGGAACTACCTGAAATGGAAAACAAGACCACCAGAAAGAGTTAAATAGTATATGCAGTGGACTGCCTAGCGTGTGCTAGATTCGAGAAGTGTGGTACTTCCTAGATGGTTGTTAATCCACTATTTAAAAAAATTTAATGCTGGTAATAAAGTAAATCCTATTGTAGTTAAAATGATTTAGGTATCTCATTTAAAACACAATAAGAAAGATCTAATCTAACTAGGCTAGGTTAAAATAAGATCTCGAAGATCAAGTGACTAGTTTACGGGTCTCTCTGCAGTTTGTGAGGTCGAGGTAGGTCACAGGTGATTAAGGGTGATGTGGGAATAGGTAGGTAGGTTACTGTTCTGGGTTGTATTGGAAAATACGAGACCGATGTCGGTTTGGGAGAACCGGTTCCAGTTACTATGGGATAATGGGAATGTCACAGAATGAGCTTTAGATCTCCCTTATGATTACACAAAGGACTAGGCTGGTCGAAATGAGGTATTAAGTTGTTTGGATGAGATTTGGCAAGGTTTTAATAGGGATATGGAGGGGTGAGTATTAATAGAGGTTAGTGGGTGGCTAGGAGAACAAAGGATGAAAATACAATGATGAAATGAGTGAACCAGAGGAGTAAAATGTTCTACTTACTTGGAATTTGGCTCTAGATGTCTGTGAGTGAGGAATGAAGGTGTTGATAAGAGGTTGAATGTTGTAGAGGATCACCAAACATTGAGGAGCTCTTGCATGGGCTGCATGTGCTCTCCTTCTTTCCTGATCGGATCAAATCTGCACTAGGGTGAGTGTTGGATGGTTCTTTGGGTGAATGTTGGCTGTCTCTGCAAGAGAAAATGCTTGATCCCGTTCTTTGCATGCATATTCTCTCTGAAACTTGTTCTCAAAATATGTGATATCTCTTAGGAATCTCCCAACCTCGAAAATAAGGTTGTTTTGGGGTTAAAGGTGGTGACGTGGTTCTGAATTAACCGGCGGTGGTTAGGGGTAATCGGCGTCGGTTAGTGTGGGATTTCCTAGGTTTACTAAACTAGGTAGATCCCCTTGATTTTCTAGGATCTCGTGTGTTGGCCCCATGGATTAGGATGGAAGATTCTTTTAAGCATGTGGGAATGTGGTTAGAGGGAATGTAGGCATTGATTTTTAGGGTTTGGGTAGGTCTTAGTTAGTTATGGCAACTTACTAAGAATAGGTCTTAGGGTGAGGTGGCTAGATGAGGTGTCTAGGTGACGTGGATATGTGGGCATTATATAAATTAGGATATTTAAATAATAAATATAGTGAGGATAATGAATTAATTTAATTTAATAATTAAATTAATATTATAGTGAGGTGAAGGGGGCCATGGCTAGGTGGATGTGTTCAAGGTATTTATTTAATGAGGGACCAAGGGGAGTGTGACCCAATTTTGGTGTCTACATTTTGCCCATTTTTGTTACGTAGCTTGTATTGGTAAGCAATGTTGACAAAAATAAGATGTGGTTGCCCCATGTGTGGGTGGAGGTGATCCCCCTCAAACCAAAAACTGACGAGGTAGAAGGCGAATCGGTGAGTGGTTTGATAAAAGGTAAATGTGATGAAAAGGAAGGTGGGTAACAGGGGAAAAAGGAGAAAATTTTACTCGGGTAATCTAGGTAATGGGTATGGGTCAAAGGTAACAACAGTCAAATGCACACACATGTATAAACTGTAGCACACTACCAGGTTGAAGAGCAGGAAAACTCTACATTGTCTAAGGTCGATAGGTTTATCCAAACAAGGTTGAAGTGATTCCGGTATCCAAGGTATAGGATATGGTCAGAGAAACATGACATAGGTTAGGTGCAGGAACGTGTAGGTGTGTTCCGATACACCAAAGGTAGGGTCAGGATAAACGGTCACAACAAGAGGCAAGGTAAGGTCATTAGGTCAATCAACACAGGTAACAATGCTGCAAGGTATAGCGAACACATGAGGTCAAAGGTCACTAGTGATGGTCTAGGTCTAAGAATCTAGGTCACGACATAGGTAGGGTGAGAGATATGGGTAAAATAATGAGTCCCTAAAGGAGGACGAGGTGAGGTAGTAAATGATGAGTTTAGGAGGGTAAGGGGAATGGTTGGGGGGTGAGCGTTGGGTGAGAAAAAAAAGGAGTGATGGGTAGGGAATAGGGTACCATTTAGGAAAAGTGTAGGAGAGAGAGAGGGTGACCAATGCCGGTCAATGGTAACCGATCTTTGGTATAGGGTAACCAATCATGGTAAGGTAAGGCACACAACCGATCTTTGGTGAAGTAAAACTAGTGTCGGTTAGGTCGGGTTTATTATAAAAACAAAAAATCCACATTTTTTGTTATTCATTTGTCTTCTTGTGAATTGGGAAAATGACATGAGAGAGAGAGACAAAGGTGAAAAATTGGCGAGATGGAATGGAGAGTTGAGTTGGTGAGATAAATGGTGGGTGATTGGTTGTTGAGAGGCGGAGTTCACGGGATTGGTGTGTGTGATTTGATTGGTAGGAGTCGCGGGTAGCGATTTGGTGATGGCGAGGAGAGGTGGAGAGGGAGGGATCAGCAAGCCATTGGTGTAGTGGACTGACATTCCACAATGACATGATGGCAGCATGATGAGGTAAGCGTATAACTCTTGTTGTGTTTTATTAAATAGATTAGGTGATTTAGAAAATTGTTTTTTTTTTTTGTTTTGTTTTGGGGAGAAAATAAAATTTGGAAGATGGGAGGGTAAAACTGGGTGAAATAGGAGAAGGGAGGGAGATAAGTGGGAGAAGAGGGGAGGATGAGGTGTAGGGGGAGTTGTAGGTGATTTTGGGTGGGTAGAAGTGTCAGGGGTGGTAAGTTTTGAGAAGGGAGGGTTTAGGGGTCACGGGTTTTCACCGCGACGGTGATGATGTTAGTAGGGATAAACCAAGTATCGGTCGTTTATATGAAACAAGGATCGATGCGGTTTAGGGGTGACCATGGTTAGTTAGAGAGAACCACCACTTGATGAGGTTTTGGAGAGCAAGGGGCCAAAAGTGCCAGAGGTTAGGTGGTTGAGATAGGTAGGGGTAAAATAGGGTGTGGAAAAATGAGAGTGGTTGAGTATGGGTATGATAAATGTAGATTAATTTTTTGTTTGTATTGGATGTAGGGGAGAGATCAGCTACACATGTGGGACATGGTTCTACCTCTGCTCGTGACAGTTCACGGTTGAGACCCCGAGGAGTTGTGGACATGTGGAGGAGGTGGGATTTAGTGGGGTTCGACACTAATGACATGTAGTCCGACAACCAAGTTTTATGGTTGCTCTCATCAATAGATGGGATTCGTGACCAACACATGGGTGAGATCATAGTCAGTCACCCTGGAGGATGTGTTCAGGATTCTATGGCTACCCATATTGGGTATATAGGTCTATTCGATCTCCTTTGAGGTCTTAGAGGAGTTGATGTTGACGGTGTTTAGAGAGGGGATGGTCGAGTTGACATTCCATAGCACCAGCTTGTGCTATGGAGAGATGTACCTAGCCCATCCAGAGGAGATGAGACTACTAGTTCTATTAATGGAGGTAGTGTGCTGCTTTACACTACCAAATGCAGAGGGTGGGTGGTTTCCCTGATCATTGATGGGGGTACTCCATGAAATGGTGATATATCAAAACCCGCTTTACAGGTGCTAACATTCCTGGTGTATTTATACAAGGAGTTATGGGCATATGGATGGCTATGTAGGTTCATCCTGTGTTGTATCCTTTTACTTCACTACTAGGCATATGAGCACATTGTTAGTGTGCATCCAGTGGGTATGCCTCGGCCGATGCCTTTACCGGGATTTGTACAAGTGGGTTATAGGTGATGGGTGCTGATGGATGGAGATCGGGATCGAACAAGCCCACACATGATGTGGCCTATTAAGGACAGGCATTTATTGGAGGGTTGTCAGTGGACATCATATGGAGGCCATATGTGGGCTTCCCTTCATATAGGCATATGTGTGATGAGCTAGTTGGGCTTCAACTATTGAGATGGATACAGGGTCGCCATACCATGGAGAACAAGATGATCCTAGTTGATAGAGTTAGGTAGCAGTTTGGGCTGCTACAAGACATACCTCTACCCTTCGCATAGTATAGGAGAGATGATGTGGAGAGGCCCTTACCTCTACTTGGTGGTGGTGCCACAGGGTAGGAGGAGAAGGTAGTAGACTGGTGGATTGATGATCATTGGGGTCACAATGGGCAAGTCCATGACAAAAAGTCTTCTATTTTGACTTGTATTTGAGATAGACTGATCGATGCGGGAAGTCTATATGGGATGATGAAATTAACTCCTTGAGGTCTTCATGAAGTTGATCGATGCAGAAGCTTCAAATTCTCTCACTTTTTTTCTTTTTTTTTTTGAAACACTTTACATAGCTATCCTTCGAGGGAGTAGTCTATTTATAGCAGTGATTGCTAAGAGGAAGATGTCCTTTTGAGGGAGTCATCTTTTTATTAGAATTTTGACTCAAGGAGTTGGGTCCCAAGTGAGGGCTTCAAAGTCATGGACAAGACCAAGGTGAGGAATAGGATTCTTGTTCAGATAGCAGGGTGAAATGACCATGGGATCTCATCTAAAGGTAGACAAAAAGTATCCATGAGAATCATGGTATGTGTAGCGTTGTGGTACACATATTAAAGTGAAGATAACAAGTGACAGGATGCACATGATTTGTTTTTAGTCATCGGTGAGATGTAAGAAGTGGACAACGCTCAAGGGATGAGCATGGAAAGAGGCAAAAAGTGATGTAGGACTAAAATTCAACAATAGAATGGTCGAAGATGTAAGGTGTTAAGGGGCTTAGGCTCAGGTTTACCATCAAGGGAAGATAAATGATAAGCACCTGATCCGTAAGTATGGGTTATGATGTATGGTCCAAGCCAATTAGGAGTAAATTTGTCCCCTTTACTTTTTTCTGCTTTGGTTACATGTTGATTTTCTTTCAGGAAAAGGTCACCGACTTAGAAGGTTCGTTCATGGACATGTTTGTCATAGGCACGTTTGATATGTTTTTGGTAAACTTGAAGGTGATCAAGAGCGTTAAGATGACGTTCATCTAATAACTCAAGTTGTGATAAACGGTCTTGACGAAATTCATTATCATTGAGCATGTCATGGAGAGAAATGCGGAGTGAGGGATTTGGACTTTGAGAGGTAGAATAACCTCTATACCGTAGACCAGAGAAAAAGGTGTAGCAGCAGTGGAAGTGAAGATACTAGTGTGGTATGCCCATAGGGCAAAAGGAATGTGTGTATGCTAGTCCTTCCCAAGTATCGTTAATCACTTTCATGAGAATTTTGTTTAAGGTTTTATTAGTGTATTCGGCTTGGTCATTGGTCTGTGAGTAATAAGGTGATGAGAAACTTAGTTGAACGCCAAAGGCGTTGTAAAAGTTTTTTGCAATGTTTTTTTTTGAATTGTTTTCCATTATCAGTGATGAGGCGATGAGGAACACCAAAGTGACAAATGATGTGATGATTGATGAACTCACATATTTTCTTGGATTTTTTGGAGATGAGTGGTATAGCCTCCACCCATTTTGTGTAGTATTCGGTAGTGGTAATGATCCATTGATGTCGTTGGGAAGAATGGGGGTTGATCTCTCCGACAAGATCCAAACCCCATTGAGAGAAGGGCCAAAGGTCATGAGAGACTGTAAGGCATGACTGGGTGTATGATGAAGGTTGGTGTGTTGTTGGCATTTTACACAATTTTGATGTAGTCGCAACAATCATGGTTAAGGGTCGGCTAGTAATAGCCTAGGAAAAGAATACGCTTAGCAACAACAAGGCCATTGAAGTGACCTCCACATATGCCATCATGAACTTCCTTAATGGTATAAGGAATTTTAGAACTCGTGAGGCATCGTAAGAGAATACCATCAAAGTCGTGCTTATAGAGGAGGCCCCCCATGATGACATAATGAGAGACCTTTTTAAGGAAGGCACATTGTCCATTATGGGTGAGATCAGGAGGTAAGATGGAGAGAGAAAGATAGGGTATTGTTTATACCAAAGGTCGCTCGGGTTGGGGGTAGTGGTTCGGATAGAGTAAATGTTGTGAGGTAAATAGGAGGGTGATTAGAGACATTGTATGGTGACAAAGATTTTAGAATCAATGGGGAAAAGTAGGTATTTGAGAGGCTAAGCAAGCCATGGTATCTACAAATTTGTTGGTTGAATGAGGGATGGTTTGAAGGGCGTAATGGTCAAAGGTGGTCAAAAGTATGTCTACATGATGTTTATACTTTTAAGTATCTCATTACGACATTGGTATATACCATTGACTTAGTTTATAACCAATTGAGAATCACCAAAGATGTTGATTGATTTGACATCTAGGGCGTAGGTGGCTTGGAGACCTAATACGAGTGCTTCGTATTCGGCAATATTATTTTATTACAATCAAAATCTAGTTTGAAAGACAAAGGCATGGGTTCACCATCAAGTGGAATGAGGATAACACCAGCCCCACCCCCACACTGACACTTGGAACCATCAAAGAAGAGTGTCATTTGGTAAGGGTTCATCCAAGGAAAGGGTAGCAATTGACTCATTTAGAAAGTCAAAATTAGAGGGTTGATCCCTAGAAATAGGTGCATTGGCCAATTGGTTAGTGATAGCTTGGCCCTTGATGGACTTTTGATGAATGAATTTGAGGTCAAGGTCAGCTAAAAGCATAAGCCATCGTGCGGCATGCTGATTTTGATAAGGTTTGGCATACATGAAGTGTAAGGGGTTGGTGTTGGTCACAACATAGGTTTTGTGGTTGAGTAGGTAATGGAAAAGTTTTGTGAAGGCTAAGAAAAGTTTTTTGGGATGGGTGTATCAGGTTTTGTAGTCCAAAAGAGTATGACTTATGTAATAAACCACTTACTCCCTGTGTTGTTCATCACGATGAGTGAGCATGGCTCCCAAGGAGTGATCAGCAACTGAGATGTATAGGTAGAAAGGTTGATCATATTTAGGTGGAATGAGTATGGGTGGTTGGAGAAGGTATTGTTTTAAGGCCTCAAAAGCTTTGTGGCATTCATCATCCCATTTAAAGGAGACATCCTTCTTGAGAAGATGATGAAATGGTTGACATCGATCGTAATAATTGTGAAATGAAATGGTGAATAGATTGCAACTTACCTTGCAAGCTACGGAGTTGTCTAAGGTTAGTGGGTGGAGGAATTTCCAGAATGGCCTTGACTTTAATAGGGTCAACTTCTATACCATGTAAGGAAATGATAAATCCCAGGACTTTCTGAGAGAACCGTGAAGACACACTTATTGGGCTGAAGGTGAACACAATATTTAATGAGGTGGTCAAAAATGGTTTTAGGATGGTAAGGTGCTCGGAGTGGCATTTAGATTTGGCCAGGAGATCATCCATGTAATCTTCCAATATACGATGCATGATGTCATGGAAGATATAAGTCATAACGCGCTGATATGTGGTAACTACATTTTTAAGGCCAAAAGGCATGACTCGGTAGTAGAAGGTCCCCAAGGGGTGATGAATGTGGTTTTATGTTGATCCTCTGGGGAAAGCAAGATTTGGTTATAACTCGAGAAGCCATCCATGAGTGATAGCATCTTGTGACCAGCGGTAAGGTCAACCAATTGGTCAATACCGGGTAGAGGGAAGTCATCTTTTGGGTAAGCTAGGTTGAGGTCACGAAATCCATGCAAATGCAGAGTCCCCTGTCACCTTAGTGACAGGGACAATGTTAGAAATCCAATGAGGATAATCAATGGGTAATATGAAGGAAACGGAAAGAAGGCACTAAAGTTCTTCTTTGACGAGAAGGGAAATGCGAGGGTGCATTTTCCTCAGCTTTTGTTTGATGGGTTTGGCATCGGGAACGGTTATGATATTATGGACCACTATGGTGGGGTCAATACCGGGCATGTCTATGTAAGACCAAGTGAAAGCGTGGTTATGATCTTTGAGAAAAGAAGTGATGGCTTCTGTTCAAGCAACATCTAAAGATTGACCGATCTTTAGGATGTGCGGGTCATCCTGAGTATGAATGTTGATCTCGATAGTCAATTCATTCAACATGGTTTGTGTCTTAGAAGGTAACGACCAATGAATATATGAGTCTTCTGCACCAAGGTAGGTGAGTATAGATTCATCATCTTGACATTGAATGATGTTAATGGAAGGTGTATCATCATCAATCATTTCAAGATATAGGAAGGGAAGAGAGGAAGGAGCCTCACCCTGCGTTGATAAGTCAAAGGCCCCAAGGAAATGGTGTTTATGAAAAAAAAAAAGTTAGGAGGGATAGATTTTGGATCCATCGACTCCATCGTCGAGAAGGTGATGAAGGTGAGAGGGTGGGTGAAGGTGGAGAAGGGTGGATGTTCTCAATGGGTTCAATGTGGGCTTGCTTAGTAGGTGGTTCAGAAAATGATACCACTATGGTCGTTATGTTTATGGGTAGTACATGGAATAACAGTATGGTAGCCTTGCTCATAAAAGCCAAAACCAAAACCCTTCCATGCACATCGGTGTAGGAAGGTGTGGGTGAAATGGTGATTGGTGAGAGATTGGAAGTCAACAAAAATGGGTGGGTTTGTGATGGTGGTTTGGGTGTGTAAGTGGTAGTATCAAGTCCCCCATAGGTGAGACTAGTATGAAGATGAGGAGGACCATAAAGGAGTGTTCTCCTATGTGGTGATCATAGCGAGGGTGTTGGTGAAGACTTCCATACTCTTGTGGAGTAAGGAATGTGTTGACACTATATAGGTGATACTCCCCCAGAGTGAGGCATTGAAAAATGCCTTCCAAGGGATCGGTGGTTGGTATGTGGGTAGCTAGAATAGATGATGTGTCGAGGTTGATGCGGAGGTGGAGTTAATAGATTGGGAGGCTGATGGGTTGGCCGTGGAGGTTGTGGCAATGGTAGGAATGGAGGAGGCATGTGTGGTTGAGGTAGTGATTGTACTGGTAAGCAGAGGTGTAGGTGAAGTGGTAGTGGTCATGGAGGTAGATGCCTTAATGGGTATGAGCACGTCATTGGGTCATTGGTAAAGCATGTTGCATGTTTTAAAAGGTGATGGATCAGCTGGAATAGTATAGGTGTGCCCTTCATGCTCAAACTTTACACAACGATGCAAAGTGGAAGGAAAAACCCATGACATGAATCCAAGGTCTACAAGCAACAAAGTTATATTGAAATTCCCCCTCCAAGACGTAAAATAACTCTAGAATAGTGTGGGGCCCATGTGAACATGGAGGATGATGGTGCCTAGTGTAGAGGTGATAGTGCATCATTGAATGAATGCAACATGACAAGATGTTTATGCATGTAATTGTTAGGTATGTGCATTTGAGTGAATGCATGGGATGAAATGATATTAATGTTAATACCCCCATCGATCATTACATGTCATACATGTATATCATCGATGTGGACAGAGATGAAGAGGAGCTGGGTCTAGGTCATCGGTTTGGTGCGGTGTGATCTCTTCCTCTGAGAAGCTAAGGGAGGCTATTTGGTGAGTAGGGTGAGGTGTGGATAAAGGTGGAAATTTGGTGAGAGAGGCTACATGATGGGGTGTGATAATGGAGGCTACAAGTGTAGGGTCATTGGGTAAAACCTCAATAGATTGAAGAACCTCCATGAGAGCTTGATGATGGGATTTCGAGGTTTGGATGAGGTCATATAGGGACATTTTGAGGGGGATTGGTGTAGTTGTTTGAGCATGTGTGATGTGTGACCCCATTAGAAATAGGGTATGTGGGGACTAGATAGTAATTTTAGGTGTGGGTGTAGATGGTATGTTGGGTATAGGATTGGTTGGTGAGAGTCAGTTGCCTTTTCCTTGCCTTTGTCTTTTCTGAGCATGGAGTAGTGACATGGATCATGTTGATCTGAGGGGAGTTGGAAAATGGAGAAGGTGTAGGATGAGTGGTATAACGACATGAAGCAAAAACCTACCAGGGGAGAAAAGCCTTGTGAAGTGAGCTGGGCGCAATGACATTTAGGTAATGGTGTGGCAAGTTCTCTGATGCGAACCATGTTAATTTCAAATCTTGGGGGTGGCTCTAGGAGCTATGGGGGTGGAGGTCATGGTTGTTGAGTAGGCAGTGAGGGAAGGACTGTGGGAATGGGTGTTGGTGAAGCAGGGTCCTCATCAAGAAGGTCATCATCATCAAAGTTGGCTTCAGGAGGACACAACTGGATAAGGATGGTTTTCAAAGCCTTGTAGTTCTCCACATCATGCCCTGGCACACGATGGTAGGCAAAAAATTTAGTGTCATCAAACCCTTTTGGCTTGGGTTTGAGGGGGTCATAAGGTCTGAGTGGTGGTAATGTGATGATAGAAGTCTCAAGGAGGTTGGTTAAGATTTTGGCATAGGACCCTGCTAGTGGATCGCAATGGGAAGTGAAAGTGGGTTTGGGTGTAGGTGTGGCTGATTGTTGAGGAACGGTCCTTGCAGGAGGGGGAGTGGGTGAGCCATGGTTTTGGGTGCTGGAGTGGTCTTGGGTGTTGGTCATGTTTTTTTGGGTAGGGGTATGGTAGATGAATGGGCAAGGAGGGTGTATGGTTGTTTTGACTACCTTATTGGAGGGTAGCAGATTTTTGTTTGGGTTGCACCTTCTTGGGTAAAGGTGATATGGGTGTATGAGATCTAGAGGAAAAGTGGATGGGGAAGAGGGTGAGTTACCCATGGGGATAATGGAGGTGTTGTGAAGGTAGATGATGGTGGGTGCAGGGGGTGTGAGGGACAGAGACTGAAGTGTAGTGGGTAGTGAAGAAGTTGTTGAGGGTATTGGAGGTATGGGTGGTAAAGATGTTGTAGGTGTAGGTGTAAGTCATGTCGGGTGCTTGGGTATGTTAGAGGTTTGTGAGGAAGGAATGGGCTATTGTGTTTTTGGTTTATTGATGGGTGGAGGTTTCTTAACCGTGTTGGGAGGTTGAGGTCCTAAGATAGATGGAAAGGGTGAAGGTGATGATGTATGATTGAGTGCAATTGGGGTATGAGTTCTATGGGTTTGGTTCTTTTGTTTGGGTGCCAAGTAGGTTTGGTGTTGACTTTGGAGGATGTAGCTAAATCCATTTTGATAGGTGGATGAGTAAGGCTGGTGGTTGGGGTGACCCCTAAGGTAGTAATAGGTTTAGTCGAGGAAGATGATGTAGGTGTGGGTTTGGATTTAGATGTATGTTGGGCTATGGGTAAGGGTGTATGTTGAGTGTGCTGAGGGTTATGGAAGAAGTAGTGATAGAGGTGGTTGTGCTTGGTTCAATTGGCCAAAATATTTTTGGGTAGATGGTGGAAGTATCAGCAAGTGACATTTGCATTTGTGTTGAGACATAGAAGAAGAAGGCACCCCAAAGTAAGGCTCTATCCACATAATCTAAGTGATCGGCCAAGCATGAGAATGACACATCTGTAGGTGAAGTTGATGAGGACCTAATGGCTATTCCCATAAAATGTGTCTTAGAGATGGGAATTTGTTGGCTTCAGATTCCATGGGTAAGAGAGTCGAAAGTAGGTCTGCGGGATCTTGGGTAGCTGATGGAGAATGCTCACCTAGAGGAAAAGGTATCTCTACTGATCTCTTGATAGGTGGAGGAGGAAAGGGGTGCTTC
The DNA here is from genome assembly GCA_018340775.1 of Taxus wallichiana var. yunnanensis. NCBI lineage: Eukaryota > Viridiplantae > Streptophyta > Pinopsida > Cupressales > Taxaceae > Taxus > Taxus wallichiana. The sequence continues at coordinate 348,359,458 of CM031244.1, read as the reverse complement.
TTCTAGGGTGGAGGAGATGATGGGTGCTCCTCTATGGGTGGAGGAGATGAAACAAGTATCCTCCATGGATTGAAGAAGTACTGTGGGTGATGGTTCTCTAGGTGGAGAAGCCAAAGGTGAAATAGTCTTGATATTAGCGGAAGGCTCCTCCATGGGTGAGGAAGGAGGTGAAAGGTGTTCCTCTGTGGGTGGAGGAATAGGTGAGGTGGGTTCCAATGTAGAAGGAGGACTTTGGGCTAGAATTTCCTCTATGGAAGGAATATGAGGTAATTGGGAAGCAATGGGTGTGTCATTGAAAATAGCGTGGACCTCATGGGTATGGCTATCATGAGTTGAGGTCTCACCGGTTTGATCAGATGAAGGGGCATGATTGGGAAAGGGTTTCTTGAAGATGTGTAGGTTTTGATTGGAGTGTGTTAGGATTATCCATAGTTAACTCACCTTTCTTGAGCATTTCTTGGACAATATTTTTTGAAAGTGATGCAATTTCCATCACTATGACCCTTTACTCGATGATAGTTACATAAGTCATGTTCTTTATACCATGTAGGCATGGGGCGAGTAGGTCAAAAAAGTGTGTGGTTTTATAGGTGGAAGGGTGATGGCCCCAACTTTGATGAGATTTTCTAAGATAGAAGAGTAAGGCTCCCCAATTGGGGTGTATTTTCATTGTTCTTCTCGAATTGAAAAGTCTAAATGGGTGAGAGATTAGATGAGGGGCTAGCCTGATTTGATGGATGAGATGGGCCGGCTTTGAGTACCACTGCGTTAGTGGTGCCCTTGGCCTTTGAATAATTTTTGTGGTTTGGAAGAAGAAGAGGTATCATTCGACTTGAATGTCAAAGTTCTTTATTGCGTAATTGGATTTTCTTCTCTTCGATGGCCCGAATCTCTAGCTTTCGTGCCATGGTGAATGCTTCATCAAAGGTTCAAAAAGTTTGGACCTGCAGGGTGGTGAGATATGTCTAGCACAAGCCCACGTGAAGATTTTGATGAGTTTATTTGTGGTAGTTGGAATGTGAGTTGATTAATCAGGCTACGCCAATGAGCAACAAAATCTGTGATAGATTCATCATCATACTGACGCGTGGAGTATAGGTCAGTCATGGTAACCTTCTTAACGATATTGATGGAGAAGTGATCCAAGAAGGCTTGGGCTACCTGATTAAATGAAAATATAGAGTGTCTAGGTAACCCACTATACCAATCTAACGCAAGTCCAGTTAGAGACATGGGAAAGGTCCTCAAGAGCAAAGCATCATCATGGGAAATTAGGTAGCACCCATGTTTGAAAGACCACAAATGTTGTTATGGGTCTTCCTTGCTATTGAAATGGTTGAATTTAGGCATCTCCCAATGCATGGGGTATGGACGAATAGGAATGGATGGGTGGATAGGCTCATTACAAATCTCATCGTAGGTGAGAGTATTTCGGGAGCCAGAAACCGATGCCTCCAATGTCTACATCTTGTCCATCATTAATTTGATTAGGTCATTGGTAGGTTGTGATGATTGGGTGCCTCCTAGTAGCGTAAGAGGGTTGGTGTTGGGCATGTAACAAGGGTGGCATTCCAGTATATGGTGTTGCCATGTAGGTAGATTGAGAAGAAGGTAGTGAAATAGGGGTATGTACCTGAGTGAATAATAGATGAAACAAGAGGCTACATTGATAGTACGTATATGGAGGTGGAAGGGTCATGGTGACCCTAGTGGCAATGGGGGCCAATGATTGTGGAATAGAAAGGACCATGTTTTGAAAAGGGGTAGGGGTCACCAACACGGGAGGTGGTTGTGTAGCTATGGGTATATGTGAGACAATAGGGGTGGATGAGGTTGTGTTTTGGGTGGTTGTCGAAGGTATGGTGGATGTGGTAGTGCAACGGATGTAGCAGATGTGACAGTCATAGCGGGTATAGGACCTAGCTATGAAAATGACCAGGGGTAAGGTAGATGTAGGCAAACATGGAGTTAATGGGGCTGATGTAGGAAGACAATGAGAGTCGGGGGATAGATATGGGCATGTCGTATATCAACTGACCCGAGGCATCTCGAGTGGATGAGTGGGAAAGATAAAACTGCAAGGTGGCAGGGTTTTGGTCAAGGAGTCGTGTGAACTCCTCATCTCTAGTAGTGATAGTGATAGGTTGGATAGGTTCCATGGTGGGTGATAAAATGGAAGGTGGTGAAGGGCTAGGTGGGAGTGGTTGAAAAATAGCATGGAATACAAGGGTGCTTTCTTGTCGACGTGTCAATACCATGTGAACAGTACTAATGTGGTAAGACTGCTTTCTGTAAGTGACACAAAAAAACACAACACATGCTAGATAAATAGATGGTGGTAGGTGAATTGGGGCTAAAATGGCAGCTGGAAAATGACATAGGCTAATCGATGTGGTTAGGGTAAACCGACACCGGTCATAGGTAACCGAGGTTGGTTCACTATGGAAAGTGGACAGTTGGTCAAAAACAAGGTATAAGGCCAAATTTGATAGGTATGCCAAATATTGATGAGATTTACAAGGTCAATGAGAATGATAATAGTGACAGGGACTCCGAATAGTAGTAAAGAAGATGAATAGATGTCCTTTTGGGTAGATTAACCAAAAGGACTAGGAACCGATGCCGGTTAGGTATAACCGATGATGGTCGAGGGTAACCAGACGATGGTCACTGTGAAATTGAAACAATGATGAAAGAAAAGTGGTTGTGAATTAAAATCTGATGTGGAATCAAACCTAAAATTTTGAGAATGATGAGAATATGGTCCAAGGCACACTTGATGAAGCTGGAATACACCAACTATGATGAGGAGCATGCAAGGAGAAAAAGAAAAATGAAGAACGTGACCTCTCACCTCAAAATGCAAGCCAAGCAGAAACACTAAGAAAAATGTGATCCTAAGAGTGCCTTTTCTATTATGTTTGTTTAGCTTATGCTATTTAAGGACTGACTCATGAACTGTAGAATAGATATTTTTTTGGTGAGGATGGCTTCCTACGAAGAAGGAGATCTAAAAGGTGAGGTTTTAGGTATGTTATGGTGGGGGGGGCTTCACTCTAAAGTATGACTTGAAAGATTAGCGAGCTGGGGAGTACCTTCCAATCCAATCCTCGATCGGTGTGATCATTGAAAGGAATTCTCCCAGAAAGATGTTGTTTAAGAATATGTATTTGTTTTGAATTTGTTTTGTAAGACTCCAGAGAAGAGAGAGAGAGAGAGATGTGCTTTCTATGATTCATTTTCAACCATCAGCTGGGCATGACTTCCAGCAGTATAGGTTGCCCTCAATTAATGTGAGCTAATGTAGAAAATTAGAATGAAATGCAATGATTTTTAAGCCCAAATCGAAATATGGAATTTGATGACACAAATAGATGAAGAGGGAGAGGGATGCTCTTTCACTAAAATGTAGAAAACAAGAAGAAATGGTTCTTTTTAAGTACACCAAAAGAAAGGTTTCTTTTAGAGCAAATAGAAAGAAAAAGAAGGTTACCAAGGAAGAAAATTAATGTGTATGCTTTTCAGAAGGGAAACAAACACACAATTTTCCTAGGAATGAATAAAAATGCAAGGAACCCCGAATGGGTCCCACCAGTGTGCCAAAATGTTTCACCTGATTCTTAGACATTTCTTTGAAAATGACGAAATAGATAGGGTAATGGGCATAGGAGGAATACCTTGAAAATGTTGGTTGATAGGTTGTTGCACGCATGTTGACTCCTTGATCCAAAGCTGATCGTGAGAGCTTCCTTTTGGCTAGGAGGAACTACTGAAATGGAAAACAAGACCACCAAAAAGAGTTAAACAATATATGCAAGTGGACTACCTAGCATATGCTAGATCCAGAAGTGTGATACTTCCTAGATGACTGTCAATCCACTATTTAAAACAATTTAATGCTGGTAATAAAGTAAATCCTATTGAGTTAAAAATGATTTAGGTATCTCATTTAAAACACAATAAGAAAGATCTAATCTAACAGGCTAGGTTAAAATAAGATCCAAAGGTCAAGTAATTGGTTCTGGGTCTCTGCAGTTCGACAGAGGTCTTAGGTAGGTCACAGGTGATTAAGGGTGATGTGGGAATAGGTAGGTAGGTTACTGTTTTGGGTTGTATTGGTAAATACAGAGACCGATGCCGGTTAAGGGTGACCGATGCCGGTTTGGGAGAACCAAGGTGCCAATTACTGTGGGATATTGGGAATGTCACAGAATGAGCTTTAGATCTCCCTTATGATTGCACAAAGGACTAGGCTGGTTAGAATGAGGTATTAAGTTGTTTGGATGGGATTTGGCAAGGTTTTAATAGGGATATGGAGGGGTGAGTATTAATGGAGGTCAATGGGTGGCTAGGAGAACAAAGGATGAAAATACAATGATGAAATGAGTGAACCAGAGGAGTAAAATGTTCTACTTACTTGGAATTTGGTCTAGGTGTCTGTGAGTGAGGAATGAAGGTGTTGATAAGAGGTTGAATGCTGCAGAGGATCACCAAACATTGGGGAGCTCTTGCATGGGCTGCATGTGCTCTCCTTCTTGCCTGATTGGATCAAATCTGTGCTGGGGTGAGTGTTGATGGTTGTTGGGTGAATGTTGGATGTCTGTGCAAGAGAAAATGCTTGATCTCCTTCTTTGCATGCATGTTCTCCCGAAACTTGTTCTCAAAAGATGTGATATCTCTCAGGAATCTTCCAACCTCAAAATAAGGTTGTTTTGGGGGTTAAAAGGTGACCGACGATAGTTCAATTCCAGCTTAACCGGCACTGGTAGGGGTTAAGGGTAACCCGGCATCTTGGTTAGGGTGGGATTTCTAGGTTTACTAAACTAGGTAGATCCCCTTGATTTTTGGGATCTCATGTGTTGGCCCATGGATTAGGATGGAAGCTTCTTTTAAGCATGCGGGAATGTGGTTAGAGGGAATGTAGGCATTGATTTTTAGGGTTTGGGTAGGTCTTAGTTAGTTATGGCAACTTACTAAGAATAGGTCTTAGGTGAGGGTGAATTAATTTGATGAGGTGTCTAGGTGAGGTGGATATGTGGGCATTATCTCAATTAGGATATTTAAATAATAAATATGGTGAGGATAATGAATTAATTTAATCATTTAAATAATTAAATTAATATTATAGTGAGGTGAAGGGGCCATGTAACACTTTTTGCTATGGTGGTAAAAATGTGTTCAAGGTATTAAACTAAGAGATATTATGATTATTAATTAACTTCAAACATTAATCATACAATATCAAAATAATATATTAGTAATTGCAATTAATGATTATAATATGATACAAGCTTGAAAAGAAAAGAAGGAAGATATACTTAGCTACAAAATACTATGTAGGGGATACATGGATGCACAAATTAGAGAATTTGGGAGTACAAAGACTAAAGATGTTTTGTTTCGAGATTGTGACTGGAAAACCTCCCAGTACAAGACCATAAAACTAAGTTAGTTTGTAATATCTAGTCCTTCCCTTATGGTACAATCTTGGACCCTCTTGGAATGAGGCTCTGTAAATTTTTGGGCCTTTCAATGGTATGGAAATGTGTTTTTTTTTCAAACCATAGTTTTCATACAATATAGAAACCATCTCGTAATCAATCGAATCATGCTAAAACCATAACCATGGGTGGAATACCCTCTAAGAAGGTTAATTTGGGTTGAAGTGTAATCTTTACACCACCTACATTGGCACTACTCTAAATAGGCCTTAAATAAAATATTTTTCAACATACAATGTAGCATCTATATGAATCTAACTAGTTGGAAACTTGAACCATGTTGAACTTGTTTGAGAGGACTATGCTCTTGCTAAGAATTCCAAGTAGGGATATTGGTGTGAAAATGAGAGAATATAAACTCCTTGGCATAGTTAAGCACCTCAAAATGTTAATAGTGGTTGTCTTAATGGATGTGCATAAGATTTAGGGATTATTGGGTGTCTTTTGTGAGTATTACAATGAGTGTGCCAAATGATTTTTTCTATATGCTTTCCAAGAGCCATGTTAGTAAATCATGTGATGTTAAATTTCTTATATATGACTCAAGATAAATTATCATGATAAGGATGACCTAGGATGATGAAAATACACAAAAATGTTTTTTTATAGAGAGTAAGAAGATGTGTCGATCTAGGACCAAGTTTTTGACCACGACCAATATGTATGGTTTTAGAAAGGGAAAAAGAAAATCAAATTTGAAAGTTACATTATGATGGTTAAAGTTTAAGCATTTATTTCACTGATTTGTATTCAAAATTTGTCAACAAATAATTGTTTGGGAATAAACAAGTTAGGAAAGAGATAACAACATGAATTGAGGGAGGATACGATGTGGGTGCTTGTCTTATCAAAAATCATAGTCACAATTAGCCATTTCAAAGAGTAAATTGCTAAATTTTAGAGTCTATATTTTCACCAGTTTAAGTATGAAATGAAAATTACATGCTTAAAGGAGAATATACATGAGTGTGTAGACACATTTTTCCTTCACTTAGAATTTTTGTTGTTTAGATGTGTTGGTATTGGCACACTCCATGATGACACATTCAACACACAGTATAGTCAATGTCCATAATAAAATCAAACTATAACTCAATTATAAATATAGAATTTGAACTTGCATAAAGTGAAATTAAAAAATGTAAAGCATGGAAAAAATACAACTGTTTGTATTGCAGAGGGAAAAACTTCTTGTTTCCTTTCTTGAAGTTGGAGATTTAGATTGTGTTACTGAAATTTTCTGAAATATTGGGGTGATTAACTCATAATTTTGCTGAAGGAGAAACTAGAATATTGGGTACGTGCAATCCAACACTGTATAAAATATAGAGAGAGGAGAAAAGATATGTACTAACACACCTCATGAAGGAAGAAGATCATGTATCAATTTTTTTAATAACTTCTATAATATCTCCCCCTTTGAAATGAGGAGAGGAAATATTTCCTAAAAATAACTTAACTTCTTTGATAATTTCCATACATGTAAACCACACCGTTGTCGATGGAGCAAGACCCAACTCTAAGTGCAGATAGATACAAAGTATATAAAAAGAGAATGGGTGCCCCATAACATTATCATGTGCCATCTTGGTGAGTAAGAGTGTGTAGTATGTTGAAATGAAAACGGAGAAGGAGACTCACGCCCTAAAAATATATTTTGTAGTTCGGATTGAGTACTAAAGAGGGGAAGGAGTGAAATATTCATGCCCCTTATAAATTTATATGAACTATTTTAACTAATTTTGAGAATATAACAAAAACTTGTATCCATGACAAGAAATCTAAAACTATAGAAAAATATGGTATAACTGCCCCAAGAGAAGAAATGTATTATACAGTCAAGAACATTCGTATGGTCATGAAATTTCTATATAGTCTTGCACCTGTGTGATTTGTGCCAAATTTTGGTGTCTAGAGTTGTTTCGATGACTCATTTCATGTAAAATCCCATGTTTAAGTATAATTTTTTTCTATAAGTGTTTAATATATCCCGATGAGTACCTTATAATTCCTACACATGTAAGACAAAAATCCAAAAAAATCTAAGACATATTTAATTCTTCCTTTTTCTTTTTCTACAACATCACTTGGCTTGCTTAGAATAACTCAATGTCACATAATACACTTAAAAATATGGTCCCACTCATATGATGGGATAATAATATGGTTGAAACCACAAGTAAAGATGAATCACACTACAAAGCCTACCTATGAGGCTTGTAAATGGTAGGAGATGATCATTGTAACTACCACTTATAGCTCCAATAAGGAAACACGGATAACCTTTGGATCCTCTAAAATGAAATACACCATTCAACTTTGATAGGCCCCTTATCCCTCAACTATAACACTTGCTTACACCTCTAATAATACTAGCCATGAATTCCTTTGGTTCCTATAAAAAAATAACACACAATACTCCCGATTCCTCCCTTCACTAGCAACACCTTATTCCTCCAATAACAATGATGCAATATCATCCTAACTTGATGAAACTTACACATAATCAAGATTCACATCAATGCAAAATTTTCTCAAATGAATGAAAATAAATACAATGATATAACTGAAAATAAGAAGTAGAAGATTGAACATATTCGACAATGTACATAGTTATCATGGTTTACATTCACTTTCAAATGATTTTTTTGTTTTACATCATTGATAATACAAAATTTAATGTACACATAACATATGATCTCGTATAAAAATTAAAAAAATTTCATTTCATTAGAATGTTTATCCACATGAGTACACATCATTTTTCTCATTATTTACCACAATTAATTTACGTTATTAAAATATTAGTTGGAATCATTTTTTAACACCTATGACTCTCATAGAAATTGTTTTCAAACTAAGGATTCATGTAACCAAAAGACATGTCCCACATGACAATTCATTTTAATTTCATTACATAAGGAGGGATTAACATGGAGTCAAAAGGGATAATCTTAGGTTTAAGAGTGGACAAATTTCCATTTTCCTTTCATAATAACGCCCAATCACTACGAATACACCCAATTCATTGTTAATGTTAATACAAATAACTATGTAATTTAAATATTTAGTTTTCATTCTTCGTGATATGCATATGAATCACATACCACTTGTTTCTAGTTAGGATCCCATATTTTCATAAGTCATGTTCCCACATGGGACAATTCGTTTCACTGGTATTAACATTACAAAATGGAGAGATCAAGTTTCACCATACATATTTCAACACATCATATTAGACACACTTTTGATAATGTTATTGATTGCAAATTCCATCCACATTTAGCCTCTTAAGAGGTCTTAGGTTTAGTTTATCCCAAATTTCACTTAAGAGGTGTACAACCTACTACGAGTCAACACTAGAGAAATCAAGACATCCTTATATTATAAAAGCTTCGTAAAAACCAAAGGTATTAAATTTATAATTTTCATAGAAAGATTTTTTTTGTGAGGGATTAATGGGATCAATCACACGAGTTTAATGCATAAGTAAACTGTTACACTAAAACTACCTACATCATCTATATCTCACAATGAGATCATTCATTAGTGTTATCACCCAAAGCTATCTTAAGAAGAGCTAGATTATCCACTAGGGTGCAAAGGACTATTATGAACATACTAAACTCAAACTTATCCATGATGTGTTTAGACATGTGACACCTAGAAGTGTTGGTCTTACTCACCCCATTTATGATAGAGTATACATATTGCAATCATGCCTCATGTAAATTCACTCAGGATAAGGAATATGACATGTAGGCTCCTCATATAATGTTAGGGTTTGACCATCTAGTCAAGGATCAAATAAGAGGAGGAACTTAGTGGGAAGGTTATAAATCTTGTTCATTTTCAATGTTTATAGGTTTTTACTTTACTATTTTACATAATTCAAATCTTGTAAGGGATCCATAATAATAACCAATGTAACGATTTCTCAAAAACATCTAAACCACATAGGTACAACATATAAATGCAATTTCATATCCATTACAATGTATACATGATATAAACTATTTTTTTCCTTTTAAAAGTGTACATAAGGAATGATCATTTCAAAGACACTACATTTCATTATTATGGAAATAATACATATTTTTATAAGTTAAATACAATTTTAAAGTCACAATTCCTTAATTCATTTCTATTTTTCCGTGATACCGCAAATTGCATTAACATGGTATCAATGCTACATGACATGGACCCAACCCATCCCAGATGATTCATTTAGGGATTGGTTTCTCTTTGTAGGGTTGGTTTTCTACTAAAGTAGGGGTTATTTCTCCTTGTGGGGTTGGTTCCTGTTGGAGATAAAAATTACACACATACCAAATCAGATTGACCTAGGGATTGAGACAATATTGGATTGTCTCCAAGTTGTGGGACTCAAGGTGGGATAAAACTATGTAGAATCAAATTCCTCTACCTATTCCTAATGCTAAGAATACTCCTAGAAATGGAAATGAAACTACCTAACACTTACCTAAAACTCCAAGTAACCATGAAAAGAAAGAGATACATGAAATTTAAATCCTAAACTAAGGGAGGTGATAACACCGAGAAAAAAGGGTGGATATATTCCGGTGAGTGAAAATATGAGGAAAACAAAGTAGGATAGGGAAAAGAGAAGTCCACAGTCCAAAACAATGTTCAAAATCCATATTTAGTGGAACATAATAGATTTGAGTCCCATAAGAAGAACAAATTATGGAAAATATACCTACAAATGCAATGGAAGGAAAGAAATGTAATATAACACAAGCTGGTGTAGAGAAATCCACAAAATATGAATTTTATTACTCAAAAGGATGCACAACCTATTAAAATGTAGAGATAAGGAAAAATCCTTTTAGAATGCCAAAATTTGAGGCTTGAAACCCAAAAAGTTCTAGAATAATTTTGATAGAGTCCCTTTACATCTAAGGAAATCCCCCTAAAAATGTGGGGGTTTTACATATATATATATAGAGAATTCTCCTTAACTACCATGAATTAATTTCTTGACAAGTAGTTGAGCTACTAATAATCCAACCATTAATATTCAGCTTCAAGTTAATGTTCTTATAATATTTTGTTACATGCTAACCGAATAGCGATGAATGTCATATTCCCGGAGTCACCCGACAAGAATCGGTTCCTTTATTTACTCTAGGTGTCACCGACAACATTAATTCTGTTGAGTCAACATGTGGCAATAATATGATTTCAGCTTAGTTGCATCTTTTCTTAAAATTGGGTAGTTGTATCCGTAGTCCCATCACTCGACCCGTGTTGTTTTTCGAAAAATCTTTACAATGTCATCCGGTAGTGAATATTTATGATACCGACCATCCGCATATCCTCTTTTGTGTGATCCATCATCTTTATCATCTTACCGACCTGTAGTAATTATGCTACCTCAAACCTATCAACCATAGCCATGCCAATTTCCTTCATCACTACCTGGTTGTTCCTACCTCATGTCCTTACTACCGACCTGAAACATCTCTGCTCTTGTGTTCATCATATCGATTTCCATAATGCCCTACTCGGTGCATAAAATAAACTTGATCATATCTTGGTCGTAACTCATTCATGACATCTATGAGTTACCTTAGTATCTGCCATATAGTGCACTCCATATTACTGCCAACACCCAAGTTTGTCGAGTTTTCCAATTTACAGGTGTAGTCACAAAATCATGCACTTTAGACATTTGTTTATCCCTGCTCTCATACTACTATTAAGAATGTTCTTGAGTGAAGAAATTACTAATTAAACCTCGTCCTTTTGGTAATATTGTTTATTTTATTTCATAATTTGTGACCTATTGCACCCATATTCCCAACCATTTTCTAAAATCCCACGTTATTTTAGCCTCAATTTGGGTGCCCATGGGTGCCCTAGTCACACTTAGGGTGTCCCTGATCCTTCTATCATTTTCCCGCCACTTTTTGGGCCTCTTCTATCCATTTTTCATCTTTATCTTTCTTGTGGTTGACATTTTCAGTGGTTAATTACAAAATTATAACAAGAAAACCCTATAAATATAAAGTTATGAGACCATAATGAGGGACTTGGCATCATTTACTACTATCACTCCATCTAGAGTTGCATCCATCTATTACATTGGCATCCATATAGCTCCATCATCAAGGAACAAGCTAGGACATCTGCATCACACTTCATAGGGGATGGATTCTATTCTATTCCATGCACACATTCTATTAAATTTTCTACATTTAGCTATTTCTCACTATTTCAAAAATTTTGACTCGCCGCAAGAGAACCTAGGACACAACTAGCACACACTCACCAAAACTACATTTGTGTCTAAAATGTAGTGTAACACTCAGTTTAGTAAGCCCGGTGTTGTGGTAGATGAGGTCATCACCCATTAATTTTCATTTTTTTTTTTACGGTTTTGATACTTCTTTTGGGTATCTTGAAGGTTATTCTTCCATTTGAATTATTTGGAGCATTCAACGTAGTACAGAGAAATTAATGCGACAAGCAAAGAAAGATAACAGTCATCTCCCAGACCTATGAAAACTAGTTCTAGATCTTTTTCTTAGATTCGGGTGCCTATTTTTCTTACCATAGCACCTGTGGGCACCCCAGTCCTCTCTTAGGCACTCCAGTCTAGCCACATAACCTAGATTTGTCCTCTGTGGGACCTCGACATAGTAGTTCTTGATTTCTGATTTTCTATTCATCACTGTGACACATTCTAACACACTTCCATTATTTAGATGAGTTCTTTCCTCTTCCCTCTTGCACATTAGGGTTTAGTATTTCATTTTATATATTTTCTTAGATCATTAAAATATTTCTTTACTACATTTATTTACTTTAGTACAGTTGTGCATAACTTAGATTAACTACCTTAGCACTACATAGTCCACTTCTAGTTAATAATTTTGGTGAACCCGCCTTGACCATTCATGCTCTTTGGAATTTCCTTTCTTCCATCTTTCATTCTAGGATTTATTCTTCTCTTTTCATGGCTCAATCTCATGAGGAGTTTACTGAAGCTCACCTTAAGGATATCAAGGATCACCTTGTTGAGCATCCCCAAGATATAGATTTACTTTCACATGTTGCTCACGAGGAAGCTACTAACTTGTCCAAACTCACCACTTCTGCAGCCATACCCACTTATGTTTCCACTCAACCACCTACTACTACTCTAGCTCCCATTTCTACTATTGCCATTTTTTTTCTCTACTTCTACCAAGTACTTTACACCGCCTCTAGTTTCTCATGTACAACAGGTCTCATCTGTTGACAACCAAGACTTAACTTATCTTTATCATGACCTTCAAGCTCAAATTCGTAAGTTACAAAAGACTACTTCCCATATATCTCCATCCTTGGATTCTACCTTTTTTGCATAGTCCATTCACTCGCCATTTCTACTTATCCACTTCCTCCTAACTTTGTCACTCCTAAGCTTCCCATCTTCAATGGGCATGGGGACCCACAGGAACATCTTAGAGCATTTCATGTTTCTTTTCTTGACTTCATTGATGATCATATCCTTTTAGCTAATATTTTTCCTTGTAGTCTCCATGATTATATGATGTGTTGGTTTTACAACTTACCTGTTCACTAAGTAACCTCCTTTACACATCCAAATTTGATGCATTTCTCACTCTTTTTTCTATCAACAGTGGCTCTAAGATTTCTTATGTCCAGTTAGTACAACTTAAACAAGGCTCAAATGAACACCTCACTAGCTATGTTTTAAGGTATAATAATACTTTAGCGAAGATGAAAAATTTACTTGCTGACTCTAAGCTTTAGGATTTATTTATTCAGAGTCTATTACCACCTCTAAAAGAGAGCATTCTTTTGAATCCTCTCCTTCATTCGATCTCCTTTTCACACTCTCAAGCTTCACGAGACTAAACTTCTATCCATGGAAAATATTAAGTATCAAGAGAAGAATTCATTTTCCACCCATTTTCTTAACAAGACGCCATTTAAACCATATAAAACAAAACCAACCAACACAAAAGTTATCACAACACTGTTGATTCTTTTAAGGAGGTTCAACCGCAATAGCCTAGACACACATTTATCACCCTTCTCATGGATGCACATATTATTTTAAGACTTCTTGAAAGAAACCTTATTACACTTCCACCTCTCCTTGAGTGAGACCCATCATGACCAAAAGGTAGGAACTACATGTAGCTCAAGAATTTCGCACTTGTTACCTATCCAAGTTAATGCACCAAACTAAACACAAAAACCATGAAAAACTCAAATGAAATTGATACGATAGATTGGATAAGATCCAACGACATAGATGGAAGGAATTCGATGGAGACAAGACGGGTGCACACGAGTACTCATTTAAAGTGGATCCAAGAAACCTGCGATGCACAAATCCTTGGCAAAAAAGATGACGTTAGACGATATATGGGTGACATACCCAGAAAGTGGTTCTGGGAAGCAATGAGCTTCCTCGGCGGATGTCAGTTCACATTTTCAATCAATAGTAAAGACATACATGATGAAAGATGTAAATAAATATTTAGGGTTTCTGATTAAAAACAACAGACAAAATGTAAAAACCATAGCAGAAACTGAAAGAAAATAGGAAAGCAAAAAAACTGAAATTTTGTTACCTGAATTTTGTACCTTTTACATTGATTGGCATCGATCATCGATCGACAGTGCTGATCAGCGTTGATTGTTTGGGTCGGCATTGATTCATATAGAATCGGTGTTGATTATTTGATTCAACATCAATTGGACACACGCATGCATGCACACCGAGAGAGTAAAAGAAGAAAGCAAACTAAGCTAAAATGGATTAAATGTAAGCCCAGATTACAAAATATTGATCGTAAAGCGAGAGATTACGAATATCGATCGATAGTGATCGGTGTCAATTGTTTAGGTCGGTGTCAATTAAGATGGAATCAACATTGATTATTTGAGTCGGTTGTCGATTGAGATGGAATCAACTTCGATTAGACACACGAGATAGATGAAGGCGTAGAGTAAAAGAAGAAAGAAAACTAAGCTAAAATGGATTAAATGTAAGCCCAGATTACTGAAGATTGATCAGAAAGTAGAGATTGAAGACAGAAAAAGGGAATCCGAGGTAGAAATTGATGGATTCTAACCCAGAAACCGAAGAAAATCCTGATTGGTGCCGATTTGGATAAACCGACGTTGATTGAAGACTAATTAGATTCGATCGGATTGGGTCGACATTGACCGAAAGGAAATTATAGAAACCCACAAAGGGGAATACCTGAAAAAATATTTGATTGATGATTGATGATGACCAGGGGAGCTATGGAGAACCGTAAGAGCTATAGACACGTGAACAGAGTAACAATACACCTCTCAGGGGTTAAACTGCACAAAACTCACTCTCTTTCTCTAATAATCTCTTTAATTTCTCAAAAAAGTAATCTCTAGGAAACCAACTCTTCTAAATCTAACCAGAGAGGATCTCAGGTCGTAAATTTATAGTCGGCACCGACCGATATAAAATTGGTGCCGCTCCGAAAAATTGGCATCGATCGAGAAACGGTCGGCGCCGATCAGGGAACAGACTCCCAAAGTGGCAAAAGAAATGAATTGGAAGGATAAGAATATTATCCCTCCGACTCAAATACAGGAAAAATCCCACTGCATGGTTTTAGGAGGGGAGAAAAAGGTGGGATGAATGGATAATAATGGTACGGGAGGTTGGGAAATGATATGGGGTAAATAAGTAGTTGGAAGAAATGTAAAAGGTATAATTAAATAGTTAATATTTAATTATACATGAGTGAAATATAATGGAGTGAAATAAACTTAGGATAGGTTTTTTAATTAGATATTTAATTAATACCCTAAGGGATTAGTGGTGATATAAAGGTGCCCGGGTTACCCAGAATATGAGTGAACCCAGGGACACCAAATAGGGTAACCAATTTTAGGTGTCTACATTTTACCCTTTTTGTCAAGTAACTTGCGATAAGCAAAGTTGCGAGACAAAAACAAGGAGTTGGAACAAAGAAAGAATAGAGACTAAGTAATCCCCTCAAACTACAGATGGGATGGCCCCAAAACAAAGGCCAATGGATCCCAAGTTTTGGAAAAGGTAGATAAAATAGAAGAGAAGATGCCCTAGCTAGATGTCCTGGAGTAGATTTGATAATTGATGACACAAAAAACAAAAAAGGCAAAGTGACCTAAGGAACTCACATTGGTAGGGTAGACTAGATAGTCTTCGTATGAGATGACGTAAGTGGCTACAAACTTGTGAGTTAAAGGTGAATGCAAAATAGTAATAACCAAAGAGTGACACATTGGTAGGGACAACTAGATGGCCTTCGAATGAGATGACGTTAGTGCCTACAAACCCGTTATCTTTAGGTTGAAAAAAATGTGAGTTACCCATGTACAAGGAAGAACTCAGAATGGGTGATAACACCAAAAATATGTGCCAAAAGGTGAAAATAAGGTCATAAAAATGATCAAATAAACAAGCCAAGCATCAACACTTAGACAAGAAGGATGAAGTGACAACCTGAGAGGAAAGCCACTACGGAAATCGACATATGGCCACTACAGTGGACTTTGTAATAGAACTACTACCAGACTAGGCAGAACATGTGTGCTATGGGTGGCACATGCAAAAGATATAATGATGAGATGCCCCAGGTGGGGAATAACAAGAAAATCCAAGCTACGAGTGACACACACATGGGGCTATGCAAGGTGACCATGTACAAGTACCCAAAATAAAGGCGCAATGATGGCAACAATGTGTTATGGGTGACACATGTGTAAGACAAGATAACAGATGAGGATGAAGCACATCCTGGTGGGATGAGATGACAAAATATATCAAAATATACTTGATCAGCACCAAGGGATCCAATCGACATTGATTACCTTTAATCGACGTCGAACATAACAATCGACGCTGACCAAAATAATCGGCACCGACTACTCCGAAAACCTATAAGTATAGAAAAGGTGAACGGTAACGATTCATTTGCACTGCGATGATTGATTTAGAAAAAGTCAAAAATTGAATTTGAGCAACATGGAAGCTTCGGGAGTGGTCAGAAGAGGAAGAGGACACGACAGGGGTAAGTGGTCCTTCCTTAGCTTTGTAGATTTAGTGTCCTTTTTTTTGTGTTTTTTAGTAGTAGGAGGCAAGAGGGATTTTTTAGCACTCGCCCGTAGAATCGGCATCGATTGAAAAAATCAGCACCGATTAGAATCCAATCGACGCTGATTGTAATACAATCGGCATCAACCGTGAAGTAAATGACACCGATTGAAATGAGTCGGCGCCGATTAAAAAAAAAGAAACATTTGGAATCTTTTGAGAAATATTTTGATGAAAGTTTAATGATGTTGATTTTGATAAATATGAAACTAATGATGATGTTTGATGTGATGTAGGCACGAGAGGTCCTACACATGCGGGATGTTATTCCCGAGCTACTGGAGACCATACTGCCAGATGTGACAGATGTTGAGTGGCACCATCTGGAGTTAGCCAGACTAGGGGGTTTCCATTATTATAGGCAGGTACCCCGAGATGTGGAGCTTATGCGAGCATTGGTGCAGTGGTGGGATAGCCAAACCTACACATTTTGGTTTTGGATGGGTGAGATGACCATCACCCATGAGGATATCTACAGGATCCTTAGGTTGCCGATTATAGGGGACCTGATAGAGATTACTCCACGAGAGCAAAGAAAGGAGGGCCCTAGTATGACTATATGGGGACAGGGTAGATGATGCAGAGATAGTGTCTGGGGCTGTGAGGATAGCCTCATAGTACCGGTAGGATGATCCTAGGAGTAGATTGATAGCCTTGATCTAGATGGATATCTCCTATTATGCATTACCAGATTCTAGAGGTGGACGGTTCCCACTACTCCTGCTTGACTATGTTTGTGATATCCTAGAGTTCATGTAGGTGTTTACATTTTGACGACGACATTCGGCAAAAATATATTACGAGATGTGGATGTATACCATAGGCGACATGATTGGGATAGATGTCGGGTTTTGTGCTCCATCACGGGCATATGAGTATATATCGGTGATCGTGCCATCTCGTGCTTCCATGGATGCTAGGAGCAGAGGGAGCCCTTGAGTATGGATTTCAATGATGGTAGGTAGACATGGCCCCAGGAGATACAAGGAGATCCACATAGTGGTATTCAGAGAGATTCAGGACTCTGACACTAGCATAGGTGATATGGAGACCATACAGGGTCTATCCGACATGGGCCAAACAGGACGCCCACCCGGTGGAGTTGAGATACAGAGGGTGGTCGGGGTCATAGGCAGAGAGATCTTAGAGTGAGTCCCGTTTATATGGGTGATGAGGCAATTTGGTTTGATACAGATCATTTCAATTATATATGACATACTGAGACGGGATAGTAGGGAGAAAGACCTATCGACTCGATCCCACCAGATCCACCCAGGGAGGCCCCTCCTCCCATAGATGATGATGATGATGTAGGATTGGATGAGGGGTACAAGATGTGGTACCATGAGGAGATGCCATGGCATCTACAAAGGTAGGCAAGGAGGATTTAGCAGTAGCGCTAGAGAGACTCGAGGGAGAGCATGCTGCCCTGATACAGACACACCAGACTACTCTCAAGGAGATTAGGACTCTGACAGAGGAGAGGGACACCACTTGTTAGGAGCGGGATACAGTGATCCAACAGAGAGACCGATATCACAGACATAGGGAGGCCCTTAGTGCCAAATATAGTGATACAGGTACCACCTCAGAGTCAGGTGCATAGGGTGTGGTAGTAGGAGGGCCACCACTAAGAAGAACGCCATTATGAGCACCGACATGGTGAGTCTCGAGCACTTATCAGATCTCATTTCCAAGGTGAGATATTACAAGGATTCCCTGACACAGCATGCCCTAGATGTCCCTCGTTACGGGGTGAGGAGGACGGTGACAGCCACAACTAGTGGTGCATCGGAGGGTGCGAGCACCAGGGGAGATTGAGGAGGTGGCAGGGCCATGACAGTGGGCATCTCTAGTTCTGTAGGAGATGGTCAGGAGAGACATCCTGGACCAAGGAGGGAGGAGGAGATAGTGTTCTCCACCTATCTGATTTTACTATATAGATGTGATACTTTGTAGAGATATACTGATGTAGCCTCAAGTTGAAGGCATTTTTGATACGATGTATATGGCTTGATTGGAAGCCATATATTCTTTTGTATAGACAGATATATGTATATATATTCATCATTTTGTGTTATGTGATTGGACTTGTGCATTTAATTTCGATAGATAGGGATGGATGTTATGGATAGATGTTATGTAATTTTGATGGATATAGATGAATGTTATAGATGATAGATGAATAGATGTGATTTAATTGATTTGTCATGGATAAATGGTTGATTAAATTAACATGTTTAAGATGTCAATTCAATTAAATGATATAGATAGATGGATTCACATGTGTTTTTAATACATACTTTTTTGATGATATTAGATGAGATGAATAAGATGAGCATAGATAGATGATAGACTTGGTTGAGTAAATTAACATGATCAATGTCAATTTAACTGGATGAACAACAAATAAACATGGGAAATATATTTTTGAAAATAAATGATGTAATGATATTATCCCTTAGAAATGAAAATCACTACACCTAGATAGGAAAAATAATGATAAGCTAATCCCCTAACCGACCATAAATACAGACCTTGGTGGTAAGTCGAAAGACGATGCACACAAGGCCATAGACACGGATAAAATAAACCTGACACTAGTTAGTTGCAAACAAGATCTAGGAAGGAGATAAAGACGAGAGATAAGTATGCATCTCATCAGAACACATGAAGGATTAAATACGTGCCCATATGGGGAAAATAGGGTCTCCACATGATCAAAAAGGTCTCATATCACAACTTCATGATTTTTTTCTTTTGATAAAAAAGTAAACTGATCGATGTGGGAATTTTGCTAGATATAGAAAGACTGATCGATACGGGAAGTCTTTCAGAGATGCTAAAAAGTGAACAAATAGGCCAATAGAGGAGGTTTGTTATCTTTGTGAAGGCTGAAAATGTCATAAAACAAACAATCGTCCTTCAAGGGAGTGGTCTGTATTTTGATTTTGATGGTAGCCATCCTTCAAGGAATGGTCTATATTTTTGATTTTATTTGATAAGGCATGGATAACTATCCTTTGAGGGATCATTCTATCTTTCAGGAGTAGAATAGCATCTCTCTTCTCTCCTTTTTTTTTGGAGCTTTGGAAGAAGATTAGTTTAGACCAGATAGATCGAGATAGAGGGGAAGAAGACGTATACAAGAATGTAATCATGCCCCCAAGTAGATTTGATCAAGATGAATACCTAGGGTAGATGAAGTAGTGATTAAGGTATTCCTACCATGAGAAGGAAAAAATCCATAAGTAAAAATTCCATGAGGAGAGCCGCGATACTCATATTTAAGGTATAAAAATAAATAACATGGATACCCACATAGTTATGAATCACTACGAAATGCATGACTGTCATAGATGGATGAAAGATCTGTCTGTGCAACTAAGATTGTGTAAGATATATTTTAATAGTAAAAGGGCCTTAGATGCAAAGAATTAAGAGGTTCCATTTCAGCATACCATCTATGGAAGAAAGGCGATAAGCCCTAGATCCATACTTATGAGTGACAATGTACGGTCCCATCCAGTTAGGAGAAAACTTACCACATTGACTCCATTCCAGAGTAGTGACATTTTGGTTTTCTTTAAGAACAAGATCACCAACTTGGAAGTCACGTTGCTGCAAATGCTTGTTATAAGCATTCTTGACACACTCAAGATAGACTTGATGATGTTCAAGAGCGTTGAGACAACATTCATCTAACAACTCAAGTTGTGCTAGATGGTTTTGACGATAGTCTTCATTAGAGACAAACTCTCTGAGAGAGACGCAAAGAGAGGGAATCTAGACTTCCAAAGGAAGGACAACCTCAGACCCATAGATGAGAGAGAAGGGAGTAGCACTGGTAGGGGTACGAATGCTAGTCCGATAAGCCCAGAGAGCAAAAGGGATGTGTAAGTGCCAATCCCTACCAGCTCAACTAGTTACCTTTAATTTTTATTTGAAGCCTCACTTGGTCATGTTAGATGTAGATAGTATGGAGAAGAAAACTAAGTTTAATATTGAAGGTGTCACAAATTTTCTGCAAATCTTTGTTTTTGAAAGACTTGCCATTGTCTGTAATAAGTTTATGAGGAACACCAAAGTGACAAATGATGTGTTGATAGAAAAATCAACAATAGGTTTGGCTTTGGTCAATGAAAGAGGAATAGCCTCCACCCATTTAGTGAAGTATTTCTATGGCAAAGTAATGATAGAGTGATGTCACCGTGAAGAGTTTGGATTGATGAGGCCAACGAGGTCAAGACCCCATTGTGAAAAAGGCCACAAACCGCCGCAGTCAGTAAAGCCCGGCTAGGGATATGTGTGAGATTAGCATGTTGTTAACACTTGAAACATTTCTTGACATAGTTACAATAGTATTGATTAAGAGAAGGCCAATAATAGCCTAAACGTAGGATGTGCTTAGCCATGGAAAAACCACCAAAGTGTCCACCATAGATACCATCGTGGACCTCCTAAATGGCTTTAGATGATTTAGGGGTTTTGAGGCACCGAAGAAAAATACCATCAAAGCCACATTTGTAAAGGACTCCACCCAGAATAGTATAGCGGTTTGCGCATTGGATAAAAGATCTTTTGCCATTGGAAGTCAGATCTGGAGGAAGCACTGAATAGGATAGATAATCAAAAATGTGTTGATACCATCCATCTTGAGTGTCAGTTGTGACAACATTGATTGAATTCAACTGCCTGAGATGAGATGGTTGGTCTAAACATTGAACAACCACATAAAGTTGTGAGTCTTCAGTGAATGGAGGAATAAGTGAGGATAAAAAACAAACAAACAAGTTCTTAAAAAGGAGAAAACATTGCAAAAGAAAAATACCTGTAGATTTAGCTCTCCAAGGTGTGTGGACTTCAAAAAATGCGTTGTTGAGATCTTCCCCTTGGAAAATCCTGTGAACAAGCAAACCACTCCGCAGAACAGGGTTAACCAGACCACATAAACAAATCCAACAAGATACTAGTGGAAAGGAAATTTCTATTTTAAGAAACTAGGAAACTTTCAAGGAAATGACAATTTTGCACAAAGAAATGAATCAAGAATGCAACTTTGAAATCAAATGAAGAATTTACTAATTTTAGAAATAGAAATCGGAATTGAGATTTGCTAAAAAGAAGGGACCTAACTTTGCAAATCTAGAAATGAAAGAAGCAAAACTGAAACGATGAAAGGGAATGCTTAAGAGCAACTGATGAAAACCAGAGAAGAAAAAGAACAAAGCTCAAAACTGGAAAATAAATGAACTTGCCAATAAGGGACTTTGGTGGGGTCCCACCGGTGTGCAGAATATAGCTCAAGAATTTCCGTGCTTGTAACTCGTCCAAGCTAATGCACCAAACTAAACACAAAAACCTTAAAAATTCAAATGAAATCGATACGATAGATTTGATAAGATCCGAAGACGTATATGGAAGGAATGCCTATGGAAACAAGACGGGTGCACACGAGAAATCCTACAAAGTGGATCCAAGAAACCCGTGATGCAAAAATACTTGGCGAAAAAGATGACGTTAGACGATAAATGGGTGAATTGCCCATAAAGCAGTTCGGGAAGCAATGAGCTTCCTTGGTAGATGTCGTACCACATTTTCAATCAAGAGTAAAGACATACATGATGAAATATGTAAATAAATATTTAGGTTTTCTGATTAAAAATAATAGACAGAATGTAAAAACCGCAGCAGAAACTGAAAGAAAGTAGGAAACTGTAAAAACAAAACTGATATTGTGTAACTTGAATTTTGTACTTTTTTACTGATCGGTCGGCATCGATCGACGGTGATCGGCGTTGATTTTTTGGGTCGGTGTTGATTCATATGGAATTGGTGTCGATTATTGATTCAACATCAATTGGACACACAGATAGAGAGAAGGCCAGAGAGTAAAAGAAGAAAGCAAACTAAGCTAAAACGGATTAAATGTAAGCCCAGACATTACGAATATTGATCGTGAAAGTAGAGATTGAAGACAAAAAAAGGGAACCCGAGGTATAAATTAATGGATCCTAACCCAGAAACTAAAGAAAAGACTGATCGGTGCCGATTTGGATAAACCAGTGTTGATTAAAAACTAATTGGATTTGACTGGATTGGGTCGGCATTGACCGAAAGGAAATTACAGAAACCCACAAAGGGGAATACTTGAAAAAATGCTTGATTGATGATTGATGATGACTAGGGGAGCTGTGGAGACCCACAAGAGCTATAGACATGTGGACAGAGTAACAGTACACCTCTCAGGGATTAAACTACACAAAACTCACTCTCTTTCTCTGATAATCTCTTTAATCGCTCAGAAAAAGTAATCTCTAGGAAACCAACTCTTCTGAATCTAACCAGAGAGGATCTCAGGTCGTAAATTTATAGTCATGTGCCGATTAATATAAAATCAGCGCCGCTTCAATAATCGCGCGATCGAGAAACAAAGCTTGATTGGCGTCGATCAAGGAACATAATCCCAAAGTGGCATTGGATGGATAAGAATATTATCCCTCCAACTCAAATATGGGAAAAATCCTGCTGCATGGTTTTAGGAGGGGAGAAAAAGGTGGGATGAATGGATAATAATGGTACGGGAGGTTGGGAAATGATATGGGGTAAATAAGTAGTTGGAAAAAATGTAAAAGGTATAATTAAATAGTTAATATTTAATTATACATGAGTGAAATATAATGGAGTGAAATAAACTTAGGATAGGTGTTTTAATTAGATACTTAATTAATACCCTAAGGGAGCAAGTGGTGATATAAAGGTGCCCCGGGTTACCCGAGAATATGAGCGAACCCAGGGGACACCAAATTGGGTAACCAATTTTAGGTGTCTACAATATAATGAGAAATTTAACTTTGATTATCACCGATGCGTAGGATATTTTATAAATCGATGCCTAAAGCTCTGAATAATCATCCAAAAATTAATTGATAACAAAAAAATTGAGTTCCTAGATTATTCTAGCTCCATCCCCACTAGTGACAAGGGAAAATTCAAAATCTTTAACAATGACTCTCAACAATGTGAAAAGAAGACAACAAACTCTTTTGATAATCATGCATTTCATACGGTATCACTTCTTGGATCATGAGCTCTACATTTCTTAGTTGTTAACAATGAAGTTTCACCACCAATCATTTCTTTTTCCCACGCTGATTATCACACCAAGTTTACATCTAACCATTTGCAAATACGCTCATCTATTGGCTCAACCTCCATCAACAACACTAAATTCAACCCATTTTGTCTCATTACCGCATGTTTTACGTCACTCCTTAAAGCTATCAGGTATCCTCTATCTCAAGTGAAATACCCTTTCCCAAAACCCTTTAATGTTATTAAGTTACATGTTAATGTGTGCATGTGTTTGTTTTCAAAATAATGCTAATATGAGTAAAGACTAACACCTAAATAGCCTTAACTTAGCAAGAATTGAACAACAAATTAAACACCATCAAGATAAGAATTAAACAAGGCTTAGATGCTAGCATTCATCAATACTAACTTTGAAACTAACAATGCTAAATATCTAAACTCCTCTATTCTCTAACACCAAATAAATGAATGGACCTAAGTAAGCTCCATGGCTATCAAAATAGTTGTCCTTAATGTTCTAAGAATCTAGGAATGGGGCTAATCAAAAGCTACAAGACCCTTTCGACACCTCCCATATGACCTAAGCACTTTAAGAAAGAGGCTTAACTCTTCAAGATGATGAACTCTCAAGAAAACAAGGTGCAAGCTCTTAGTCTCTTTGGCATATGCTTTGCATTTTCTCTCTAAGGAGTTTAGGTGTAAGTAAAAGGTAGGTGGAGGGCTCTTTATATAGCCCAAAGGATAAAGGATTCAACACATTCTCATGAATGTTGGATAAAGGTAAAACATGGTTAGGAATCGATAAGGTTACTTTATTAAAGGTAACCTTACTTTAGAAGGGTTTAATACATGTTTAGCAAGTCATGAGAGTTGGTGGGTATTTTAATTAATCAAAGGTGATTAACTAATAGGTAGATGTAATATTATAGAAGATAATTAGAGGAATATTAGTACAATTTAAGCTATTATAAGGGGATTAAATCAATTAAATTTTGATTTATTGGTTAAATGGAAGGGAAAACTAATTAATTAATAATAATTAATTAGTCTAGGTAGAAGGGGTGATTTATTAACTAAGGTCGTTAATTAGGTATTTTTGATAGGCAACTTAATTAATTAGCTTAGTGTAATTAATTAATGATGATATGAGGGAAAATGAGTGCTTTTGACGATATGTCATTGATTTGAGAAAGGGGATAATTAGCGCAATTTAAGTATTTAAATTGCTTGGGCGTAATTATAGGTGTCTACATTTTCCCCTCTTTGGGGTGGTGTAAGTGATGCCACTTCAAAGATAGTAGACAGAAGAGATTTTGAAGGGATAGAAGAAAAATTAGTAGGAGGGAGAGATGCCCCTCGAGTGTCGATGGGGTGATGAAGGAAGCTGATCGACGATCGAAAAAGATGAGAAGTAGGTAAAAGAATGGGGATGAGGCAGGATGCCTCGATGAGAGGGAGAATTAGGGGTGAAAGGGAAGTGGTGTAGAAGAAATATGGACGAGGGGGAGAAGAGCTTAGCCTCTAGCCACGTATTTGTTTGAAACAATTTGGATGTCATCATATTGCCATAGGAACTACGTCATCGGTCCTTATGAAAAATATAAGCATACGACAAAGGTAGAATGACATGAAAATCCATAATAAAAATTTATCCATTTCTGAAAATACCAACTCCACGCAACATACAAAAATGCAATGCAATATGAGAAGGAAACAAGCTCATCTAATAGGGAAAACAAGTACAAACGCACATATCCAACCCAACAACGGTCAAGACAGTTGTACAAATGTTCTCATTATCGGTGAGAGATCCACAAGTTCATGATTGATGACAAGGGTTAAAAATGATGCCCCAAGCAAGGATACATGCAAGGGGAAATGAAAATGGACACGGGGTCCATGAAAAGTGTTTTTGCGCAACGAAATAGTACTAGGCAACCAAAAGTGCCCCGTAGCAGTATAGGCGAAGCAAACAACTAGCTTTTTTGAATGGTTGTGAATCTAGTGATCATGCGAGTCGTATTAATTAGGGAAGATGTGAGAAAACCAATAGATATGGAGAAAATACCATGCGCAAGACACAAGTTTCAGCCGTAAGAAGCAAGTTACCATTTTGTAGGGTGTTTTACTTTTTAGGATTTTTTTTTAAAATTTTGCCTTGTTTTTGGATTTTTTTGATATAGTAAATGTTTGTATTGTTTTGGATTTTGAACCGTGATAAAAAATAGAAGAAAGGAGAAGAAGAAAAAGAAGGGCCTAGGGGCAACAGAAAGTGCCCTAGGTGGAAGAAAAGAGAAACAAATGACAAATAATGTCCTTGTTTAGTGGAAAAATTAAGAAAAAATAATTATTTACGAGGGTGTGAAGAAGAATAAAAATCGCTAGGGAGCAATAAAATTGTCTAGGGGAGAAGAAAGGGGTATTGGACAAAAAATGCCCCAATATGGTGAAAAATAAGAGAAAATAATTTTTCCACAAGTGAAGCAGAGGAGAAAACAAAGTGAGCCAAACGGGTGTCTCGGCCATCCGATCGGTGAAAAATAGGTTAAGATACCCCCTCGTGGGGTGAAAACATCAGAATCGGTTCATTTTAAATGATCAGTTTAGAAAACTTACCGTGAGGCTCGACACTTGGGAGAGATGGTGATCGCACGTGATCGTTTGAGGTGTGTAGATTGTAGATGATAGATCCGTAGATAATATCAAATGTTGTTTTCAAGTGTTATTTTGATGTATATGGACGGGATGATATGATGATATTGGTGCGGGGGGGATAGATTTTTGATTATGCGTAACCCCTCTTGCCCCCATTGATGATATGATATGTGATGATTAGCTTAGCATACATGCATGATGTAGAACTTAGCATTTTTGTTTATATATGATGTATAGATGATGCTAGATGTGATGATAGTGATGGCAATGTGATGTGAATGATAAAAAAATAGAGCACATGCAAGAAACATGGTCAAATGCTACAAAGAATGCCAGGAATTAATGCAATACACCGTGAATCACCATGTCTTATTAACAAGTAACAAAACATGACCAAATGCATTAAGAAAGAAATAAAGAATTAACACACTAGCATGGCGAAACCCACTACAATATGCACAAGCAAGAATGAATCTATTCTAAGCAAGAAAATATAAACTATGAAAAATTACACCCAAGCAACAAACAACTCAAAAGCAAGCACACAAAACACTATACAAGCAACAAGCAAAGCAAGAAAACAAGACAATGCAAGTAAATGTTTTTGTAAGATATGTTTTCATAAACTGATTTTCTATTGTTTAGGTTTTTGTGAAATAATTTTATATTGTTTTTGTGTTTTTTGAAACAATTTTCTATTGTTTTTGTGTTTTCTCAAAACAATGTTCTATTTTTTTTGTTTTTTCCTTGAAACAATTTTCTATTGTTTTTGTGTTTTTAACAGTTTTCCAAAGCTATGTGTAGGTAACCAAGAAAGCATGGATGCCCCCAGCATTAGGTGGGGAATATACAAGGGCAGAAGCCATGCACTTATGAATAAGAAGGTGAAGTTGTTGAGTTTACCCCAACGTAAGATGGGAAATAACGAAAGACCACATCCCTTACTGATTTAATAGAAGAAGGAAAAGCCGTATCAAGGTGGACTAGATGGTGTGCACAAGGAAACTCGAAGGCGTAACCAAGTCCAAGAAAAATATAGCTACCCTTCTAATACAGAATGCTTATGAATAACAAATCCTCTCGAGGTGCCAGAAACTAGTTTTCACCCAAGGACTTGTCCAAAGTGCCACAATTGTGTGGTTTTCACTAGTGGATGACCTATTTTCTCTTTTTCTTTTTCTTATTTTTTTATGTTTTTGTATTTTTTTATTTTTGTGCCATGTTCAAGCATATAAATTATTAAGATGCATGGCGTTCATTGGCTCTCGGAGCTCATCACCATTGGGGTGAGCCAGTTTGTATGCCCCGGTGTCGTACTTGGCAACTATGACATAGGGTCCTAACCAGTGTGGTTCAAACTTCCCTTTCTTTTCTCGCTCGTCTGTGTGTTGAATGGTTCTCCTTCATAACTAAATCATCCACCTCAAACTAGTGAGGGATGATTCTCTTGTTGTAGTTATGGGAGATTTTGTGTTGATATACCTTCAGGTGATTAAGAGTGCGAATGCACCTCTCATCCAAGAGCTCTAACTCAGCCAATATTGCCACTCGATAATCTTCATCCTTATCCAAATAGTCCTGAAGAGAAATTCACAGGGATGGGAGTTTGATCTCTAAAGGGATGATAGATTCTATCCCGAACACTAGGGAATATGGCGTCGCACCCGTAGGAGTGAATTGATGTTCGGTAGGCCCAGAGGGATAGGTGGATTTTTAGGTGCGAGTTTCGACCAGTTTTGCTAACCATCTTTTACATTATCATTACCAAAGTCTTTTTTGTTGCCTTAGCTTGTCCATTATCCTGAGGGTAATACGACATGGACCATTTCAATCTGATTTGGAACCATTGGAAAATACCTTTCACAGCTTTGTTCTTAAATGACTTCCCATTATCTCTGTGATAATGGTTTGCAGAGGATAGCATATTAGCAAATAATGTGATTCATGATGAATTTAGAAATCTGCTGCTCTCGTGACACGAGTTAAAGGGACAACCTCCACCCATTTTGTAAAGTATTCTCGTTGTTGTGATGATATGTGTATGACCATCGATGAGGTAAGAGTAATCTACCCTATTAGATCAAGTCCCCACTGGAGAATGGCCACTGGGGTAGTGATTGGTTCAGTAATGGTTGCGATGGAGCATGGATGAAATTTCCATACTTTTGGCAAAGCACACATTTTCTAACATAATTATAAAAATCATTTTCCATGGTGGGCCAATAGTAACCTACTCTTAATAGTTTTTTAGCCAAGACCATTCCGTTTGTATGTGCTTCGCATACTCCTTCGTGTACTTCTTTAATTTCTGGATTGACTCCATCACATCCAGATAACGTAATGATTCCCATCGTAGCCACGGTGATAAAGTGTACCTCCTAAAAGGGTGTAATGGGATATCTAGAAAATCAGGCTTTGCTTTTCAGAATGGGAGATATTGGGAGGGAAAGTATTATCCTTAAGATAGGTGAAAATGGGTTTATACCACGGGAAATAGGACCAACAACCTCATAAGCCAGAAAGATTCCAAAGACGTCATATGCGGGCTGGTGTATATTTTCTACAAAAATGGCATATCATTGTTCCTTGGCATAATACGAAGCATAGATCCCACCGTTGCTAGAGCATCTACCGATCCGTTTCTGCGCTCTTGGGATTTTCTCAAAGGTAATGCGCACAAAATACTCCTTGAGTTTCCACCAACTTCTTGTAAGGTATGAGATTGTCATCCTTAACTATATACTCATCATTAACCGTTTGATGATTAGTCATGTGAATCACCTACAACCTTAACATGTTGAATATTCCACTTGATGGCTAGCTTTATCCTCGTAATGAGTGCTTCATATTCCACAATGTTGTTCGTGCAATAGAAGGCCAGTAGAAAGCCCGCAGATAGGATCACCCAAAGGAGTAATAAGGACCACTCCTGCACCTGAACCATGAAATGTAAAAGATCCATCAAAATGTATCTGCCATACGATAGATTCTTCAATGTAGAGCAAAGATGCATCTGGAAGATCCAAACTCAAAGGTTCTGTGCTTTGCAAAGGTGCTTCCGCTAGCTAGTCGGCAAGTACTTGTCCTTTAACTGATTTTTGATGGACAAATTCTATATCAAACTCACTGAGTAGAATGATCCAATTAGCCATTCTACCTATGAGGGCGGGTTTGGACAACAAATACTTGAGTGGGTCAACCTTGGATATGAGCTTGGTCTTAGTATTTAGCAGGTAATGGCAAATTTTTTAAAAGGTAAAAACAATGGCCAAGCAAGCCTTTTCAATCTGAGGATAATTAAGTTCATAGGAGATGAGGGTGCAACTTAGATAGTACACTACTTTCTCTTTATGGCTAAGGTCATATTGGGTGAGCAGTGCACCAATAACGTATTGCGTAGTGGAAATATAGAGCAAAAGTGGTTCTCCTGGAGTGGGAGGCATGAGGATAGGTGGATTAGCAGTGCATCTTGTTTAAGAAAAGCAAAGGCTTTGCATTGTTGCTCGTGTCCCCAAATGAAAGTGATGTCCTTCTTAAGAAAATGAGTGAATGAGTGACATTTATCTGCAAGCTGGGAGATAAAGCGACGAATGGCTTGAATTTTCCCCTGCAAGCTACGCAGTTGCTTGATATTCTTAGGTGGAGGCATTTCTGTGATGGTAGACACTTTAGCAAGGTCTACCTCAATACCTCATCTTGACACGATGAAGCCTAATAGTTTCCCAGATAGCACACCGAAGACACACTTCTTTGGATTTAGCTTGACTTTGTATTCACGCAGGCGTTCAAAGATACACCGTAAAATGATAGGATGATCCTCTCTTGTTTTGGACTTTCCTAGGATGTCATCTACGTAGTCTTCCATGATGTCATGAATCATATCGTGAAATATTACTGTCATGGCCCACTGATAAGTTTCTCTTGCATTCTTAAGGCCAAATGGCATCACCTGATAATAGAAGGTTCCCCAAGGAGTTGCGAAAGTTATTTTGTGTTGGTCTTCCTCAGTGATCTTAATTTGATTATAACCCAAAAGCCATCCATAAGTGATAGCATTTCGCACTCGTGGTCGAGTCAACAATCATGTCAATGTTGGGAAATGGAAAGTCATCTTTAGGGCAAGCTTTATTGATGTCCCTAAAATCGTGTAGATTCGAATGCTGATAGGTTTCTTTTGGATAGGAACAATGTTCAATATCCATTCAGAATAATCAATTGGCCCTGATGAATCCTGCTGTAAACAACCTTTCGAACTCTTCTTTAACTAACAAGGCCACTCTTGGGTGCATCTTTCGGAGCTTTTGTTTGATAGGCTTAGCATCTATGTGCACAACTAGGTTGTACATGACCAAAGTTGGATCTAAGCTGGGCATGTATTTGTAAGACCATGCAAACACATCAATAAACTCTCGCAGTAGCATAGTGAACGTATTTTGTTCTCTGGACGAGAGTGATGCTCCCAATTTTACTATCTTGGGATCTTCTTCAGTACCAATATTGACATCAATAGTTTCTTCAACTAACAATTTTGATAAATCCTCCATACATGTAGGATCGGGAGGTAGGTTGAGATCTTCATCCAAGGATGTCTCTACGAGATTTTCATCCTTAGCGTGGTCACTTTGTTTGTCCTTTGAATTTATTATTTGTTTTTCAGCTAGTGCCTCAAAGTGGTTTTCACCGTGTGACTTGGACTTCAATTTTGCCGAGGCTTTTCTTTAGAACTCTTGCCTCTCTTTCTTTAAAATTTTATGACCACGAAGTTCATCCTCCTCACCGAATTAGGTGCAGGTGTCTAAGTCAATAAAGAAACCCTTCTTGTGATATCCAATGGGAATTGTATCCCTTATTCCCATGAACTTTGCAATAGCCTCGTCATTCTTGAATAAATCTAGCGACATGTGACGTTGTTGGTCCCATTCAACAAGGGAAGGGTACACAAGGTCAAGGATTGGTTCAGTGGGGGTTATGGTCAAGACAACGTTATTCATGAAAAGGTTCGTGGAGGCCAGATCCTCATATTGGCTACAATAGGAATCCGTATCACTGTCTAGATAATTGGAGCCATCCTCACGCTATGAAAAAGTCACATCTTGATTGTTAGGGTGTGCCCCATAAGGGTGAATCTTGTTTCCATATCTTTCAGCTTTTGAAATGGGGAGAGGGACTGGTTCCCTTTGTCCTTGTTCATTCTTACCACATCCTAGGCCTTTGTAGCCCATGGAGTACATCATTCTGCTAGATTTTTCATATTCAGGTTTGATAAAAAGATGGCTGAGTGTCCTCAGGGACCCAAGTAGTAGGTGGATCAAGCAATTTTTCCTCAGCTAACAAGCCTCCAGGTAAGAACGACCCAATAGTGTGTTCCTCTCTAGGTCTCCTAAAGTGGTAGTTGGGTCTAGTCTGGGCCACAAGGAGAGGTCAGAAACCAAGAGTGCTTGTTGTACATTATACTCCCCACAGCCATATTCCAGGATTTTCATCTCCCATGAATTAAATGGAGATGTTGAAGTAGATGCCCCATGAGTGTAAGAACTAAGAGAATTTGAATCTACTCAAGATTCCATGGCCTCGTAATGAAGAGGGATAGTTATATCTGTGGAGGGAAATGCATATGTACCCTTTCATGCAAAGCTATTAAGAGCTCTACAATGAGAAAAGGGCTCTAAATCTCCTGGTATTTTAACCGTATGTCCCTCGTGCTTGAGCTTGATGCATTAATGAAATGTTGATGGCACGGCTTGCATGGCATGAATCCATGGTCGGCCTAAAAGCATATTATATGGAAGTTCCAAGTCTAGGATGTGAAACTTTGTCTTATGGAAAGTGGGGCCCATCTCCATAGGCAGCATAATGGTGCCTGCTGAATCTCTTTCGTGTTGTCATATGTGGTGATAGTGATGATATGGGACTCAAGATCTACCTCTGTATGTCCCAATTGTTTGACTAATTTAAGCATGCAGATATTCAATCTAGATTTGTTATCCACAAGCACCTGTTTGATTTTCCTATGAGTGAAAACTACCTCAATGTATAAGGGAAGATTATGTTTAGGATTCTCGGTAGGGACCTCCCTATGGTTGAAAGTGAGATGCTCACTGGGTGCAATATTTGCTACCACAGCTTGAAGGTACGCAGGATCGACTTCTAAAGGCACTTCTGACCCCTGAAGAGTTTGATACAAAATTTCCTTATGCACATTGTATATCTTGAGAAGATCTAAAATCGAGATCTTAGCAGGTGTCCTCTCAAGTTGTTCTAAAAGGTTATATTTACTAGTTTGTGGGGCCAATAGAGAGGGTTCTGGAATCACGAGGCGGGCACGCCTTGTTACCGTAGCGCAATCCTTTCCCTTGATCGGATGGTATTGAAACGGTTAGTAGGGGAGTGAATACATCCGATAAGAGAATTGTAATGATTGTTATCTCTTTTGGTATACAAGTAATTCACAGCTTTATAGGTTTGGGATGAGTCTCCCCGATCCGGCTTTGTCTTTTCCAACTTATCATGCTTAGGGAATGGTTCCTTATAAATCCCCATTTTCTCATTAGGTGTTTGCATTTTTCCAGGGTTATCCACCTCTATCTCCCCATTATCAATGAGGTCCTGAATATAGTGGCGAAGCCACATACATTCATCCTGTCTTATGACCTTTAATGTGATGAATTTGAAATTATTCATGCTCCTTATACCATGAAGGTTTAGGAGCGTTGTCATCAAATGATTGCGTTATAGGATTAGTCATCATGTGGGCCACATCCAACTGTTTTAGTATGATGGAGAACAGTTCATTGAGGGAGGTGAATGTTCATCACTTTGGTGGTGGTTGAATTGGGCCCTTGGTTAGTTTAAAAGGTTGACTAGTTTGGACTGTTTGAACACGTTTGGAATCGGTGATTCCGTCTCCCACCAGTTTTTTTATTAAAGATCTTTGGATTTTCAACGGGTTTGACACTTTGGTTTTCATTAGATTGGGTTTTGAGGGTGCCTTCGCAATGAGAGCCTTTTCTATTTGAATCCATTTCTCGATAACCTCCTCAAAGGTGCAGACACAATGCATTTGGAGGTGGAAAGCTATATCTGGGTTGAGATTAGGGACAAAAATATCGACCAACCGCTTCTCGGGGAAAGCACAAGGGAAACAACTAGTTATCCCTCTCCATCATTGGAGGAAGTTGGCGAAGGTCTCATTTGGGTGTTGTTTTGTGCCACACAAGTCTCGCCATGGTCACGTCACTCTCTATGTTATATGATAAATGATGCATGAATCTTTCTACCAATGCTTGACCTTCGAGACTCTTAGGAAAAAGTCCGATGAGGTAATTATCACTATAAGACACTTCTGACATGCCATGTAGAAATCTTTAACATGATCCTGGGTCTCCCTTTCCTTTGTATCATTCTTAACTTTGGCATATCAAATTTCTTTGGAAAGGGTTGAAGGGTCATTGTCTTGTCAAAAGGATAGGGGCATAGTTCTTCATATTGGTATTTCCTAATACTCCCTATATTGATTTCTTGTATGTCTTGCAAGCATTTCTTTTATAGATTTCAGTTCTTGTGCGAGAAATTGTTCTCTAGTGGGAGAAGTGGGGACGTGTACATGATGATACCCCATGTCTTCTTCTCCTTTGTTTTCTCGATGGAGTTTATGGATCCTAAACTTAGGCCTTGACTTTTGAACATTCTTGTTTGTGTCTTTCTGTCACTGGAAAGTAAGAAAAGCTAGTTTTTGGCTTAGGTACCGAGTTGTTGGATTATGACTTGGTTTGTGTCTTCTTCTTCTAAAGGTTCTTCCTCTTCGTATTGTGGAGGTTCTTCCCCTATCTCGTGTTCTATCTTGTTTCTTCGTGGCACTTTGATGAGGGGTATTCTATGCCCTACCACTTTATCATTTTCTGTATAAGAAGTGGAAGCATGCCCGCCTGTTAAAATATCTTCCATATTGATAAGAGGGTGTTCTTCCTTAGTAGTGTCATTTGTAGGTAATATTGGTTCATTCTTAGTGGGAAATTTGGCCCCTAATTCCATGACCCGTGCCAAAACTCTATCTTTTTTTCTAAGGAGAAACTCATCTAGTAGAGCAGGTTCAAAATCAAATTCCACGCGTGGTGACTCTAATTTGTTTCACTATGGTCGACCATTTTTTCTATTTCATTTTCTACAAAAATAGTCGTCCTAGATTGTGTCTCGATAAATGGGTTTGACCTTGTCCGTTATAGGTTTCCCAAGCTTGCACTGTTGATCCTCATATGTTTATTTCTTTAAACCTAGACTTGTCTTGGGAGCCATGTTTACATGATAAGTTTCACTAAGGTAAGTTGTAGATTTGTTCAAAATTCAATGACTACCCCTAAGTGAAACACAAGATGTACGTGTTAAGAGTAAATTAATAGTGTGAGAATACCAATGTGATAGAGTGATAAAGTCACCAATGAAACAATTGTTTGGTACCAAAACTTAATCAAATGAAGTACTTCCTAGACTATGTTTCAAAGTAATTTGTGACGCCAGATGATTAACAAGATGTCTCCACTTATGCAAAGTTTAAAGGAATGAAAACGATGTAAGTAAATACACAAAGTTAAATGCGATCTCCCAATCAAGATATACGAAGAGCAAGCTCAAGTCTGATTAAGACCTATATCTCAAAAAGTGTCAATTACGATTTGTGAATGACACAACAATATCACCAAGATATGTTAACCCACTTTGCAAGAAAGTGATGTATTGATATCGAGGTGTTATTGATATAACACGCATGAATGGAAGTGCCTAGCACCTTTTGAAATCGAGGTAGTAATAAAAAAAAAAGAAAAAGAAAAGCTCAAAGTATAGCTAGGAATAGTTAAGAATGTGTGCAAAGCAGAATCAGTATAATATAGGTATTTATGTCGAGTTTACAAGAAACAAGACGTAAATATTGAAATTCTAATGATATGAGACAAACAAGCTAACTCCTCTATGGAAGTCCGCATGATGAACAACATCTAACTACAATGATGATTTTGACATGGGTATTGTTGTCCACTCAAAATTCCCCTGTCCTTAAAAAGGTGAAAATTTAAAAAATTGAGTTTAAGTGTCTTTTTCGTTGTTGTCGATAATGTGAAAAGCCAAGAAATTGAGAAAATATGCGTTTTTGGGTCATTTTGCGTGTTTTTCGGGCCTGTCAGACATTTTGTTCCGAGTGTCCCAGTTCAATTAGGCCCTTTGTTCCCGATCAGCTGGTTTATCCAAAGTCTATTCTTTTCGTGCCCGTCGGAACTTTTTCTCCCGAACATCCCAAGTTTTCCCGGACTAAGTTGTTCCATTTTCACCCGATTCGCCGAGTCACGTACTTCACATACTTTTGTCTCACGTGTTCCAAATGCATTCGTGCGTCTTTTCCCTTCGCCCAAATTGGCCGAATCACGTACTTCGTGCTTTCACGTCCCTCATGTCCCAAATGAACCAAAGTGCCATTCATGCTAATTTTTCCCGCTCTACCCGAATATCTTTCTTTTCAAATTGGTAGGTATGTATTTAATGCACATTTATTACCTTTTCTCTCCTAAACGGCTATATAAAAGCGAACCCCTATGCGTTTTGACACCTTTCGCTTTCATGATATTTTTTGCTCAAACCTTTGCAATCTAAATTCCCAGGCACGTATCCATTTTCTTCGCAACTCCTTCCCAAGTCTAGCTTGCGGCTCTCCGCCCTCCGAATTACTATCAACATGAAGATCAAATTTTAGGGGCAAGAAAAATCTCACCACTAGAGTCTGGCTCGCTCCCGATATCGGGATAGTGAAGTTCACCATCTTGACTCTAGTGATTTTTGGTCGAGGATGACAGACGCAAACCCTACACCAATGGCACAGATGGTTCATGACAGCAGTTTGGCTTTTGCTGGTGGTTTCCCAATCTCGATGCAATGTGTAGATACAGTGCTCTCATGCGGAACTCATTTCAACCTTGATCGAGCGAATTGACCAACATACACGGGGAGCTCATCGCCAAACTTGACACTGCCACCATTGGCACTGCACTAAGGATTCCAGAAATGGATAATGCCATAGTTGTCTCTCAAAATCAAGCACGAGCCTGTTCAATCAAGACAGTGACAACTATAAGGTGCGGGTGGCGAAGTCTTGGCTTAAAAACCCTAAGAAGGGAGCATCTCGCCTATCCAAGACTCTTTTTTGAGCATATTTCAATGAATAATTGTCAGATTTCATAATCCTACTGGCTCGGATTATGGGCTTGCCTTCTGCTAATGAATTCCATTTCTGGATGTGCTCGCTCATCAACATGGTGTGCGAAGGAAATCAAAATATCAACTGGGTAGAAATCATCAGCATGAACCTGGAAGCGGAGCAATTCATCATGTCAATGTACAACAAATGAAGAAATTTTACATGACTTCATACCTGATGTATACTCTGGCGGCATCAAGGAAATGGTTTGGATTTTCTTACATTGATGCCCACAAGGCTGATCCTGTGTATGCCTACTACCTACAGTTCACCCTAGAGACCAGCAATCGCAACTTCGAAGGGTGAATGATGCCTTCACCATGTACATGGTCAGACTTCTTGAGGGTGACACTGCTAGAAGATTTTCTGATGAAGCCATGAATCTAATATCGCACTACGGTGCTTATTTTATTCAATTCAAAAAAATTTCTTATATCAGGCTAGCTGGCTATGAGAGCACCCCTCTGAGGCTTCCTATGTTCTGCAGTGACAAGATGGCTCTGATAGAAGTATGCAGGAAATTAGATAAATTGCATAGAACCTGCAGAGACAAGAAAATTACCGGTTTGCACTTCCCCATCTCTTTGGGAAACTACACTTGTAAAACAGCCCTGGACGCACAGAATATAGAAAGAGCCCTGGCTCCCATCACTGTCCATTTCTTCAAGCCAAGAACTTTCTTTGACTTGAAGAAGTTCATTGAGCAGAACATTAAGATAACATATCATCATAGGGTAGATACAGAAGACTATTGGGCTGACTGTGCCGATGATTTTGAGGCTAGAAGGAGGCATTATGGCAGGTTCTCTCTACAATTGATCCAAGAACTCGGCTTGTACCAAGTTCCTGAAGGACTCAAGGATGACAACTCTGATCTATACTCATATGAGTATGACAATGTGGTTAAGCACACTCCCTTGGAGGACTTGGATTGGTTTAAAAAGAGAAAGATGATTTGGCCGAGATCCTGGCTCCAGTCTTAGTCAGGACTAAGATCTGGTTTGATAAGAAAGTTTGAGAGCTTAGGAGGCACTCAGGGAATCCTCCTCTAAGGATGTTTCAACACCAAGGAGGGAAGCATCGACTCCAAGATCAGACACACCTGTGTAAACCCCTCCTACCTCGTCAACTCAAGGACCTGCAGCTTCTACTCCTTCATCCACCCAAGTATACCAGAAGAAACTCAAAGAAGTTAAGAAGGAGCCTGTGGAAGAAGATCCCCAGAGAAAGTAGGCAGAATTACCTTTGGGATCAGAGAACATTATTGTTCTCAGTGAAAGTGAAGAGAGTGAAGTGCCAGCTCCTTCAAGCGCTCCTGAAGCTCCAACGGATAAAGACAAGGAAGTCCAGAGCACCGAACTTCCAAGTGCTATTGATTCCTCTGCACCAGTTGTCTCAAGCGCCCCACTCATGTCTCAACTTGAGACAACAGCTGTGCAAACCTTGAGCGCCATGAGTTCTCTGTCTCTTGGTCCTCTTGCCCCTCCTACTTCTTCCTCCTCCTCTTTTGCATGGGTGCAGCCTCTCGTCGATAGTAGGAAGAGAAAGCCTTCCTCTCGGAGCTCAGGGCCAAATTTTGATGCTGTGGTAGCCTTGTTGGGCACTACTCCTCCTTCACATTCCAAAAAATCTAGAATCACCTCCAAGATAGTGTCTGATGCTCAGGGCCAGCAATTCCTGGAGATAGCTAAGCCTACAGTAGATAAATCAGAGCAGGACTTGCAGGCATCTGACCTAGAACTCTTAAGGATTCCTATGGGAGAGTCTACCCCTGAAGGTGAGATCCAAAATCTCCAGGAAACGGTCACAAGAGTCATTGGGAGGGTAGAAAAAGGGCATCAAACTATAGAACAGTTGGAGGAACAAACCCAGATTCTCACAAGTTTTATTAAATCTCTTTTGTCCAAGGACAAAGTTTTGGACCCTACCCCATTGACTACTCTTCCACCACATGTAATTTTGAGCCAAGATGAAGTACAGAGTATCAAAGACATGCACAAGTATTCCGTCTATGGTAGAGTTATGGAGGCCATGGTGGAAGATATGCTTGTTGCTGGATTAAACTTTATCGATGAAGCTTTCAAACTCCACGGAAAAGTAAACAACTTACAACAAAAGCTCTCTTCCACTATTGGGATCATATATAAAGAGCTTAAACTTTGGAGCAACAGATAGTGGACCTCCGCCTCATGGGACAAACAGATGAGAACATTTTATTGGTGAGTAAGGTTTTTGATGATGCAAAGGATAATTTGTCAAAATCCACGGGTCTACAAAGCGTGGAATGGAAGATAAAATTCTTAGAGGAGGCTTTGGAGAATCGAAGAATAGGTGGCAGTAAAGGCGAGGCTTTCAAGACACCTGCTTGGTCAGATCTCGCTTTCAAAGATATACATTGTCATCTTCAGGATGAAACTTCTGGTGTGCCTCTTTCCTTACAAGAAATCAAAGCTCAATTTAGAGCTTTTGTCAAAGGTAATCTATTCAAGGAAAGCTCCATTTCCAAAGAGAAAATGAAGGAGATCTGCTCTCTTCAATCTGCCATCAAGAAGCAAATAAGGATTATCATACTCATGTCGAGTTTTATAAGGAAATGGAAAAGTGCCTTGGATTTTGGACTCGATCTACCGCCAACACATCAGTCCCACATGGCGAGAGACATAGCCGAGGTGTGAAGAGATTTAGACAAAGGATTTTAAAATCAAAGTGGGTCCCTCCTAGTCATAAGCACCTTTCTTCTTCTCCTTATTCTTCTTTTTCTTCCCATTCTTTCTCTCGATTTTTTGTAATAATTAGTTGAGGTATTGCGATTGGCAACCTTTAACTAATCATTAGTTAAAAAAAAGCGATTACCAAGAGTGGCGATTTGTAAACTATATAATGGCCTTTCCTTGCCATTTTGAAGGGGGAAGAACTTGGCTTATTTTTCGAAAGTGTAAATAAATCATAAAGAAATCAATACGAAGGACTTTTCATTCTTTGTCTAACTCGATTTCCTTTTATCCCTAAGCTTTTGTTTAATTTTGTTAAGATCATTTATCTCGTATCATATTAAGAAGCTTTGTATTCTTACAGATGTTATTTATAGAACTTTGTGTCTTTTAAATTTCATCTTACTAGTATGATACAAATGATCTTGTTTCAATCCAATGTACCTTCACATGCATAAAGAATTACTCTGTCATCTATAATTCGAATGGTGCCTTTCGCTCGTTCTCGTATTCTCATTCCTCGGTCCTTTTGTAATTGATGATCCTTATAAAAACACCTTCGTAATATCCAAGTTCCACAAGAAAATCATGTTTGTATATGTGTAAATAGGTTTGTTTCTGAATAAGGGAACCTCTCCCATTAAAGAGGAGGGACTTCTTGTCCCCTGGCTGTTGCTCTTCGTGAAGTCCTATTTGATGACCAACAGGTATCAAGATCACAATGGCTACCAAATGACATGAAAGCGCCTCCGCTCACTTTATACGTTTAACTAACCCAGCCGTAAACATGGATGGGCGTAAATGGACATAAAAGTGAGAGAAATAGTCGAATGGCAACACAAAGGTAATCACACCTCTTTTGATCAAAAAAATGTCAAAAGAATATGAAGGAAATAAATCAAGAAAAATGACGAAAAATGATAGCCTCACTTCGGTAGAGTTTCGCCTCACCCTAAGGCAAGTAAAAACTAGGCGAAAGTAATACATCACATGTTTCTCAAAAAGAAGGTTCACAACTCAACACTGTTTTAAAATGGTCAAAGTGGGCTCCTGGCCAAAGTATATTCTCCTAGGTGGTTCTCTCACTCTAGGTGTTACAAAGTTTCCACGAGCGCGATTTACCCAAAAAGTTGGACTAACTAGTTTGGGAGTATCTTGGCTTTACTTTACCCCCTTCAAGAACAGAAGGCAACTAGTGCGTCTACGTGTACTATCACTGGGGTCGCCACAATGGACAACCTATAAAGTTATCTCACAAAGGAATCACTAGTCAAGTAGGTAGTGCAGAGAACTTCTTGTTTCATCCACAAGATTCCCTCTTGCGTGGACTACTTTGGGGTTCCTGGAACCACCCCCATTGTTTTAGCTTAAGGCATTATGCCAAAGGGGTTATGTTCCAGTTGAGCGGAGAGAGGACATACCCTTTTCCAAAACCTGCAATATAGTGTTTTGAATATGTTGTTCTTTTTATCTTGTTTAGTTAGGTGTGGTTTGCTTGAACACCTTTTGGCAACCTGTATAACAACTGTATTAGTATTTTTTTGATTTCGTTTTGATTCTTCCTTTCTTTGACAAGTGTTTTTAGGTCCTGCACTCAAGCGTTAGTAGTTCTCCAAGAAAATCACATTTATTTAAAATATGATTAAGAGTTGCTTTTGATTCTCAAGATCATCCAAGGATGTAAGAGAAAAGCATACACAAAAAATAATCCAACTAAAAAGTAAAGAAAATCTTTTCAATCAATGAACCATACAAAATTCTTGATAAATGTTCATTCCCCTAAACCAAAAGTGAAAGATGAAGTTTCCAATTTACCAAATGTTATAAAATGAAGACTAAAGTTGCTTTTGATTCTCAAGATCACCCTAAGGTGCAAGAGAAGAGCATACAAAAACTTTATCCCAACTATATAGAAATGGAAAACTTCAAATTAAAGGACCATTGAAAAATACTTTGTAAAAGGTTCATTCCCTTAAACCAAAAGTGAAAGATGAAGTTTCCAATTTACCAAATGTTATAAAATGAAGAATAAAGTTGCTTTTGATTCTCAAGATCACCCTAAGGTGCAAGAGAATATCATACAAAAACATTATCCCAACTATATAGAAATGGAAAACTTCAAATGAAAGGACCATTGAAAAATGCTTTGTAAAAGCTTCATTCCCTTAAGCAAAATGAATAATGAAATTTCCAAGTTTAATCCCAATGTTAACAAGATAGAGATCAAAGTTGTTTTTGATTCTCAAGATCACCAAAAGTTACAAGAGAAGATCATACACATGCTTTGTTCCAAATCGAGTAAGTATGGAAATACAACATTCATCAAAACATTAGATATGTTAGAAAATGACCAGTTTTAAAATGACCATTTTTAAAATAGCAGAAAAACCTATAATTTATATAAGTATAAATCCCAAATTTATATTTTCATTTCATATTTAACTTCAATACCTTTCCAACACAAAAACATGGAGTCATTTCGAGTTCGGGAGTAAAAGTTATGGCCTTCGGAAGATGGGTTA
Source organism: Taxus wallichiana var. yunnanensis (assembly GCA_018340775.1). Lineage (NCBI taxonomy): Eukaryota > Viridiplantae > Streptophyta > Pinopsida > Cupressales > Taxaceae > Taxus > Taxus wallichiana. The sequence continues at coordinate 348,317,564 of CM031244.1, read as the reverse complement.
CGCATATGCTCTTATGCTCACGGGTATGCACTTGACATGCACTCAAAAAAAGTAAAAAAACATCCCTTAATCTACAAAATGGGCAAATTTTTCCAACCAAGATTCAATTTTGACAACCCATCACATTAATATATGAATAGAAGACTCAACGCTATCAAACATTAACATACATGCTCAAGAATTTAAGATTTTCAAGAAATTGACAAAACTAACATGTAGAATGATGAAAAAGTAAGCTCTAAAAATGAAAACATGATGAAATCTTGAAATTTTCTCACCAAGATTAAATTTTTATAGCAACCCACCACATTAATATGTAAATAGAAGACTCAGCACTATCAAACACTAACCTACATGCTCAAGAATTTAAAATTTTCAAGAAATTGACAAAACTAACATGCGAGAATGTTGAAAAAGTAAGCTCTAAAAATGAAAACATGGAGAAATATTGAAATTTTCTCATCAATTCCAATTTTTACAGCACTTCACCTCCTTCATACCTACAAGAAAACTCAACACATGCAAACTCAACAAAACAAGTTAGATAAACATGTATAAAAGAGAGTTAGTAACCAAAAATGAAACTTAACTACAAAAACTTGAAATTAAGTGCAAAGGACAATGGAGTATGTCCCACCGGGCGTGCCAAATGTGTGCATGTGTTTGTTTTAAAAATAATGCTAATATGAGTAAAGACTAACACCTAAATAGCCTTAACTTAGCAAGAATTGAACAACAAATTAAACACCATCAAGATAAGAATTAAACAAGGGTTAGATGCTAGCATTCATCAATACAAACTTTGAAACTAACAATGCTAAATATCTAAACTCCTCTATTCTCTAACAACAAATAAATTAATGGACCTAAGTAAGCTCCATGGCTATCAAAATAGTTTCCTTAATGTTCCAAGAACCTAGGAATGGGGCTAATCAAAGTTGGGCTACAAGACCCTTTTGACACCTCCCATATGACCTAAGCACTTTAAGAAAGAGGCTTAACTCTTCAAGATGATGAACTCTCAAGAAAACAAGGTGCAAGCTCTTAGTCTCTTTGCTATATGCTTTGCATTTTTCTCTCTAAGGAGTTTAGGTGTAAGTAAAAGGTAGGTGGAGGGCTCTTTATATAGCCCAAAGGATAAAGGATTCAACACATTCTCATGAATGTGGGATAAAGGTAAAACATGATTAGGAATGGATAAGGTTTCTTTATTAAAGGTAACCTTACTTTAGAAATGTTTAATACATGTTTAGTAAGTCATGGGAGTTGGGGGTATTTTAATTAATCAAAGGTGATTAACTAATAGGTAGATGTAAGCTTATAGAAGATAATTAGAGGAATATTAGTACGATTTAGGCTATTATAAGGAGATTAAATCAATTAAATATTGATTTATTGCTTAAATGGAAGGAAAGCTAATTAATTAATAATAATTAATTAGTCTAGGTAGAAGGGGTGATTTATTAATGGAAGGTCGTTAATTAGGGTATTTTTTGATAGAAAACTTAATTAATTAGCTTAGTGTAATTAATTAATGATAATATGATGGAAAATGCGTGCTTTTGACGATATGTCATTATCAGCAATATTTGGAAAAGTGAAAAGCGAGCGTGGGAATCTACAAGTAACTCTTCCGCGTGCACCCGACCTTTCGAGGTCGTGCTTTTTCCCGAGACAATCAGGGGGGATGGAATATGTGTGGAATATGAGACAAGCTAGTTTGGTAATCTAATGTCTTCGACACGCACTAATGGAATTTGTGAATCTAAGGAAAAGAAGGCCCTTCTAACTGAGGCCCTGGTGTGATAGATCGATCAACAAGGATGACTGTCAAGGCTCTAATCAATATCGAGCTCTGGCGTGATTCGGTCTATTGGTTGTGGAATACGTGGAAAGTGACCGGGATAGTTTCGTGTACGTCCCCAGATAGGGTCATATGGTGGATAGTAAATGTAGTCAATTCTATGGACGGTTTTTGGCCTAGTCCAGAACTCTCTAGCTTTGTTAGCTGTTGTATCTAGTAAGGATAATTGTTCGATGATGATAGGTGGAAGTGGAGTAGATCGGAATACTAGTGTGCGTAGGCCAGTATCTATGTCTAATTCACCTATGGATTCGTTAGGCTGCGGGATTTGTGGGTCACAACCGTAGACTCACGGTTGTTGTGGACCTGTTATGGTCATGCATGGAATCAAGTCCTAATCCCTAGTATCCAGTAATCGTATGCTTTCTCAGCTTCTATATTCAAGGCTAATAACTGTGTGATTTTCTCGGAATATCTCACAGGTGTTCGTGCAACCTGGATCCTTAAACTGGTATCTATGTCCATGAGGGTATCTCCTGCACCTGGCTGTGGGACCAAAGGATCACAGCCAAAGGTTTGTTCTCTTTCTAATCCTCCTACAGTCATATGGATATATACCTAGGGTAATCTGTAGTTTGGTTGATTTGACCAAAACGTGTGTGCTTGGTCGTTTTCTGTTTAACCCATTTAACTGAGAATTGATTTGTTGCAAGCTTACCATTGTTTGGAAGACTTGAATCCTAAGATTTTGGTCTATATCAGTTATTGCTGTGATGAGATTGGGCTGAGGCACGATTGGCTCGAATACGTATTCTCTGGGCTCTCTAGGTCCCGTGATTGTCATGCAAAAGCAACAATATAAACGAACTGTAGCAAAATGAAAGTTAACTATTTAAATATATCTATAGCATATATGATTTCTCTATTTTTGTATTTTCTGACAAATTATGTGAATTTAAGAAATCAGCTATTTAAAATATTTGAATTGATAGCTAAACTAATAATTTAAAACAAACAAAATAACCGAGTGTAGCTATTTGTCTGTGTAATTTGTAGATCTATTCTAAACAATGAAATAGCTTATCTAATCTATTTGCAAGATTCTCGATCCTACCTCAGAAGTGAGGAGTGAATCATAGTTTCTCAGAAACTATCAATCCTCACTGACTTCCTAGAAATATGAGAATAAAATTTAATTGAAATAAAGCAATTAACTACTCTATTTGATATGATTCTAACTAAAACTTTGAAAGCTAGAACTTGGATTCTGCAGAACAGTGGCGAATCCGATGGTGTGTGTGATCTTGTCCCCTCAGTGTGATCTCTCATTCCTTCGTGTTCACGTGGATCCAAAAAAAGTGTGTAATGCTAGCATCAACAGAAGTAGATATTTGGATAAAGGCAGCTCGGAATACACACCGAATACAATGCGAGTAGGAGAGGGATAGCGCAAGAGTACAGAGCTTGGCTTATGCAATTCCTAGCGGGATTTATTGCGAGTCATGCAACATAAAGCATCCAGAACCTGAAACTATCCTATTTGAGGAGCAAAACCTGCAACTTTAATGGCTTCCTAAGCTATTCTATTCCAATGGATTGGATGAAACAACAATACTGCTTGCACAAGATGGGTTTGTGGCTTACCAACAGTAAAACAATGCTAACTAAGCATGTAATGAGCTAAACTATGAATCCTAAGCAAAATGAAAGACTGAATTACTGAAATGAGAAGATGAGAAGTGAATGAGGGGCCTGAAGTAATGACAACACTTGCACAAGATGGATATGTGGCTTACTAACTGCAAAACAATGCTAACTAAGCATGCATTGAAAGAAACTAAACATTCTAAGCAAAAGGAAAACTAAATCTATTGCAAAAGAAATCCAGAGGCAAAACTTGAGGGCCATTTTCTTGAGCACAAGCCATCTATTTATAGCATTTGCATTTACCCAAGGTAAAATCCAAATAGAACTCTTAAACTATAAACAATGGCAAAACACTATTCCAGGGAACCAGAATCATAAATGCAAGCTCATGGCAGTAAAAGAAAGCTGGTGAAACGTGAATTTACATGAGTCGTGTAAAAATAGCCTTCTAGAAAATGCGTAAAGGACCGCCACTCTGAGCAGGTGGCGGTTACAAGACCGCGACTGCCGCCTGTTCAGGCGGCGGTTCGTAACTAAAGATAAAAATGCTAAAAGAAGAGGGAAAAGGAAAAACTAAGGCACGCGGGGGCTAAGCGGGGCATGCGGGATGTTAACGCATACTTTGAGAGCTTTTCTGGATCCCGAACACCTTGCGAGGAGACCTGTATCATCATTGGGGCACTTGTTACGTTGTTTCGGCAGTACAGTACCTTAAAATTTTGGGTACGTACATATTGCCCCCTCGGAGAAGCGTTTTAGCCATGAAAAGGCATAAAATGGTGGGTCCGAGTATGGCGGTCCCAAAATGGGGAGTTAGAAATTATACCTGATACGTCCGTGTGTCGAAATGACACTATCCAAAATTCCCGCTACCTGCAAAACGAAAAGAGAACTCAAGTGCAGATAGACACAATAATTTGGAAAATAAACGCTAAAATAATAGGGAATGAGAACGTACCATTTGTGCGGGGATAGGAACTTACCTCCGTCGGCGCTCCAAAACCTGTGAAAAAGGCATTTAAAACGAATCAGGGTGCTATATATATGAAAGTGGGCCCATTTTCCTATTCATTTGCGCGAGTCGATTTGATTGATTTTGAGCTCTGGGACCCACGGTGACGGTTTCTTGCGTGAGTAGAGTCGAAACGTCCGCAGCGAGATAGCGATCATGCCTCCACGTGCGGAACACCACCCCGCGAGATCACAGGTTGGTTTTCTTCGATTTATTGTTTTTACCCCTTTAAATTTGAAATGCTAAATACTTTGCAATTGATGGGGGTCATTTTTGAAAATGCTAGTGTTAAAAGGTCCACCTAGGGGGGCGCCTATTGGGTAGGCTCTGTTTTTAGGTTAAATGGTCATTTTTGCACTTTTTAGGTCTTTTTAGCTTAAAAACCCGCGTGGGTTTTCGGACCACGACCGCCGCCCTAGCCAGGGCGGCGGTTACATGACCGCCGCCCTGTTCAGGGCGGCGGTTACACGACCACCGCCCTTAAGGTGGTGGTTACAAAACCACCCCTCTGTTCAGGGTGGCGGTTTTGAACAGAATGCAAAAGGAACCCTTTTTTGAGATTGTGTTTGTATTTCTAGCATTTCTACGTGTTTACATGATTTTTCTAGTATTATTCGGATACTAACTTGCTCTGTTTTGTGTGTTTTTGGGTGTATGTAGGCGAGAGAGGAGTACATCCGATGGAGCAGAGAGAGAGAGTGTGATTGGCTCTCAGGGGTACTAGATGCCCTCTCACAGGATGAGGAGGACACACTTCAGAGGGCTGGCATACTGCGCATATCACGCGTGCCCCATGTTGCACCATCTAGTCACATCCTTTGTGACTTGTTTTCATACTGGGATGCAGATCGGAACACCTTCCGATTGCCAGGGGTCCGTGGTGAGTGGACCATTACATTAGAGGATGTCTACCGCATTCTGGGGGTCCCGATCATCGGGAGGTGACTCACTTTAGAGACAGCAGGCTCATGGCACAGATTGCACAGTGGGCCGCATATATGGGAGATGCAGTCATCTCCATGGGGTCGAAGAAGGGGGTGAGAGTTTGATCCATTCCTTCTTTGCCTATCCCCTTACTTCGTCCAGGCCATCATGGGGATCCTTGCCTCGAGACTGATCGGGGACAAGGGAGGTGACACATTATTATACTGCTGGGCCCCCATTATTGCACAGATAGAGGGGCATGGTCGGATATACGCTTGGGGTGCAGATATTCTTGGGACCACCTATCACGATCTATACAGGGTGGTCCGTCTACAGGGGCAGTCACTGAGCCACCCGACTCTAGTCATGAGTTGGGTCTACGAGCATTTCATCCCTTATGGCAGGGGTGTGGAGGTGGCAGATCCTGGGGCTGTGAGGGCAGCCAGATGGACGGACATGTCGGTGCTTAGAGCACCTCATCAGCCAGTTGCCTCCCTGACTACTGCCGATATGGAGGCGACACCATACCAGCTCATGGCCAGCATATGGGGCGAGGAGACTCTTACCTGATCTCCTGCTCCACCACAGGGCAGCTTATTGATCGAGTGGGATGAGTGGAGGTGCATCCTTTTGGCCGAGTTCCTCAGCAGTTTGGCCTACCATACATGGGCATGCTTCCCCAGTGGCGCCAAGTCTACAGATCAGCCCGTGAGGCCAGAGGGGGGCCTAGAGGCCGAGGTTGGACAGTGGTTACTCCTGGCATTCCCATTGCAGCCAGGAGGATAGTTCGTGCTAGAGGGAGAGCCGGTGCACCTCGGGCACCTTTGCTTCAGATTGCTGCGGGTCCTGCTCATAGCAGCGATGACCCTATTGATATTGACTCCGAGTCTGAGGAGTTCACAGAGGGAGGGTCAGAGGAGGAGACCGATGATAGCGATCCTGAGTGGCATGACACTCAGGACATTATGCAAGCAGAGAGGGCCGAGTAGAGCGCGGAGAGGGTGACTCTGGTTTCAGAGGAGCCACTCTCCCAGGGCCGTGGTGGAGAGGATGAGTCCATTGTGGGGTGATATGTTGCTCCCGCCACAGGAGCAGCCCCTCAGTCGGCAGCGGCATCCGTGGCAGGTGCTGGCCCCAGTGACCCATCCTGGAGGCCTGGTGATCCGAGTAAGTTACCCTTTCTCCCTTTTAATGTTTGTTTGTAGGCTCTCCTTAGTTGCTATCTTGTATTTTCTAATTTCTTATTTGGTTTCTAATTCACTTTCTTCCTTGTTTGCAGAGACTGTTGATGAGTGGCGCGATTTGATTCGCAGGGTATGTACTGATACCCTGATGATCCCTATGGAGAGGACCATGCGGAGCTGTCCGTGGACGCTGGGGAGCCTTCAGCAGCTGGTAGACATACCGATGTCTTCGCTCCCATCTGGCACGTGGCTAGGATGGTGTCGACCCTCCGCACAGAGTTAGCGGGCTATAGGATGGCTGAGTGCCTCATGAGGAGCCATTCTTGTGGTGAGACCGCGGTAGGCCCTCGGGACCCTGAGCCCTCCATACATTCAGAGGCATAGCCGGAGTCCTAGGCATGGGCGTGCACCTTCGGAGGGGTCTCGCAAGGATTGAGAAGCCACTTGGCTCTCATAGATTTTGTTTTATATATTCTTTTGTATATCCCGGGCTCTTTGAGCATTTTGACCATGCTTAGTGCATGATGGCATTGTATATAAACATTGATTATTTATATATATGCATTCGTTCTGGATCAAAATCTTGGCACTCATGGTTTCCTTTCTATTTCCAGTTTCTTCATGTATACTACGATGTATGTTTCATATGCTTTTTAGAATGTATGCAAATGGTGAACAAATGATGTAAATGTTTTACTTTCCTTTTGTGTTTCATGATGCTGATATATGATAATGTAGATATAATGTGATTTTGAATCTTAGTTTCTGTAAGCAATTTTGGATACTTCATGTTTGTTTTGGCAAAGTGATGAAATAAACCTAGTATGATGAACAGATAAACTTGCCCCACTCTTAATTCCACGCAACTAGTAAGATGCGAGGGCTTATCACCAAGAGTCAAGAAGGGCACAAGTTATGAAATGTGTTGAAATGATAGTGATGAAAGACAGACAAAGCTTTGGTGGAACCAAATTAGGACACCACAAGTCTACTCCACTCGAGTGACTTCATAGTTTTGGATGCAACTTGCTTTGCGGTTTATCCAGACTTAGACCCGTAGATGGCCACATAGTAGACAAAATCTGGGTTTTTAGGATTTTAACTCTCTTGGGATTTTGAACATCTGATTCATTTGTTTTTGACTCAAAGTTTCAAAGTTTGAATTGTTTGTGTATGACCTTCTGCATTTATTTGTCAAGAGGACCCCCTACACTTTTCCCCATGCTACTAGTAAGAAGCGTGGGTTTATCACCATGGGAAAAGCGTAGGCGAGTAAGGGCATTTCCATCCTTTCCCAACCCTACGTCACTAGTAAGAGATGCAAGCTCATCACCAAAGGTTGGTGGGGCAGGGAAATGTGTAAAATTAAAATTTTCTATTTTGATCAACGTTTGACTTGTTTATTTGAGTAAAATGTCAGTATGTGCTTATTTCCAAAGAGATATACATATGGGATAGATGTGACACCATGAAGCTTCTAGAACAGACCATAGGCAAGACACCTACCCTAAGAAGAAATCAAAGCGAGAATAAACTTGCAGATCTTGGTATGGTTACCGTTAAGACTTTGTCATGTCTAGCTTTATTTGATAAAATGATTCCGAGATAATTTGATGATATCATGAAAATGGAGAAGTATGATTAAAGAGTTTATGCCAACAACATCATGAGTTTGTAATGAATTGCTTTGAGAATAGATTCCTTGATCACAATTTGTGTATGAAACAAGTGGACAATATGATCCTAATCTATATGAAAATGCAATGTAGATAGTCATATAAGTAGTGCTAGCTGCTTACGCGTAGAAACGCTTGAGGTGTAGGGAATTGACTGTTTCACCAAATTCCTCACCTTCTAGCGTACATAAGAGGTATGCACCATTTCCATAGTCCTTCATGACTCGGTATGGGCCCAACCATTTAGGCCGGAATTTCCTTCCTTCGCGGTCTTCTTGTCGATCCGGCTATCTAGCCTTAGAACTAGATCACCTTCGTATATGTCGCATTCATAGACCTTCTTGTTGTATTGCCGGCACATCCGGTCAGCATAGACTCTATGTCGTTGTTCAGCATCTAACCTAGTTTCATCTAGGCTTTCTAGTTGGGAAAGACGTGCTTCTCTGTAAGCGTCTTCATCCAGAATCCCTTGTAATGAAATGCGGAGACTGGGTATTTCAACCTCGAGTGGGAGAACTGCCTCTGCCCCGAATACTAATGAGAAAGGAGTGGCTCCCGTTGGTGTTCTTATTGAGGTTCGGTGGGCCCATAAGGCCGGATATAACTTCAAGTGCCAATCTCATTTGTTTTCTTTCACCATCTTAAGGAGAATGGATTTTAGTGTTTTATTCGTCACTTCAGCCTATCCGTTGGCTTGAGGGTAATACAAGGAAGCCGTATGATGGCTTATCTTAAATTTATTGCATAGTTCGCGAACTTCTTCATTCTTAAAAGAAGTTCCATTATCGGAGATGATGATTTGCGGGATACCGTACCTGCAAATGATTTGGTTCAAAATGAACTTGGCGATTACAGAACCAGGTACAGTAGTAAGAGGCATAGCCTCTACCCATTTGGTAAAATATTCGGTGGCCGTGATTATAAAATTATGGCCATCTGTGGATGAGGGAGAGAATTTCCCTATTAAGTCTAGGCCCCATGTAGAAAAGGGCCATGGAGTAGCGATTGGTTGTAGAGCTTGTGCCGGCATGTGGATCTCATGGGAGAATTCTTGGCACTTATGACACCTGCGTACAAACTCTATTGCGTCATGTTCTAGAGTGGGCCAGAAATAGCCCATTCGATGTATTTTTGAGCGGTGGCATGGCCACCGAAGTGGCCTCCACACATTCCACTGTGGGATTCATGGAGAATCTTTTGGATTCTTCTGTGTCAACACATCTTAGGAGCATTCCATCGAACGCTTTTCGATAGAGCACTTGCTCTATAATGACGTATTTAGCTACGATAATATGTAACCGCCTTCTTTGTTGTGGTGTAGCTCCTTCTGGATACGTATGGTCCATGATATAGTTAATGATATCAGCGTACCAGGGACACTCAGAGATAGAGGGTCGGGTTTCGATGTAGTATACGCACTCATCTGGGAAATATAAATCTACTAGATCACCTCCATCTAATGGGTTATCAGCTAACCAATCCACAATGATTTGTCCTTTAACTAACTTCTGATTTACAAATGTTAATTTGAATTCTCCCATTAAGGTTATAAAACGTCCAGCCTTTTTAGACAAGGACCCTTGTGTGAGGAAAGTTCGTAAATGGTCCGTTTTTACCATGACCCTTGTTTCTTGATTTAACATATAATGTCTTAGGTGTTTGGTTGCAAAGACTATGGCGAGACATTCTCATTCTGCTTGTGTATAGCGTGTTTCATAGTCGAGCAGTGTTCGGCTAATGAAATAAATTGTGCGTTCTCTCTTGTCATCGTCCTCTTGGGCCAACATACAAGCTAACGAGACATTGGTAGCTCGTGAATATAAAATTAACGGGTGATCTAGCTTAGGTGGCATTAGCGTAGGTGGTGACAACAAGAAACGCTTAACCGCGTCAAAAGCTTCATTGCAGTCTTCGGTCCAATCAATGCTATAGTCTTTCTTGAGAAAATTGTTGATTGGATGAATGGCGAAGCTTAAGTCCGGGATGAATCTTCGGATTGCACCTAGCTTTCGAGAAATGACCTGACTCTAGATTCATCCGAAGGTGGAACCATTTCGAGGACAGCCGGATTTTTGTTGGGTCAACATCTATCCCTCGTGACGATATGATGTAACCTAGGAGCTTCCCTCCCGTTACACCAAAGATGCATTTTTATGGATTTAGCATGACTCGTATTCTATCAGACGTGAGAGAATGACATGGAGTACTTCTGGATGGTCACAACGCTTCTTGGCCTTAGCCAACAAGTCATCTACGTAGGATTCCATGATTTTATGAATTAGATCATGAAATATGTATGTCATAGCCTCGCTGGTATGTAGCACCAACGTTTTTGAGACCAAATGGCATAACAACGTAGCAATAGGTTCCCCAAGGAGTTATAAATGTGGTTTTAGCTTGATCTTGCTCAGATATTTTAATTTGATTATATCCCGAGAATCCATCCATGAGAGACAAAAGTTCAAACCCAGCTGTTGCATCAACAATGACATCAATAGATGGCAATGGGAAGTCGTCCTTAGGACATGCTTTGTTGATGTCTCGGAAATCTATGCAGATGCGTATCTTTCCATTCTTCTTGAGAACGGGAATGATGTTAGATACCCATTGGGAGTAGTCGACTGGTTTGATGAATCCTACTTGGAGGAGTTTTATTACCTCCTCCTTTACCATGAGAGCTACCTTGGGTTTCATGGGTCTTGATTTTTGTTTAACTGGCTTTGCATCAGACTTAGTGACGAGGTTGTGTACCACGATGTGGGGTGCGACTCCTGTCATCTCCTTATAATTAAATGCAAATGCCTTCTGATGTTCTTTGAGGATCCGAGTGTGTATTTCTACTTCTTCTGAGGTTAACGAGGACCCTAATTTCAATATTCTTGGTTCATCTTCTGTTCCGATGTTGACATCGATTGTTTCTTCGATCAAAGAGGCATTACCCTCTTCAAACTCAGGCGGTGCTGGGGGTAAATCCAAATCATCCCCATTTTCTACTGCGTATATGCTAGGTTCCACTTGTGAGGGAAAATCCATCATGGGATTTCCGAAATAGGAAGACGAATGTGGAATTAAGGACAAATCTAGCATATGATAGGAGAGATGTAATGCCACATAGGCGTTTAAGTAATCCAAAGTAGCCATATCACTATCAACATGGTCTAGGATGGTAGATTCACCTTCCTTTAAAAGGGGATTTGTCATTGTTTTTATTAATGGTTCATTACGAATGGATACCGTGAAATGGGTATCTTCTAACTCATTGCTTGGAGTAAAATGTGATGCTGAGGTTGCTATTGAATCGGCAAGAAGATTTCTCTCTCGCGAGATTGCTTCAATGGATATGAAGTTAAATGCCTTGCTTAAATCTAATACAACATTTTTGTAAAGCTGCAAGTGTTTGGCTTTAGTTTCATATACTTCAGAAACTTGGTTTGCCACTAATTGCGAGTCTCCTAAGACTCTGATGTTATCAACACCAATTCTTTTGGCTAAGGTGAGGCCAAGGAGGAGGGCTTCGTACTCAGCTCCATTGTTTGTGCATTCAAAATTTAGTTTAAAGGCAAATGGCAGGACTTTCTCCTCGGGCGAAGTAAGAATTATACCTGCCCCTGCTCCATAACGGCACCTAGCCCCATCAAAATGGAGAGTCCAATACTTAGCTGGGAGTATAGATGTTGGGGTATTTGCTGTGTTTGCACACTCTACTTCCACCATGCAGAGATCCTCTGCTAGAAGAGAACCAATCCCTAGGGAATATCCTATGCCTACTGAATCAAATGGTAAAAACATTGGTTGATCTTGTTCTATTAACTCAACGATTTTTGCAGTAGTCCCTAATGACACTATTTCTATAGTGTTAGCCTTATCTTTGGGGGTTGGGGTTGTTTTGGCTATGCTCACAGTTTCAAGATCTGTCGTAGGTACCAACTTTTCTTTTGTTTTTGCGTCGGTAGGTTTATTAAGTTGATTTGTTGGGAGTTCAAACTCCGAGTGTATGCCTGGTCTCTTTTTTAAGTCGGCTAGGTGTACATCAAATGGTTTTGGATCACCTTTGGCCACGAATACCTTTCCTAAATGTAAAAACCTTACTTCTTGAAATAGTGTAGAAGGGATTGCCTTCATGCGGTGTATCCATGGTCGGCCGAGGATCATATTATAGTTAGTTTCCCGATCTATAATATAAAACTCAGTCAAAATGGTTTTGGGTCCTAAGGTGACTGGTAATATTATAGTTCCAATTGAAGTGGCTTTAAGGCTGTCATAGCCTCTTAGCGTGTTTCGAGTTGTGGAACAATTGGTTTCTCCATACCCTAACTTTTGAAGGAAAGAGAAGGGGACTATGTTAACCACTGCCCCATCGTCAACCATTGCACATTTTACGTAATTATTATAAACCCATACTTGCAAATGTAAATCCGGATCACCCCGACGTGTGATCTCAGCGTCTGTTGGCATTTTATTTATCTCGAATATGAATTCGACATCCCTATCCACCTATCCTGGAGGATGAACATCAAATTCTATATGATTTACCTGTGTTTCAGGAGGTGGAGTGATGTTGATTAAATGACCTAAACCTAATGCTTCAAAAGAGCAGCCCTGTGGGCAGGAGAGTTCTTTAGTAAGTCTAAAAATGAAATATGCGAGAAGGTTTTTGTTAGATCATTAATTAAATCATAAGCACCCACAGGATTTGCTATGATTTGTTGGATGTTATCCGTTTCTGGCAGGTGGCTTGGACTTGGCTGAGAGAAATACTCTCGTGTCCTTGTTATAGCTTCGATGGGTAATTCAGTGTCTAACTCCACTAATCCAACTACCTTAGGTCGTGGCTGACTTCCTAGTTGCGGTGCAACTAATGGATTTAGCGAAGTCGAGGCTTCATGATCATTGTTTCCTGTCATTGCACCCTTGTTTGTCCCAGTTGGATTTAGTCTGTTGTTATCGTGATTTGGGAGTGGATCATTAAAGATCTTCAGGGGTGCATTTTGAGGGGAAACTGCCCCTGAAAAAGTATTTGACGTTGGTGACGTAGGATCTGCTAAGAACATATCCATAAACAGTTGTTTTTGTTCATTTGGCAAGCGTTGTATGAATTTATTATAATCACGACATGTTCTAGTGTCATGACCTCGAATTTTGTGGAAACCACAATATGAGTTAGGATTGTAATTCCTAGTTTGTTGGTTTGATGTGTATTGTGGCCCGTAATTTTGATCGAACCGTTGTCTATTAAAATTTTGCATTTGTTGTCTTTGGTTTGAATTCTGGTCTTGATACCTAGTTGAATTTTGGCTTGGCCCTTGTATGGGATTTCACCGTTGTTGTTGTTGTGGATGGTTAAAATCCACTGTGTTGATTGTCGGGGTAAAGTTGTTTCGTTGGTTGTTTACTTGTGATGGAGTATTGACAACATTTACCTTCTTGGGCTGGTCGGTTACTCCATCTGTTGTTACACCCTAATTTTTGTTAAGGATTTTAGGTCCTTGATTGGCGTTTGTGGTAGTGGGATAATTTGTAGTGTTCTGATTAGGGGTGATTAACCTCCTGTTTTCTCCATATGTTTTGCGACCACTATCAATCGCGGCTTGATCTATTCGAAGAGCACTCTCCAGTACCTCATCGTAAGTTCGTAATGGGAACTTTTGGACTTCTTCCTTTACTTCTCTACTAAGCGAATGAAGGAATAAATCACATAGTTCCATTTGATCCATGTTTGGAGTGCTTGCCGAGGAATAAAGGACTGTACGCCACCTTTGGATGAAATGGGCGACAGATTCATTGTGTTCTTGTTTGATGTGTAAGAACTCCCTGATTCCTGTTCTTAATAGTTTGTTCATGTCGAAGGCCTTGATGAACTCAGACACGAGTTGTTTGAATGAATGTATAGAAGCCTCAGGTATTCTATAATACCAATCGAGAGCAATGCCTTCCAAGGTTTTTGGGAATATTTTAGCAACAACCCCATCCCATGGGAGTAGCTCTCGAATGGCTGTAGCGTAAGCTTTGATATGTGCATTTGGATCTCCCTCACCTTTGTATTTGGGAAAATCGGGAAGAGGTCTTGGAAGCATGATGCTTCGTATAGTGAAATCTAAGGGCTCTTTCAAATATTCTGAGTAAGTCCCTATTGCATATGTTTCGACCATTGATGGTGCCTGCTTGAGGAAGTGGTGTTGGAATGGGTTGTTGATATGGCGTAGCGTACACGTTGGCAGGGGCGTAAGGAAGCCCCTGTGTTTGAGAAAACATGCCGGGAGAGGAGAACATATCCCCTTGTGGTGATTTGGAGTATATGTTTAAGTATGACGAGTCTTGTCCGGGGAATAGATTGTTTCAGTATTAGACCGGGAGGAACAGTGTTAGAGATGGTGGGTCTAGTTGGTGTTTGTTGTGAATACTGAGGAGTCATGCCTAACGTGCCTACTCCTGTGAGGAGATCTACTTGGCTAGGATGGTGTGGAGGATTGGAACTCCTGTTTGCATGAATTGTGAATTTTGACTTGCTTGGGAAAGTTCTAACCCTCTAACCTTTTCTATTAGAGTTGAAATGACTTCATTTGGTGAAGTCACGATATTCTTCCTTGGTGGTGTTTTTTGTATACCATGGTTTTGTATAGGCATGTGATATCCTGCTATGAACTGATCGCTATCTTGCCAAGTTTCTCCGAGAGTATTTCCTATATGCAGTGGCATAGAGGTATTTTCTCGGAAAGAGATCTCAGGTTGTAGTTGTAAACTTCCTATAGGTGGGTACATACTTCGAGAATGTTGATCATTCCTGGCATAACGTATTGAATATTCATCGTCTAAACCTTGGTATGAATCTGATTGTCTACTAATTTGTGGTCTAAGTAGTACCTGAGGAGATGAACCAGATTCTCCGGTGAACGTCATATTGTTCGAGCCTGAAGGCTCTATTTGTTGCATTTGAGCGAGTTGTTCCAACCCCTCTGTTTGGAAGGATGAGCTATATCTGATCCTTGGAGTTTGTGTTGACAACTGATTAGTTGAATAGTTGTCACCCCACATTGAGAGCGAGGGTGATGATTGTCTATTCTATTGGGCGTAGTATGCCTCAAGACCCAAGAGGGGTCTGCCATATGCATCGAATCCCGACATATTCGGGGGGTATATGAATACCCGCAGAATAATGGGAAGGAGTGAAGGTGATTTGTGAAAGCTAATGAGGTGGGTAAGAAGTGTACTAAACTTGAACGAAAACGTAATACTATGACTCCGGATGAGAAAGTTTTATGTCAGTTTTGCTAATTTTGTTTGTTTCACGTCGGGTTCACCAATTTTGTACTGTTTGGAAAAGTGACAAGCGAGCGTGGGAATCTACAAGTAACTCTTCCGCCTACCCGACCTCCCGAGGTAAATGCGAGATAGCCGGTGGGGATGGAATATGCGTGGAATAAAGATAAGCTAGTTTGGTAATCTAATGTCTTCAACACGCACTAATGGAATTTACGAATCTAAGGCAAAGAAGGCCCTTCTAACACGGGTGGTGTGATAGATAAATCAACAAGGATGATCTGCTCAAAGGCTCGAATCAATATCGAGCTCTGGCATGATTCGATCCATTGGTTGTTGAATACGTGGAAAGTGACCGGGATAGTTTCATGTACGCGTCCCGGATAGGGTCATATGGTGGATAGTAAATGTAGTCAATTCTATGGACGGTTTTCTGGCCTAGTCCAGAACTCTCTAGCTTTGTTAGCTGTTGTATCTAGCAAGGATAATTGTTCGATGATGATAGGTGGAAGTGGAGTAGATCAGAATACTAGTGTGTGTAGGCCAGTATCTATGTCTAATTCACCTATGGGTTCGTTAGGCTGCGGAATTTGTGGGTCACAACTCTAGACTCGTAGTTGTTGTGGACCTACTATGGTCATGCATGGAATCAAGTCCTAATCCCTAATATCCAGTAATCGTATGCTTTCTTAGCTTCTATATTCAAGGCTAATAACTATGTGATTTTCTCAGAATATCTCACAAGCGTTCGTGTAACCTGGATCCTTAAACTGGTATCTGTGTCCGTGAGGGTATCTCTGTGCCTGGCTGTGGGACCAAAGGATCACAGCCATAGTTTTGTTCTCTTTCTAATCCTCCTACAGTCATATGGATATATACGTAGGGTAATCTGTAGTTTGGTTGATTTGACCAAAATGTGTGTGCTTGGTCGTCTTCTCTGTTTAACCCATTTAAGCGAGAAAACCAACTCGAGATCTCACGGGGTGGTGTTCGCACATGGATATGTGGCTTACCAACTACAAAACAATGCTAACTAAGCATGCATTGAAAGAAACTAAACATTCTAAGCGAAAAGGAAATCCAGAGGCAAAACACGAGGGCCATTTTCTTAAGCACAAGCCATCTATTTATAGTATTTGCATTTACCCAAGGTAAAAGCCAAATAGAACTCTTAAACTATAAACAATGGCAAAACACTATTCCAGGGAACCAGAATCATAAATGCAAGCTCATGGTAGTAAAAGAAAGCTGGTAAAATGTTGAATTTATGTGAGTCGTGTAAAAATAGCCTTCTGGAAAACGCGTAAAGGACCACCGCTCTGAGTAGGGCGGCGGTTACAGGACCGCCACCCTGGCAGGGCGGCGGTTTCGTAACTAAAGAGAAAAAGGCTAAAAGAAGAGGGAAAAGGAAAAACTAAGGCACATGGGGGCTAAGCGGGGCATGTGGGATGTTAACGCATACTTGGAGAGATTTTCCGGATCCCGAACACCTTGCGAAGAGACCTGTATCATCATTGGGGCACTTGTTACGTTGTTTCAGCTTTACAGTACCTTACAATTTTGGGTACATACAGTCATCGATTTACGAGAAATGGGATAATTAGCACAATTTAAGTATTTAAATTTCTTGGGTGTAATTATAGGTGTCTATAGTTACAATTGGACCACTTACTATACTCGTACCCTTTCTTGTTGGAAGCACGGTTTAGGGATGTGACACGATTCTCGGTCTCAATTTTCTTCTTCACTCGTAATATATAATTTATATGAATCATCTACAACTCAAATTTATTTATAATAATTAGTTTATCTCTATTGATGGTGTCCCTCCATCTAATCCATGGCCAACATCCCATCGCATGGTATTTAGTGCATCCCCTACTTCATCTAGCGCCTCACATTCTATGCTTCTCGAACACCATCTACTCCTAATTTTCCTACTCCCATATCATCTCCATGACCACTTTGCTCCACTATCCCTATACATAGATTACTCCTCTTCCTCACACACGATTCGCATCTTGGCATAGATCTCCACCTCATTTTGTTCCACGTGGATATTCTTCACCTTCACATTCTATATCACATAGATCTCCATCACCAACACATTTTGTGACACCATGACCTTCTTCATACATTCATCCCTCACATGTGCATAGGATTCATTCACCACTACAACATTTGTCTACTATACCTCCATTATTAGAGCATGATCATGCGCTTTCACCTCGTGCATCAGATGAAGGAAATTCATCCTTCACCATCATTTGATAGTGCATTCATTCACATGCACTTGGGGGCATGACACTCCATCTTCCCCCTATCTAGTCTTAGCATAGTTATCCTCATCATCTTTTACATTATTATACATTCATATCTTCACATTAGACATACTCATCATACATGTTATATGTCACTACCCGATGAGATACTCTTGTCCTTTGGTTTACACTTGACTATTGAGGTATTACTACTACACATGAACCCCACACTTTGCACTATAGATCACACACATTGCATTTCATCATACATCACAAGTCATACACCATACATTCTAGGTTAGTACACAACATTTCCACATTTACGCATTTACATATCATATATAATCCTAGTCTTCATCACATATGAGTCTAACATTACATCATTTTACACATTACATTACTATTATATCTACACATATGCCATTCTACACACCTATTCCATTTTCATTCTATACATAGCGTATTTACATTTTTTATTTATCATATGGTCAAATTTTATCAATACATACAATACATTGTCTTATACACGTTGTACTCACTACATGAAGACACACTTTAGGTCTTTGGTCATACTCAACTACGAGAGGGTTTAAAAATCAAATGGACATTACACATTTACTACTCGACCTTTCACCATGTGACATTTATAGGCTAGTGACATACACTTTAGGCTAAATCATCACCCATTCCATCCTTTTGTAGTGGTATACACCTTAGGTTACATCACCACTCCCTACTATTTATTTTTAGCGACATACACATTAGGCTACATCGTCACCTATTCTATCATTTTCTAGTGGTTTACACCTTAAGTTATATCACCACACCCTCCTTATATTTTGTATTTATATATGCTTAATGCTAAATCATCAGTCATCAATTCATCTTATAGTGATATATGCTTAGGATAACTCATCACATATACATTCATCTAATAGGGATATATGCTTCGGTTATAAGGTTCACACACATCATTACTAGGTTGCATCTAATATCTGCACATACACATTCATCACATCGCGTTAGATACAACACACACTACTCGACTATTTCCCAATGATGCACTCTCATTTATGGTTCATTCTTGAATTTTGAGGGGGAAAAAAATGAAATTCACTTTGTATACACTTCCATTCACTAGGGTCATGTAAATCCTATCATTCCATCTTGTATTCCATTCCATCCATCCAAAACATACTACATTGTCTTGGAACATTTACTCTTGTTTACAAGTTTTTTACAAGATCACTTTACTACACATGTTATATTTATTTATTATATGTCATTATCTATACCATCCACACATGTGCATTCACACCTTTATTTAGTGTGATCACAGATACAAGAATCCTACATGTGGCATGGATGCTCATCTTCTACCCTTCCTACACTGGTCACTAGGGATATCCACATTCATCTCTTCCAGGTGTTATTGTTTCATTTTGTACTTAACATCTTACATTACTTGATTATACACACTTTTGATATACTAGCTATCCTTCAAACATGCAAACGGGTTATTCATGTGTAATATTTTTTATGTATGGATATTTATTTCCATACTTGTTTACTTATATTGTCTTCCATTATTTGCAGACCTTGCCCTATGTTTTGTGTGCACACTTTTTTGTGTCCATGATGGCCTTGTGTGTATTGTGACATCATGAGTGATGTCCTATATTTATAGCCCACTTTATGTGGCTTACTTTTCTTCTTCGGTGTTTACATTAGTTTGTTTGGTAGGTTACATAGTTTTTGTGTAGCTTATACACCATTTTCTACAAGCATGCATGTTTTCACTTATCTTTAGCTAGCCTTCGTGTTTATGTGTGTCTTAGTTTCTATCAAGAAATTTTCAAGATTAAAATGTACGTGCAATTGTTCCTCTTTTTGGGATGCATTCTCCTATTAGTGATGTCGAATTCACCCTCGAAGAGGGGGCATCGATTTAGGGTTTTACATACTAACACATCGTATTTACACCCGGTTTAATTCAAGTGCACTTTTGGCCCTTGGCATTATGGGTTACATACAATGAGTGGGTTAAGACCAATATACGAACCCCATACACAACGGTTTTGACAGAACATGGTGTCCATAGCATTCTAGGAAGAAATTACAAGCTTAGAGGCTACGGTGGGTGTTCCTCTCTACGAGTACTTTGGTTAGTGGCATCGAGATCACCCAAAAACTAGGGACGATACAAATATCTCTTGACACACATTCAATGGAATGGTTAGAGCTAGGAGGAAATAGAGTATTTCCTCCCTACACCTCTCTAGCTAGGGTGGCATGAGATCGCCAAAAAACATGTAGTACAAGATATCCTTCTACAATTTTTTTTTTTGACATGGATTAGGTTCGTCTATATGAGAAAAAAAAGAAGTCAAAAGGGGGCAACAACAACAACAAAAACAACAACATTCCACAACAACACATGATTTTACTAACCATGTAGGTACACTACACACTGTGGTAGCTACACACATGCGTTTTACCCTAGGTTCACTCTCATCACTTTTTCTTTGTGTATTTTTCATTTATAGTTTCCACGCTCCTCCATATTTTTATCATTCCACGCTTTTGTCTAGTCCTTCAACGCATTTTATACTACAATCTTCATGGACATCAGGTACACATATCTATCTACTTTATATTACCAAGATTTCCACTCACCAACATAAAGTTGGGGAAAAATGTAGTCATAAAATCATGCACTTTAGACATTTATTTATCATGGTCTCATACTACTATTTAGAAGGTTCTTGAGTGAAGAAAGTACTAATTAACCCCCTTCATTTTGGCCATATTGTTTATTTTATTTCATAATTTTTGACCAATTACACCCATATGCCTAGCCATTTTATAACATCATGCATTATATTAGCCTCAGTTAGGGCTCCCAAATTTAGTCTTTGGAGCACACATGGGCACCCTAGTCCTACGGGGGAACTCTGATCCTTCTATCACTTTCCTGCCACTTTTTGGGTCTCTTCTAGCCATTTTTCATCTTTATATTTCTTGTGGTCAGCCTTTTCGGGGTTAACTATAGAATTAGAACAAGAGAAACCCATAAATATAAAGTTATGATACCATAATGAAGGACATAACATCATTTACTACTATCAATCCATCTAGAGTTGCATCCATCTATTACATTATCATCCACATAGCTCCATCATCAAGGAACAAGCTAGGACATCTGCATCACACTTCATAGTGGGAGGGATTGAATTCTATTCCATACGCACATTCTATTACATTTTCTACATTTATCCATTACTTTCTATTTCACAAAGTGTGAATGACACTAGAGCACCTAGGGCATGAAATGTACACACTCACCGAGAACTAC
Source organism: Taxus wallichiana var. yunnanensis (assembly GCA_018340775.1). NCBI lineage: Eukaryota > Viridiplantae > Streptophyta > Pinopsida > Cupressales > Taxaceae > Taxus > Taxus wallichiana. The sequence goes on along the minus strand of CM031244.1, from coordinate 348,296,444 downwards.
ATTTGGGTCTAAAATATAGTGCAACTCTCAGTTTAGTAAGCCCACTATTATGATAGATGAGGTCAGTCTAACCCATTCATTTGCATATTTCTTTTTAAAGGGTTTTTATACTTATTTTCGGGTCTCTTGCAGGTTATTCTTCCTCTTGAATATTTGGAGCATTCAACACAATACAAAGAAATTAATGTGACAAGCAATGAAATATAATAGTCTCTCTAGACTGGTGAAGACCGATTCGAGACCTTTTTTTTTCAAACTAGGGTTCCTATTTTTCTTACCGAGAGAATCGTGGCTGCCCCAATCCTCTTCCGGTGCTCCATCCTAGCCACATCACCTAGATCTTTCCTTTCATGAGACCCCGACATAGTTGTTCCTTCTTTCCGATATTCTATTCATCACTACGACACGCCTAACAAGATTTTTTATTCAGCTGAGTTCCTTCCTCTTCCCTCTTACACATTAGGGTCTAGTATTTCATTTTATATATTTTCTTAGATCATTAAAATATTTCTTTGCTACATTTATTTACTTTAGTATAGATTATCATAGCTTATATTAACTACCTTTGCAATACATAATTAGTCCAATTTTATTTAATCACTAGGGATGCATCATTCGAAAACACTTTAGTAACTCAAAGGGTAATCTTCCTGCTAGATTGAAAATATCAGTGGCCTTAAAACATCCATTGGGAATGGAGTTATCTTTAAACTAAAACTGATCTTGTATTTAAAAATTTTACCCCTGAATTCAACTAAAGCACTTAATGGACTTCACTTTGATATGAAAATGCTTGATCAAGTAACCGATTGTTCCTATCATAAGATTTGTTCCAAATTATTATTTAATTAAGTGGGAAAATGTTGAACCCAATTTTCCATTACAACAACCTATAAAATGATTTATTGAGGTTGAATCAATACTCTTTGAGAATTCCTCAAACACTTATTTGCATCACGAAATCCTTACTTGAAACTAGAAAGTGCTATCAACAAAAAAATACACAACCTATGTACAAACATGAAAATCATACATGTTCCAAGTGGAACATGCAGTAGTCTACACACAACACTTATTCCAAAACAAAACTAAATTACCAATATAACAATGTGTTGTAAGCACTTAGAAGAATTACAAATATAATCTAATATGTAAAATGATATAACAAGATAACCTAATGGGAATGCTTAAGATAAATCCCATTGACTAGGATTGGTAGTGCACCTTGATCAAGGTTAGTCACTCAAAATATTTTCTTCTTTGCAAGCACTAATGATATATTGACCACTCCAAATTGCATCAAATTTGGAGTGTCTCCTAGTTTGGCTCTGTTAGAATCCCATTTCAAGACCAAATCACCAAATTTGAACATTTGAAACCTAGCCTTTTATCAAACCATTGTTTGGTTGATTTTTAATGTTTCTCCAATATGATCATGACATAATTCCTCAGTTCTTCAAGCTCAATCAATTCTGAAATTTTGATCTCTCTTTGATTTTCCTCTTTAAACTCCAACTGTTGGGCCAACTCAAGTGAAAGAAATTCTAATGAAAAAGGTAGCCTAGATTCTTTTCCATAAACAGTCTTGTATGAGGAATTCTTGATTTCCTTTTTCATTGTAATCTTATAAGCTCGAAAAGCATTTCTCACCTTGGTATGCCACTATATTTTATTGACATCTATTTTTCTTTTCATAATTGTAATTAGGTTCTTATTATTAGATTCTTCCAAACCATTACCTTGAGGGTAATAATTGGAAGAGGTCTTCAAATAAACACCAAGTCCAAGAGCCCAATCAGAAATTTTAGATCCTAGAAAATCCTTTGCATTATAAAAAATTATGGTCTATGGGATACCAAACATTGTGACAATCTCCTCAAGGATGTCAAGAATAACTGATTATGTCACTTCCTTCAATGGGAGAACCTCGGTTCACCTAGTAAAGTAATATTTAGCTATTAATACCCACTTATGGCCAACACTTTATGGAGGTTTGATCATACCAATAAAATTTAGGACCGTTGGGAAAATGGTTGATTTTCTTAAATTTGATGTAGTGGAAGTCCTGCCAACCTCTTATTGCTAGTGAAGAAAGAACATTCCATGTATTTTATGATGCATTTATGACAATCAACAAATAATGTGGGCCATAAGTAGCTTGCCTTTAGAATTTTCATAATTGTGGATTTGGCTGAGAAATGACCACTGAATAAGCCATCATGAAATTCTGCTAAATTTTCTCTACTTGTTCACCTTCAATGCATCTTAGCAAGACTCCATCAATGCTTATTTTAAATAAAATTCCATCCACTAAAACATAAGGGATAGACTGCAGCCTCAAATGTATCCTTTCTTCCTTATTTCAACCAAGATGGTAGGCACTAGTAGATAGAAAGGTTTTTATATCATTCATCCACCTATGATTATTAGTGCATCTTCTTTATCCTATTGAATTTCAGCATCATGTGGAAGTTCTTCATTCATGAAGGAGGTCTCTTGATTATCTTGAGCATCCAAAGAAATTTTCTCGCAAATTTCTCTCCCTCTTACTAGTTTTATGGCCTTAATAGTCACATCATACTCCATTATTTTAGTGACCCATCCAACTCTCTTCTCATTGATATTTTCCCCATAATGAAGTCTCTCACACTAGAATGTGAGACCAAAACTTTGATATGATTGGTGGACAACATGCTTTTGAATTTCTTTAGAGCCCTCATGATGGTGAAAACCTACTTTTCAATGTGAATATATTTCAATTCATAGTCCTTCAGTGTCTAAATGATGAAGGCCACTGACTGTTCCATACCTTCATTATTTTGCTGTGTCAAGACAATAACAATGCTATCACTAGCTCCATGTGCATACAAAATAAAATCCTTACCATAGTTAGGATTGAAAAGTGTAGGATCTTGAGAAATTTCCTATTTGATCTTGGCAAAAATTTCCTTCCCTTCAGCTATCCATTTGAAAGATGAATCCTTATTTAACATCAAAGTGATAGGCTTGACTAATCCTACAAAATTAGGAATAAATATCCTAACAAAATTAATCTTGCCAAGAAATTATTGTAAGGATTTTTTATGAGTTGGAAAAGAGAGAGAAAGTATGGCTAAAATTATGTCTGGATCAATGAAAATTCCATCCTTTGAAATAATATGTCCCAAAATATTACCCCTAGGGACTACAAAATTGCACTTTTTGGGGTTAAGGGACACCCCAAATTCCCTACATCTCTCAAATACATTCTCCAAGTGGCTGATGTGATCCTTGCTCTGATTTGAGAAGATGGTAATATCATCCAAGTATACAAGGATGAACTCATTAATGTAACCTTTGAAAGAAATATCCATTATTCTCTAAAATGTGGGACCTGTATTTGACAAACCAAAATGAATACTTTGGTAGGCATATGAACTCCACTTGGTTGTAAATGTAGTCTTAAATTGATATACTTCTATAAGCTTACTTTTATTAAAACCTGAATACATGTCGAACATGGAAAACCATTCAACTCCTGTAAAATTTTTCGTCTTCTCTATGGAAGGTAAAGGGTAGTGGTCCTTTAGGGAATCCTTGTTTAAATCTTAGAAATCAACACAAATTATGATTTCCCCATTCTTCTTTCTATCTCGAGACAAGATTGGCCACCCATGTAGAGTACTTGATTGGAAAAATTATTTTTCCTCAATGAGTTTAGATAACTCCTTCCTCATGAGGGGCTCTATCTTAGGGTTAACCGGCCTTTGATTTTTCCTAATTGGCTTGACATTGGGATCAAGATCTATATAATGTTGCACAATATATGGATTAAATCCCTTTAGATATTCATAATCCTAAGAAAACACATCACTAAATTTTTGACACAAGGAAATGAAAGATTTCTTCTCATTTTTATCACATACCTTTCCAAGAAAAATATCCCTACCTTGTGAAAAATGATGGGTAGAAAGTCCTCTTTCTTTACTCGTATTATTTTCATCCCCTTTAAATTCATCATTCGGGCAAAAATATGCTCCAAGGTGACTAGTCCCTTTGGTAATTTATTCGTTTTCAGCTGAATAATCTAGTCACCATAGCTATCATGCAAATTAGATTGCATCTCTGAGGAGAATTCAACCTCATTTTGGATGAAATGAACAATTTTTTCATCACTATCAAACACCTACCAGCTGGTTTCATTATCTAGGATGGATGGCTTGATTATCATCCTAATATGATGCTCATTTCCTTTGAAAAAATCCTCAACAAGTGAGAATTTTGATCCAAGGGCTTCCATTTGATCTACCTCTTTGTTTAACTTCCTTGGCACCACCTACAGGTTGAGAGCATCAAAACTCTCCAACAAGTCCCAAACTCTATGCTTATAAGATTTTAACAACTTATTCTTTGTGGCACACTTCCCTCTCACTTGGTGGATCACCAATTTTGTATCCCCAAAAATATGTAATGCCTTAAAATTTGTATTTTTAGCAATAATAATACCATGCACCAATGCTTTATATTATACTATGTTGTTGGAGCATGTAAAGCTGCGATTTGTGAGAGGATAAAAATTTCTCATTCAATGGAGAAATCGGCCCAACACCTTCCCTGGCTCCATTTCTTCTTCTAGAGCCATCAAAGTATAGAGTACACACTCCAAAATTTTCTTCACTTTTTTTTGAGTGCGATGGGTAATACAACTTCTTCTTCAAGGATACAATAAGTACCAAGTCTAGTTTCAAAGGTTTTAATATTATTTGCATAAGGATAAAATTTATAGCACCTCGTAACCCAATCATCTAGTAATAGATTAGGCATGGGAGGAGGAATAGGTTTCTCTTTTAAAATTGAATCTTGTCCTTTGTCTTCTTGGATTAGGAAATTAAGCTCGGGAGAGGGGTGGGGTCGTAGGGCTCAATTTGATAAGAAAATATGGGCTCAAATTATATGGTAAATCTTGTACCATACCTAGTTCTCAAGAGCATATGGGTCAAATCTGAGGACAAATAACCTCCTCTATTTTCTATCAAGTCTCTTGATAAGAAGATGGAAAAAATAGGTGGAAATTCATTCATTGATATGCCATGGCTTATGGTTAGGATTGGGTAGGCGTGAAGGGTTAATTTTAGATCTTGTATGAATCCTAGGACACGAATGGTTGAGACATCAATTTGTAAGACACTTTTAGCTACAAGGCTGTACTCAAAACCTAGGATATCAGTAATTTTATTTGGAATAAAATAGGTACTATCCCCTGAGTAAATCATAAAATTATGCACCAAGTGTTTTCCCACAATTAATGACATATAAAATGGTGGGGTCTTGATAAATTTACTTACTTTCTCTTCCTTTGCTTTAAAAATCTTAAGTGCAACATGTGTATTTTTAATCACTTTGGGTCAACAATGGGAAGATGCTTGAGAGATTCATATAAGAGGTATCTTTATGATGGGATGGCCAAAACATTCCACATTGTCACATTCACATTTTTCCTCTTCATTTACTCCACAATGTTAAAATGGAGACCTATGTATTTCTACAACTATGGTATAGGATTCTACTTTCTCGACTATTGCAAGGGTTTAAAAAAATCTTTGAATGGGGAGAAACATTCTTATTAGGATCCTTAGGTGCTCTACTATTAGAACTGGAAAATTCCTTCTCATTGTTGATTACATTGCCTTGACTAGAATAAGATGAAGGTTGTAACTAGAACATTCTTTTCTTAGACCTCGTATTATCAACAACATTAGTATGAGGTCTACTAGAACTTCCCACTACTTGATTTAATACACATAAGTCATCAACTCCAAAGAACATGAGATTTGTGTCCTAGTTGGCCTCTTGAGATCCTTCCACATTAGGATTGGGTGCTTCTACCAATGGCTCTTGTTGGTTGGAAGAACATTAAACCATGAGGGTTTGGTCATGTAATGCATATGCACAACCATATGGACTATGCAGTTGATTGCATGAGAAACACCATTCAGCCTCTATATCACATTATTTTACACTGGACTAGTGTTTGACTAGAGCTAACAATAGGAGGTGGCTGAGGAGGAGCAATTGTTACAAGTGGAAGAGGTTGATTTTAACACTACCACCTATTGTTTTGTTGATTTTGTTTATAAATCTAATTAGGTTGTTGATTCATGTATGGTGATAACCTTGATTAAAGCCTTGGTTTGAAGATTTCCCCTGATTGGAATAATTCCTATAGGACTGGGCTTGTTGCTTCTCTAAAGATATAACTTTATTGGACAAATTTCTAATTAAGGATTTCATGTCTTCATCCTCCTTTTGTTGTGTAGGAGAGGAAGTTTTGGAGGCTATAAGTTGGGATTTGTTCTCTAGAATAGGAGCAATAGAAGGCTGGGAAACTTGAGGTAATTCAGGGTATAAGGGCATATGTGGTATAGGAGATAATTTTTTCATCTTGAATCGAGATAATTTTCAGTCGTAATGGTTATTGCAGTAGCCACCAGAAATATTACATCCTCAAAGATTGATCCATGATAACAATATTAGAACTTAATGCTCTTAAATAGTAAATAAATGTAGATTTTAGAGTTGGTATTACAAGGGATGAGAATTTGTCCCAGGTCTTCTGAAACTTGAAATTGAAAGCTTCCATGAGCTCATTGGGAGCTCTCTTTATGGTTGTCAACTACTTAAGCAAGGATAGTTTATATGACTTTTCTAAAAATTGATTGTAAATAGTTTTCCCCAGCTCATTCAAGTTGGTAATTTTCCCTGGTGTTAAAATCCTGAACCATTGTATGTATTTTCCTTTGAATGAAGAAGCCATCAAATTTATAGCTATATCTTATTCAATAATTTGATGAACAACACAAACATTGTCTATATATTGAATATGGTCATCTAGAGTGGTATGATTTTCCCAGTGAAGAAAGGGATACTATTCAATGCAGATGCAAGAATGGGATTCTAGGTATTGAGAGAAAGAGGAATACTACCGGTAAAATTAACATATCCTAGACTTACTTGTTGTGCCATAATGATAGGTCTGAGAACTATAGTAGAAAAAAATAAGGGCCTATGAAGAGGTGGAGTAGACAAATTCCTATTTTGTGGGGAAGGTGACCTTTGAACTATTCTACCCCTTCTTCTCCTCCTAGGTGATAACTACAAATATTCAAAAAATCCTTCCTCTATTGTTTTAGATCTTATCGTATTCTTCTCATAAACCCGAGCACTTTCACTACTAGAATAATTTGATTTGAAATTTGGAATCACTAGATATGTAGAAAACATCCTACAAAGGATAAAAATTCTTGAGTCACACATCAAAACTCAACAAAGATGAAAGTAAACCTTTCACTATCCCATCAGGTGTGCCAAAACTGTTGGAGCTCAAAATTGTACCCATCCCAAATTAGATTGAATTGGGGCTTGAGACAACATGAAACTATCTCAAAGTTGTGGGACTCAAACTGAGATAGACCTCTGGAGAAGGCCAAATTCCTCTACCTATTCCTAATGCTAAGAATACTCCTAGAAATGTAAATGCATGTACCTAACACTAACCTAAAAATCAAAGGGACTAGGGAAGAGAGAGATGCATGAAATTGAAATCCTAAAATAAGGGAGGTGATAGCATCAAAAAAGGGGTGGAGATATTTCAAGTGAGTGAAAATAGAAATAAAATGAAGTAGGAGAGGGAAGAGAGAAGTTCCACATTCCAAAACAATGTTCAAATCTCCATTTTCGTAGAGCAAAATAGATTTGAGTCCTGCAAGAAGAAAAAATTATGCTCAATATATTTGCAAATGCAATAGAAGGAAAGAAACACAATATAACACAAGATAGGGCAGAAAAATCCATAAAACATGAATTTTATTTCTCAAAAGGATGTAAAATCCATTACAAAGTAGAGACAAGGCAATAATCCACGTGCGAATACCAAAATATAAGGCCTCGCAGAATCGACAAAAGTTTTGGAACAATTTTGACAGAGTTCCTTTACATTTTAGAACATTCCCCAAAAATGAGGGGGTTTTACATATATATAGAGAATTCACCTCACCTACCATGCATTAATTTCCTGATAGGTAGTTGAGCTACCAATACTACAACCATTAATTCTCAACTCGTAGATAATATTCCTATAATCATCGGTTGCATACTAACCCACCGAAGATCAATTGTTTATTACCAGAGTCGGCTAAAAATAACGGTTCCTTTCTTTTTATAGGTGTCGACCGAAAACATTAATTCTATGGATTCGACATGTGGCGATCTCGGATGGTTACATCTTTCCTTGTAATTGACCGGTAGTGTCTATACTCTAATCACTTTGACCCATGTTGTTTCCTTACAAATCTTCATAATGCCCACCAGTAGAAACTATTCATGTTATCGATTGGTCACATATCCTCTGCTCTATGATCCATTGTCTTCATCGTGATATCGACCAATAGGAATTCTTTATGTTATTAGCTAGTAAAATCTTTACATGCTACCATCCGGTAAGCATTTCTACTATCTCAAACTGTCAACCAAGGCCCCGTCGATATCCTTCATCCCTTCGATTGCAGCTTAGCTTATGTCGCTGTTACCGGCTAGTAATAGTCCATTTTTTAATTATTCGGTAGCATATTTACATTTTATTGGTTGGTAGCATATTTTTTTCATGCAAATTTGCAACAGGGAAATTGGTAATTTCCGAGCACGACAACTATACCCCAGTGTTAAATTTTTCAAGTCTTATCATTTCAAGACACCCTGGGTCAAATCCATCAGTTTGGTAACCCCCTATTTGATGTCAAATTGGTCCCCTATTTTATTTTTAAAATTATATTCATTCCCCTAGGTGATTTTAGGAGTTCTAAAAAGACACTATCTTCTCGGCGAGTTGTGGGAAGGGATATCACCGACCTTCCTAGAGTGGATCAATTCCCTTGAGTAGTAATGAAGGGAAAAATACAACATGGAGGTGAATTGAATACCTTATAACATCAAGGAAATTATTTTGGAAGGTTTGGTGAAGTTTTGAAATACTTGGAGAAGTTTGAGTAAAAACAAGGTTCATAAGCCTAGCCTAGCACCGCATGTGCCTAAAACAACTATTGGACTTCGAAGAAGATTTTGGGAGCTATGAATGGATTTAAAATTAAAAAAATTTATGGAAATAGGATTCCAAGGCCTACATGATGGTGAGATCATATTTTCTACAATACCTTGGCACATAAGATCTGCAGGCGGCTTTTATTAGGCACAAGTGGAGTCTCAAATCAAAAATCATATTTTTTAGGATCATATGGATGAATTAAGATAGGATATACAAACCATTGGATTAAAGATTCCATTTATAGTCATTATTATATAAAATTTCACCAAGAAATTCCACCACGAGCTCAAGTTATCATCGTTCCAAGTTACCCTCTCAAAGGCAGTTCAGGACTTAGTCATTTTCGGGAGGACACGTGTCAGCACCAGGATCCCGACGAAATTTCATGTCCCCAAAGTCCCCGAGGTTAGGTAAACAAACCTTGGAAAAATTTCCCAACCCCATGTGACCTCTGGGACCCTCATGTGACCTCCAAACTTGATAGTTTAGCCCCCAGGTGCATTTTTGGAGAATCCATTCCTCGCCGCCGATCAAGCACCACGTGTCACTCTGGAACCACCATGGAAACTGATTTCCATCATGTTCATGAGGTCAAGGACATAAAACATGGAAAAATTCACCCACCCTCTTCGCGAGTCTTTAGGTCACCCACGTGGTGACTTTCAACCCCTAGTGCTTTAAAACCGATTTCAGAGAACTCATTCCCGCCGTCGATTTCCGCCAAGTGTCTTCCTCTTGACCACTGTGGAATTTGATGTCCCTCATGTCCCTAAGGTTAGAAAAATCAAACATGAAATTTTTTTCCCAACTCCAACTCAAAAATTGATTTTTTTATAAATTAGTTGTTTCTTGTTGCTCCTCCATTACCAAAAGAAAACCGCAGAGAACACCACCCACCACTCCACCATTGCCAAATCTTGAACCAACTCCATTAAAACACATTATACTTCACTACATGATGGAACATAGGTATCATAAGAATAATTCATTGAGATTAGAGGAAGAAATGAAGAACATAGAAAACAAAGGAAATTCCCATTGCCTTGAACACAAAATTTGAAGAAATCTTCCAAACCGAAGCACGGATTGAAAAACCGTTGGTTGCTGAGCTATTCTATCTTGAAGGCCATTAAAAATCATAATATTCAAACCTCCAATTTTTATTAAGGAATTATCACGTTGAATAAATCTCTTTCGGCTCTATGAAGGAAAAGCTTGATTTCCCATCAAAACCATCCCGGAGTGAGGAGAAATTTCATGTGAAGCACCATAATGAAAAACCTATCACACTAGAGTTGATTTCATCATGAACAGAGAAAAAAACTAGACCTTCTAATATTAAGCTCCATTAATGGCCACCATGACATAGTAGTGGAAAAAATCAGTGAGCTACCTCTCCACTTCTCAAGGTTCTAGTGGGTGAAATTACACGAAACATGGAGGGAATGATCGTTGAAAAATATAGTTTTGCGTGAACTAGTTTTCATGCCATGAAGTCCGTATTTTTTAGGGTTATGAAGGGATGTATTTTTGTCAAGTATTCTTCCTATTTTAAGAAATTTTCAAATTCCTGAAGATCCAAGCAGTAAAATCATCCGAAATTCAGAGGGAAGGATCTCCAAAAAATCTAGTTTCTCTCAAACTAGCTTTTTGACGATGAAGCCCCTATTATCTCAAGATATGAAGGGTTGTGTTTTTTTTCAGTATTATACGCCCACTGATGAAAATATATTTTTCCCACTTGATCAAATGAAGGAATTACTCAAAATTCAGAGCGTGAATTTTAAGACTCGTTTTGTCACAATTTGACATTCATGGAACACTTACTAAAAATAACATGTCTCCATGTATAGGGTTATGTTACTTTGGGTAAGCCACCATTTGAATATTCCATGAAAAAGGTGGTGAAAAAAGAGGGATTTTCATAGGAAAATTCATCAAACAGTTCATCTCAACTCCTAATCTGCACTTACTAAAAATAACAGGTTGTTCTGAAAGGGCAAGTTTGGCACAATGGAACATTAAGGAATGATCATTCAGGTCAACATCATCATGTAAGATAATCTTATGAATTTCTCATGGGGAATGTGAGATCCACCTTAGATAATTCAAGAGTGTCTCCCAAAATTCACTCCATGACTCAAGTTGCAGGAGTATCTTGTGTGGGGTAAAAGTTGCGGTTATCAACAACACCATTTGGCAATGTTTTTAAAAACTCATTCCAAAGAATCTGTGAGCCCATTTGAAGGAGTTTTCCATGAGTTTGAAGATTTAGAGTTTCATCGCATCGAGATTTAAATCAAAAAGGATCATCAAACTTCATCAGGGGCAACATCTCCTCCTCTTCTCACTCTTCCCTCTCCCTAACTTTCTCTCTCTTCAAATGTTCTAATTCTTCCTTGGGGTTTGCACTTTTTGATATGCCTTTAAGTCACCTAAAAGTGACTTTAGAAATAGAATGTAAATAAAGACACCTTGATTTTATAAAAGGGACTTAAATATTTGATAGGAATATGAATAGTCTAAATTTAAAAATAAGGCATATGGAGGGTCATGAGGAAGATGAAAAGTCACCTCTCATTCTATAAATTGTAACGCCATTCCCATTTCAAAGGGTTTGCGATTGATCTTGTAAAATCAAGAGTGCATTGTACCTAGAGAAAGAAAAGGAGATAGCCATTTTCCTCTATTTTCCCCTTCTCAAAAATGTCTTCTATTCCCACACTATGTATAAATTCTGCTTGAGCTTCAATAAAGGAAGAAGGAATTTTAGCCTCTTTGATTGAGGAGTTTATTGGTACTTTGTGTTCATTAAGCTCTATTTAGTCTTGTTGTTGTTTTACAATTTTTTTTTCTTTTGAAATTAAAGTACATGTAATGAAAATTCTAACTGGTGTGTGCAAGTATCTGATTTTCTACTTGCAACATTGGTTCTCCTACCTCAATTCTCACTCCCTTTCCCACTTCCAAAAAAATTCTTCCCTAGAAAGAGATTGCTAGCTTTGCCGCAAGGTCAGTGGAGTGCCCCTGTTGGATCCCTGGTCGAAATGCCACCATAAAAATCCACATTTTCTCATGCATGCACATACGACAACCGCTGCATTGATTAAGTAGAGGGACTTATATTCCCGAGCATTGGCAAAAATCCTCAATTTTTTCCACCTAAATTGTTTTCTCACCAACAGCTGATTTTTGGCACACACCATGGGGTAGATTTAGCAACATCTCACCCAAAAATATGACCGTAAGGTCTTAAAGTACCAAAAAGTGAAATATTGAAAAAACAAAAAAAAGGAGTTCATGAAATTCTATTGTAAAAAGATACACTATTGGTTTATGCATGTGACTTTTCACATTCCATAGTGTCTTTTTGTGTTCACACCGCAAAAGTTTCCAAAAGCTGGCTAAAGGAAGATACACCAAGTTGAGCAGGTCAAGAGGTGTTGCTGATTCCAATTTTGAGGATTTGTAAAATCAACAAGAATGAATTAGAGATAATCCATACTTCTTCTCTCAAGCTTCCTCTTCATCTGGCTCTTCAAGAAGTTCACTTGGAAATCCTATCAAAATTTCGTTGATACTCCCCTTCAAATTCTCTCATTTTTCAATCACCCTTGAGCATTGAGTTCCCAAAAGAAGAATAATTTGTAGAATCAAGAGCTGAAGCAGAAGCAGAAATGATAATGGAAGATGAAGTAGAAAGACCTCAACCCATTGTTCCATGGGGTATAAATACAGACCACTTTCTCTTGAAACTCCTCTTCATGATATACCAACAATTTCCCGTAAGAACTTGCCAAATTTCAAATGTGACAAAACAAAACATCCTGAAGAACACATCATTTCCTTCACAACATCATGTGGAATTCTTGGTGTCCAACATGAAGATGTTGTTGTAAGATTGTTCACGGAGTCTCTCCTACAAAAAGCAGTGGAATGGTTCTACCTTCTGCCTGCCCAATCCATAACTAGTTGGAATGACATCATAGCTACCTTCGAGGAAATATTTAAATCAACTGAAGACTGTCAGGACCTCCTAGTGTAGTTGGCTTAAATGAAAAAAAAGGATAAAATGAAACTATGAGAGACTTCATGGATGGTTTTAACCAGTTACTTTGCAGGATACCTGAAGAGGATCCACCATCTGAAAACAATGTCAAGGGATTCTTAATCAACGCTCAATCACCAGAGGTAGAATTTCTCCTACGAAGAGTTCAACCAAGGGATATTTTAGAAGAAAAAATATTGGCCATTGAACTTGATGACAATCCCATCATATCTAGAAAGATCAAGAATCCCTCAAAGGGTAAAGCTCAACGTCCTGGAGATGAAAGAAAAAATACTTTAATGCAAAAAATGGCGAATGAAATGGTGTCATTAAGGAGGGAAATATCGAACAATTTTCTTCTCAAAGAAGAAACAAAAATCAGATTGCAAGAGCACCCCAAAGGCTCACCTTGGAGGCCCCTCTCGTGAACCTAAATTCCAGATTTCAAGAAAGTGAAGAAGATCTTGGACAAGAAAGTGAAGGTGGAAACTTCCTAGAGATCGATGAAATCGAGGATGATAGATAAATTAGATTTTTTGAGTATTCTAGAGGTGATGAAGAAGATGAAGAGGATGCACTGGTTTCTCATGTGCGGTATTCGCTCATTCTAAGTATGAGAAAAGAGCATATCCCTCCACTATTGTGAAAGAAAAGAATTTTGATGATCCTCATGTGGTGACTCGCAAAACAAAATAATCGGTTGAGGATCCCCACTTCTATCTTCCATGAAGTCCGCATTGTTGGAGCCTCGATCCCATAGCAAGTAAGAAGTCTACCATAATCCCAAGTAAGTCTTCTTGATGTCTCTTCCAAATATAAATCTAAATATGATCCTGTAAAATATAATACCTTGAAATCTCCTAGTGTGTCATTCAAAATACCCACCATTCCTCAAACATCAAATCCTACTCCCAAGCTTATCCAGACTCCAAAATCAGTCCCTTCACCCCCTTGTCATCGTGCATCCGCTCCTTTTGATTTCATAGAATATGTGAAAAAAAAATTCATAATTACTAAAACCGAATATTTGCACACTCATCCTAAACAATTTGACAGGTTTGTCCGATACATCAGAAATGGTAGTCCAACACCCAATGATGTAGCTCATCATCCTAAAGGAATAGTACCAAATCCACCTACACTTCCCTCACAGAACATGCTTTCTCTGAGTGCATCAAAGAATGATAAAGTTGAAACTTTCTACATCTCCCTTCTTGTTAGATAATATGTATTGAATAATTGCATAATAAATTCTGGTGCCTCGACAATGTGATGCCTTTAAATGTCGCCAAGGATCTCAAAATTACCATGATTCCACCCAGTGGCTCTTGTTACTCTTTGGAGTCAAAAGAGGTCTCAATTATAGGGAAGGTCAAAGATGCATAGGTAGATCTTGCCAGATTTCCAGACAAGAAAGTTTCAATGATGATTTTTGTAGTAGACATCCCAGCCTCATTCAAAATGTTGTTGAGTAGAAATTTCTACTGAGACTTGGGAGGTAAAATTTAGATGAATTGGCCATCCACAACCATACCAATGAAGCGAGACATGGAGAAATTACTTCCCAAGAAGAAGATGAGGTACACGGTATGAAAGACCGAAAGCCCATAATCTAACATCTTGTATCAAGGTAGTAGACAGATGAATCACTTTGTGACAACCGAGGAAGAAGAGGATATCCCCATATTGATAGGTCCATACATACCTTCCCAGAGATATTTGGACTTTGAAGAAGAATTCAGGAGATTCGAGTTACAAGATGGAAACCCCAAATTACTAGACGATGCAAACCATGAGGGAGAGGGGATGATTCTTGATGATTTTCAAGAATATAAATCAAATTATATGCTTTTCCAAGATAAGGAGTCATTCTCATCCCCATTTGGGGATGAGGATGATCTCGATCAAAGCCATCTATGGAGAGAAAAAAATCATCTTATGATGAGCTCGTGAAGGTTTGAAAGAAATGTCTGACAAGAAATTCTCGAGTCAGAAGAAATCGAAGATCCCGATCTTAGTCTTGAGCTCCTGATGCAAGCCAAAAATCTACAAGACAAGTGTGAATCTGATTTGGAAGTCTTAACCAATGTGAAGGTTGGCCATATTGAGATAAGGCAAGATGAAAAATATGATGCCACTCTTGAGCTAATGATTGATGGATGTAATAACGAAGTGGAGATATTTTTGTCCCATTTGAAGATGAAGACTCTTTCCATGATGAAGAAATTGAATCAAGGAGTTTTGAGACCTCTAAAGATGAAGATCTTTTTGATGAAGGATCGGTAGAGTGCATAAATTCCTAAGATGATGAGGTAATCCCTCCAGATAGTTTCCTTGAGATGAAAAATAAAGATTCTTCAAAGGCGTAAAAAGAGGAGCTACAAGAAACGATGAAGTGTAACTCCGTGTAAGAAATCTTAGATGCAATAGAATTTGCGGAAGACCCGAGCTTATTCTTGATCTCTTCACTCGTCTTTATGGACATACATGATAATTATGATTTTTCCTCCAATCCTTCCTTCATTACTCAAATGCCTCACTATGGAGTAGAGATAAAATATGAATCTAAGGTTTCACATGGAGAAGACATGAATGAGCATAAAAATGGGAAAGACAAGAACCCATAATATTCAAGTAATTTGAATGAAAAGCAGCCCAGGGGCAGCAATAACATGATCAGTGAAGAATCATCTATGTGGAGAAATGCGGAATGCAAATCTGGGAACTATGCAACTGATTTTAAAGAACATGAAGGTAGTGGAATTTCCAAGCAATGAATTGAGCCTCAAGAAGCTCACATGGAATCACTCCTACCAAGTACACAAACAATTGTGAAAGCACCTAGATTTCATAAATAGCTAAGGAGGAGGATACTTTCTAGAACCCATCAATGGCTTTGTAGAACATCATCATTCGGTGTTGCCTCTTTAGGGGTAAATTTTGAGAAATGAAAAGTACTTTAGTGAAAGTGGGTTGTCCCCCACCTTGTACTATAGGTGATTTTTAGGCGTGTTTCCTTTCTGTTGCATGTGTTTACCTTAACGTTGTGTGTCGTGTGTTTCCTTTTTACGGGTTTTGTGTGTGTGTGTGTGTGTTTCCTTCTTCTAATCTTCCTTTCTAGAGGTTGTACATGAATCCCCAAGGAAAATGGATAAGGCACTTTGGTAAACAAATTATATGGTCCAAAATTGAGATTTCGGGAGTTCTCATGCCTTATCTTCATTGTACTTAGTACATGTCATTTCCCAAGATAGAGCCAACTTTTGTCGTGAAAATTTACAACAGGAAATTGAAAATTTCTAAGCATGACAACTATACCCCAGTGTCAAATTTTTCAAGTCCTATCATTTCAAGACACCCCGGGTCAAATCCATCAGTTTGGTCACCCCATATTTGATGTAAAATTGGTCCCTTAGGTGATTTAGGAAATTTGGTTCATTCCCCCTAGGTGATTTTAGGGAGTTCAAAAGACACTATCTTCGGCGAGTTATGGGAAGGGCTATCACTGGCCTTCCTAGAGCTAGATCAACCCCCTGGAGTGGAATGGAAGGGAAAAATCCAAAATAGAGGTGAATTGAGAACCTTAGAACATCATGGAAATTATTTTGGAAGGTTTTGTGAAGTTTTGAAAGACTTGGAGCAGTCTGAGTAAAAATAGGGTTCACAAGCCTAGGTAGTGCACATACCTAAAAATACTGCTGGGATTTAGAAGAAGATCTTGGGAGCTTCGGATGGAGTTAGATGTAAAACAAAAAATTTACAAAAATATAATTCTAAGGTCTACATGACGGTGAATTCTTATTTTTCACAACACCTTGGCGCATAAGATCTGCATGTGGTTTTTATCAGACACAAGTGGAGTCTTAAATCAAAAATCATATTTTTAATGGATCCAATGGATGTATCAAGACAAGATATACCCACCATTGGATTAAGAATTCCATTTCTAGTCAGGATCATATAAAATTTCACCAATAAATTCCACTAAGAGCTCAAGTTATCATCGTTCCAAGTTACCCTCTCAAAGGCAGTTCATGACTTAGTCATTTTTCGGGAGGACACGCACAAGACCAGCAGCTTGGTGGGATTTCATGTCCCCGAAATATCTGAGATTAGGTACACCAACTTTGGAAAAATTAACCTCGGATATTTAACCCCTAGGTGCATTTTTGGAGCATCCATATCCTCCTGTAGTCGTGGATCAAGTGCCACGTATTAGATCTAGGATCACCGTGAAACCGATGTCCCTCATTTCCCTAAGGTCAGGGACATGAGACATGTAAAAATGTACCTAGCCTTGATGGGGAGTGTTTTGGTCACCCACGTGACCAACTTTCAGCCCACATGAGTGCTTTAAAGCTAATTTTGGAGCACTCATTCCCTACTGTCGGATATCCACCACGTGTCGTCCTCTTGAACACCGTGGAATATTTTGTCCTCACATCCCTGAGGTCAAGGAAATAAAACATGAAAAAATGTTCCCAATTCCAACTCAAAAAATTGAATTTTTTTCTAACTGTTAGTTGCTTCTTGTTGCTTCTCTATTACCAAAAGAAAACTATAGAGAACACCAATCCACCATTGCCAAATCTTAAACCAGCTCCATTAAAACACATTATCCTTCACTCCATGATGGTACATAGGTATCATAATAATAATTCATCAAGATAAGAAGAATAAATGAAGAATATAGAAGAAGAACAATGGAAATCCCCATTGCCATGAAAACAAAATTTGAAGAAATATTCCAAACCGGAGCAAGGATTGAAAAACCATTGGTTCATGAGTTTTTTTCTCTTCAAGGCCATTAAAAATCATATTCAAACCTATAATTTGATGTAAGGAATTCTTGTAGCAAATAAATCCTCTTTCCGGCTCTACGAAGGAAAAACTTGATTTCCCATAAAACCATCACCGGATTGAAGAGAAATTTCATGTGAAGCACCATAATGAAAAACCTATCACAATAAAGTTTATTTCATCGTGAACGGAGACAAAAACAAGACTTGAAAAGTTTAAGCTCTGTTAATGGCCACTATGACATAGTGTTGGACAAATTCAGTGAGCTACCTCTCCACTTCTCAACGTTTCCAGTGGGCAAAATCGCACGAAAATTGGAGGGAATGATCATTGAAAAATCTAGTTTCGCGTGAACTAGTTTTCACGCCATGAAGTACCTATTTTTAGGGATATGGAGGGCTGTGTTTTTTGTCAGCATTCTTCCCTCTTCGAATAAATTTTCAAATTCCCGAAGATCCGGCGGGTGAAATCATCCAAAATTCAGAGGGAAGGATCTCCAAAAAATCTAGTTTCTCTCAAACTAGTTTTTCATGATGAAGTCCCTACTTTTTAGGGATATGGAGGGATGTGCTTTTTGTTAGTATTCTTCCCCTACCAGTGAATAAATCATTTTCCCACTTGTTCAGATGAAGGAATTACTCAAAATTTGGAGCGTGGAACCCTGGAATAAAACCTAGAATTTCAAGACCCATTTTGTCGCAATTCGACATTTGTGGCACACTTACTAAAAATAACATGTCTCCATGCATATGGGTCTATTAATTTAGGTAAGACACTATTTGAAGATTCCATTAAGAAGTGGTGAAAAAAAGGGATTATTGCAAGAAAATTCATCAAACAGTTCATCTCGATTCGCAATCCACACTTACTAAAAATAGCAAGTTGTTCTGAAAGGGAAAGTTTGGCACAATGAGACATTAAGGAATGATCATTCAGGTCAACATCATCATACAATATCATCATAGGAATTTCTCATGGGGAATGCAAGATTCACCTTAGATAATTCAACAATGTCTCCCAACATTCACTCCATGAATCGAGCTATAGGAGTATCTTGTGCAGGGTAGAATTTCTGGTCATCGACAACACCATTTGGAAATGTTTTTAAACACACATTCCAAAGCATCTATGAGCCCATTTGAAGGATTTTTCCATGAGTTTGAATATTCAAATTTTCATTGCATCAAATCTTTCAATCAATGAGGATTATCAGACTTAATCAGGGGCAACATCTCCTCCTCTTCTCGACTTCCCTCTCCCCAAATTTCTCTCTCTTCAAATGTTCTAATTCTTTGTTGGGGTTTGCACTTTTTGATATGCCTTTAAGTCACCTAAAAGTGACTTTAGAAACATAATGTAAATTAAGTCACCTTGATTTTATAAAAGGGACTTAAATATTTGATAGGAATATGAATAGTCTAAAGTTATAAATAAGGCATATGGAGGGTCATGAGGAAGATGATAAGTCACCTCTCATTCTATAAATTGTAATGCCATTCCCATTTCAAAGGGTTGACAATTGATCTTGTAAACTCAAGAGTGTATTATACCTAGAGAAAGCAAAGGAGATAGCCATTTTTCTTCTATTTTCCCATTCTCAAAAATGTCTTCTATTCCCACACTATGTACAAATTCTGCTTGAGCTTTAATAAAGGAAGAAGAAATTTTAGCCTCTTTGATTGAGGATTTTATTGGTACTTTGTGTTCATTAAGCTCTATTTAGTCTTGTTGTTTTTCAAAAAAATTTCTTTGAAATTCAAGTGCATGTAATGAAACTTCTAACTAGTGTGTGCAAGTATCGTATTTTCTACTTACAAAATTGGTTCTCCTATCTCAATTCTCACTCCCTTTCCCACTTTCAGAGAAATTCTTCCCTAACAAGAGATTGATAGCTTTGTCATAGTGGTCGGTGGAGTGCTTTGTTGTTGGATCCCTAGTCAAAAGGCCACCACAGTAAATCCATATTTTCTCACGCATGCACATATAGAAGCTACTACCGGTTAAGTAGAGGGACTTAGATTCCCAAAGTGTTAGCAATAAATCTACAAGTTTTTCCACTGAAAATTTTTCTCATCAACACATCTCTTCTCCCATGATCATCAGTATGATTTTCCATTACCCCACTCGACGCATTAAATAGACTCGAACACAACTCATCCGTAAGTCAGGAAAAACATCCATGAATTACCTGGTATTTTCCATACACTACACTCCATCTTATAGCCATGCCCAAGTATTTTGAGTTTTCCAATTTGTAGGGATGCATAATTAGATAACAATCCGCACTAAATCTAGGGGTTGATTCTCCTTGTTGTGTTAATACTCAAATAAATTTGAAACATGGCTATAATAATTTTTTTTTTTCAAAGTGGGTTTTCTTCCCCTTGAATTTTTTCCACTTATATCTTGTGTCCATGTCTTTTTGTGCTATCATTTTCTTAAATGGTTATGTTTCTTAAGTTTTCATTCTTAAATATCGAATGGTTGATGGATTCAAACATTGAAGTGAAAGAGTGATTTATTGTCCACTAAGTCACCCCCTCCCTCTTAGTGGTTGTGCTTGCAACAATTGGTATCCGAGAAAATCCTTTACGTAAATATTAACAAGATTGAGTTGATCCTCACGAAGCACAAGATGGATAAGTAGTTGAGTAGAGAGTGTCAAGAGTTAAGATCATCTATCAAAAAGGTTGGAGAAATCATCATGGAGCTTAGAAGTCAGTTAGAGGTTGCAATAAAAGTTTGAGTGCAAAGTAAGATGAGTGTAACTATTTTAATTCCAAACCATGCCCCTTAGAAGTTAGTTTCAACACCGCTTATGATAATATTGGAAATGAAGAGGCTAAAGTATATTTGTATGCTGAATTGATGATCCATAAACACCAAGAAAATACACTACTATTTTACCGCATACAAGGATATTGTTATAATTATCGATTTTCAACTTTTAATGACCTTGAACCGATTAAAATTATGATTAATTTTTGATTTAGATATGAGCCAAAGGTATTTAAACAATGAATTTAAGCATTCATCTCATTTTTCCTTTTGATTCACTTAGATTTTCATTTTTACCTAATTTAATAAAATTCCGTAAATTGTCAAAAATAATTAATTTGCCTCCAAAAACTAAATTATGAATTAAACAACAGAAAATTTACTGAAATCAAAAAGGAAAATCAAAATAACATGAAAAAGGGATTGTTTATGGGGTTTGAAAATTCCTACGCCCTGTGGTTCCTTTAGAGTTGATCCATTAATGTTTGGATTTTCAATTACAATCAAATTATTACAAACCAATGAAGCATATAAAACATGCGAGAAGTATCTAAGAACAATTGAGCTATGAAAACAATCAGTTTTTTCTCTATGTGTTTGTTCTTGGATTCACAATTGATTTTTCTTCTAGTTCACCAAAAAGATGCATATAAATATTTACAAAATCGGTGTACGAGATCCAAAATAGAAGGATGAATATATCACCAGGAGCTTATCTAAATTTTTAGAAACTTCCTAGTCTTTCCCGAGACTTGGTTTTTAAGTTCCTCAAAAATGTGGATTTCTTAAACTGTTATGTTATTGTTTATTTCACAGTCCCTACACAAATCTTGCTCAAATATAAATTTCCTCTATTCATAGCTTGGTCATTGCATGTGCATGGTTTGGTAGTATAATATATTTTTATAATTCAATTGGTTAGGGGGTCGAGCCCCACTAACCACTTCTGTATTTGTTTAAGCATGTGTTGGGAGAAATCCCACATTTATAGGGTGGTTAAAAAATAGATTGTTTAAGTATGGATGGGTGGATAGAAATTGTTGGCTTCACTACATTTTTCAAGTGGGCGTAGGTGTTTGTGGAAATTTTTGGACACCTTGTGGGGAGGCCATTGAATCATGAGATGTTTTTAACACTCAGTTTGGTTGGCAAGCTATGTTTGGCACCCGAGCTATGTTGATTGTTAGTGAACTGGCACGGTAGTGTGGGTTGTCTAAAGCATGTTGAGTTGGCTAGTCATAATCTTAACTCGGTCAGCCGACATGGGTTAGATCTACTCGGTGAGTCGGGTTGTTCATGAGGCAACATTACAATGTGGAACACTGAAATTTCAATTATTTTCTATATTAATAATACCATATAAATCCTTATATGAATAAGTAAATATATATATAGAATTGCGGAAAAAAATTATAAAGGAAAGGCGAAAAAGGAACCCCTCCTCAAAAAGAGTGTGTCAACCCCGGTTAATGGATCCTAACCGTAAAATAACGCATCCATCCATCTAAAAATGAGTGTCAAATACTAGAGTCATAAAACAAATTTTTACTCAAAACCTAATTGCCACTTTTCACCTTGTAATTGGTCCACTTAGTGAATGTGCATGTCTCCATGTTATCTCAGACCTACACACATACCCAATTTTTGTCAATTTGCTAAATATTTCATTGTATGATAACTTTCGTCTGACAACCTCCATTTTTCAATGTTACTTATACCATTGGAAATATCTCAAAGTTTTTTTGTATTGTTATGGTTTAGGAGAACCTGAGAACATCTCAATTTTCAAATTTTCCTCTGGATGAAACCTCCCTAATAAGAGCCTTTTGGTCCCCAAAAGTAAACACACCCACTAAATCTACTAATAGGTTCTTTGCATATCACCAACATATATAACCAATTTATAGCATGATAAGTTTAAAAATTGAAATTATATATTAAAAATCCATCATATAAATGGATTAGTTAAAATAGACACAAAATTCGAACACCAGAAAATATGTCCAACTAAATCAATGACCAATATTGTAACTTCTTAAATAAACCAATATGATATGGAAAAAAATGCCCATAATAATATGTTGTTCATTGATCCTGTACCACTTTCAACTCTGTTAAATCACCAAGTTGAACTTGCATAATATTTGTTAGTTTAATGGATGTACACCCTATTTGTAACCATGTTTTACAATTTGCAAATAATTAAGCCCAAATTAAGGGACTTATAAAATGTGCAAAAATCATACATGGCTACAAAAAGTTTGTATAATCATTACAATTACAAACAGTGCATGTTAAGGGCCTTATAAGCCACCAATATTTGCACAATATACATGAAAACATTATAATCGAATGGAAATATTGTAAATAATGTTGTCAAGATTCAAAATGAAGTTTTCCAAAACCATAACAAGAGAAAATAATCCAAGTATGATAAACCTATCACTCAGATTTTCTCTTCAACTTATTCCAAGAAACATTCAAATCTTAAAAACATGGGAGAATTTTTCCTTTTAACAAATCAACAGGAATCCCAAAATGGCTTTGAAAATTTGCATGCTAATCAACTATCACAACTATAAAAACATGAAACTAAGGAACTATTTTCCAATCCACTTAATTGGATTAGCATTTGTACATGATTTATATCCCTTAGAATTTTACGAAACATCTATACGGATCATAATTAAAACTTGTGGTTTTACATTGATTTCCTTATTAAAATTTTTCTAATATTGTCTAGGATGAAGCTGCCATAAATTGTCATTCTCATGACCTTTATTGTTACAATGAGAAAAAAATATTTTGTCCACATTTTTAGGAAACTTTCCCGAACTACCATTTTCTAAACCCTGTCAGAGAGTGTTTTTTCAAAATATTTCCCAAAACATATTTACATTTCCTAGATTTGGCTACATAGTGCTTAGACATTCCATAGAAAGTGCATGGTTAATTGTATCAATTTTTCTAAATATCATAGCCATGTTGCTTAAACTAAAATAATAGATCAAAAGTTTTACCATTTTTCTTATGATTATGATAATGAGTAGGAGGAGGAATCTCATTACCTCGTCTATATGATTTCTTACGAATTTTGTCTTGGGATGATGGTTCAACATTTTCCTGCAAGTCTAGTGGGGTAATATCTTGGTTGTTAGAATATTTTCTCCGTTCGGTGGCCTTAGAGAATTATCCAATTTCCATTCCTAAACTAGAATATCCCAAAACCGCAAAATGAGGATGATCCTTGACTGTATTGGGTTAGCAATTCATTCGTCATCCTTACCAAAGCCTCTTCCATCAAATCCTATCTTAATTAACAAATTAGATATAATGATCTTAGTTTATTTTTCAAAATCACTTAGAGCATTAATCGAATATGAATTTGATTGAAAACAGAATCACATGGTGAAATATTTACAATGCACTCATCTGTCATGGTTTCTACATCTGAAGTGGAAGGTAATTCCTAATTTGACTCACCACAAGTATAATACCATCAAGATCTCATCCTCGATTCCAAATCTAATTTAAATTTTTAAATTTTTACCTTAAGTGAAAATATATTTCATCCAAGTAAAACATTATCATCCTAAATTTTTCTCTTCATGCTTTCAAGCTCTTTCATCCTCTCTCATTTTAAGGCTTTCCCCATGGCTGCATGTAAAAACTATCCTTCCAAACTCTACACACCTTGTAATTAGGAGATCAACACGCCAAAAATATGAAATCAAAAACTAATATCATATGAAAATAAAATAAAAACACACCGAGTCTAACCCGCTCGATACAAAAATATGATTCGTAAACACTAGCAAAAATCCACTACTAGTTTACCGCTTACATGGATCATTTTATACTTATTAGTTATCAATTGTTTATGACACTTGAACCGATTAAAAATATGATTAATTTATGATTTAGATATGATCCAAAAGTATTTAAAAAATAATTACAATTGAATGTTATCATTCATCCCACTTGTCCTTTTGAATCACTTATATTTTTTGTTTTACTGATTCTATCAAATTACCGTAAATTGTCAAAACTTATTAATTTGATTCCAAAAATTGAATTCTGAATTAGACAACTAAACATATACTAAAATCATAAAGTAAAATTAGAATAACATGACACAAGGATTTTTACAGGGTTTGAAAATTCCTACATCCTTGGGCTCGTTTAGAACCGATCCATTAATTGTTATATATTTTTATTATAATTAGATTCTTACAAATCAAATAATGAACCATATAAAACATAAAAGAAGTCTCTAATAAATTTTGAGATCTTAAAACAAACAATGTTTTATCTCTATCTTTGATCTTGGCTTCACAATTTATTTTTCTTCCAGTTCACCGATAAAATATGAAAAAAAATCTTCACAAAATCAGCATATGAACTCCAAAATAGAAGAATGAATATACCATCAAGAGAGTCTTTTAATTATGAGTAAATTCCTAGTTTTCCCTGAGACCTAATTTTTTTCCTAAGTGCCTCAAAAATGTGGATTTCTAAAATTGTTATGTTATTTTCTATTTCACAAATTCCCTACAAAAATCTTGTTCAAATAGAAATTTTCTCTATTCATAGCTTGGTCACTGCATGTGGTCTAGTGACATGTCCTATTTTTAGAATTCAATTGGTTAGGGGTTCAAGCAACACTAACCACTTCTTGATTTTGTTTAAGCCTATGTTGGGAGAAATCCCACATTTATAGGGTAGTTGGAAAATAGATTGTTTAAGTATGGTTGGGCGAGATAGGATTTTTTTTCTTGGATGCATTTTGTTAAGTTCCACGTAGGTGGTTGGGAAAAATTTTGGATGCCATGTGGAGAGGTCATTGAATGGTGATCTATGTTTAACACTTGGTTTAGTTGATGAGCTATGTTTGTCACCCAAGATATGTAGGTAGTTGGTGAGTGGCATAGTGGTGTGGGTTGTCTAAAGCATGGTGAGTTGGCTAGTGGTCAACTAGGTTTGGTTGGTTGAGCTGGGTTAGCTCAACTATCGAGTCGGAGTTGTCCATTAAGGAAACATTACAATGTAAAACAACGTAATTTTAATTATTTGTTATATACATAATCCCACATGTGTACTTGATATGAATAACATAAGAATATATATATATATATATATAATCATGGCAATAAGAATATGAAGAAAAGGTGGAAAAGGCACCCCTCCTCAAATAGAGTGTGTTGACCCTAACCGAGGGCCCCCCCTGAGAAAATTGTGGGGCACACCCATCCGAAAATGAGCGTCGAATACGAAAGTCACAAAACCAATTTTTAGGTGAAACCTCATTGCCACTTGTCACCTATTGATAGGTCCACTTAGAGGATGTGCACACATCCATGTTAGCTCATTCCTATGCAAAGACCTAATGTTTTCCTAGTTTTCCAAATATTTTAGTGTGTGAAAAATTTCACATATGACCTCCATTTTTGGGTTCCTTATACCGTCGAAAATATCTCGTAGTGTTCTTTTAGGTTGTAATGGTTTAGGGAGAACTTAAGAACATACAAAGTTATAAATTGTCCTCTGGATCAATGGGTGCATCAAATAATGAAGAAATAAAAGTTGGGGTCTATAATCAATGAATATGAAGAGAGTATAAAGGATTATGAGACCCAAGTTGAGTCTATGCAAACAATACTTAAATCCAAGGATGGTGAATTTAACAAGATAAAGTATGAAG
This sequence comes from Taxus wallichiana var. yunnanensis, assembly GCA_018340775.1. NCBI lineage: Eukaryota > Viridiplantae > Streptophyta > Pinopsida > Cupressales > Taxaceae > Taxus > Taxus wallichiana. The sequence continues at coordinate 348,270,041 of CM031244.1, read as the reverse complement.
TATAATCCCTAAAGGATAAATAGGATGAGTGTATAAGTTATGAAGTTCAATTATGAAGAATTTAAAATTAGTGTTGGAGAAAATATCTAGCAAGATGAAGTCTTATGAGAGGTTTGAGAAGAGTTCCAAAGATATAGATAATATTTTGAGTAGTCAAAAGGCTTCAAGAGATAGGATAGGATAGGTTTCAAGGAATACCTAGTGAATGATGATACAATACAAGAATAACCTATTCAAATCAAGGAGGTTGCTAGCATGAACAACATGAGATCTGAATCCATTAGGAAGCTAATGTAAAGAGGTATGCAAGTTATTTTCATGGTTATTGTTATTCTTGCAATGGTTTTGATCATAGGGAAAAAGAATGTAGATGGTTTTTTAGTGGTGCATATGCATGAAGTAATGGAAGATATCACATTATTCATCAGTCAAGAGGTATCGATGATATTTTTTTCCATAATTTTCACCACAAGTTTCATACAAAAAGGTTTTATTTTCATGAATCATCAATGCATGTCAAGAAAGTGTAAATCCCCAAAGTTAAAAAAGTATGGATGCCAAGGATATTCAAATAGAAATCAAGTTCAATAAAATACGTTAAGAAGCTTGTGTAGACATGAAGTCATGCACTTTGGGTAATTATTTAGTCTTGGTTACATACTACTATTCATATGATTCTTGAGTGTGAAAACTAGTAATTAACCCATGCATTTGGCCACTTTATTTTGCTCTATGATTCTTCTTTCGGTGTTATAGCCATACTTTCTCAAGTATGTCATTTCATCCTTCATCATTTTTTATTCTAGAAATAAGAGCCCATCCAAGACACCGGCGTCAGGTACCCTCATCCCCTCTAGATGCCCCTATCCCCTTTACACTTTGATCTCACTTTTTGGGTCCTTTATAGCTGTTTGAGAAATTTATTTTTGGTAGTCACATTTTCTCGGTGTTAATTCCAAAATTCAAATAGGATAACCATATAAATATAAATTTATGTGAACATAATGAGGGAACAAACACTAAGCATTACTATCTCCACTTAGGGTTGAATCCATCAAAGGCTTCTATTACTTAATTTGCATCCATCTAGCTCAATCACAAGCAACAAAAGCTGATTCATCTACATCAGAAATCATAGGAGGTAATTTTATTATATTTCATTCACACATTATTTACATTCTACATCTATTTATTTCTCACTACTCACAAAGTGTGACACCCATAAGAACACTTAGGGCACAATTATGTACATATGCACACACAACTACGGTGGGTCCGAGATGTAGTGCAACACTCGAGTTAATAATTCCACCATTATGGCTACCGAGGATAGTCTAACCCCTTCATATGCATCTTTCTTTTTTATGGATTTGATGATTTTCTTGGGGTTTTGTAGGTGATTTATTTATTGCAGGTATATAATGACATTTGTGATCATGCAACGACATACATGCGAATAAAGGAAAATACAATTAAATATATGGAGATACATCGAGGAGGTTTACAAAGAAGTTTCACATATGAGGGCACCCCAAGTGACCCAATCCTTTTACATGCACCCCTGATCTATCTAGAAAAATCAAATATGCATTTTCTCAAGCTCATGTGCTTTGAGGTTTCCTCCTTATGTTCAGCCAAGTATCATCTGCAACGCATTCCAACAACATCTTAGAATAAAATAAGGCTCTTCTAACCCTCTTTGCACATTATGGTTTCATATTTTCATAACTTATTTTCTTGTCTCTATTTCAGTTATTTCATTACTCATTTTTTTACTTCTCTCATAACATTTAGATTAGGATAATATATTCCACATTATCATAATCATTTTGGTGAAACCAACTCGTGATCGTATTTTGCATCATCCTTTCGTACACCATATTTTCTATCATGGATTCTAAAATTACTAAAATTTATTTATATGATTTGCTTAAGATGCATCCCAATTTCTAAGCTATTTTAAAATAATCCTTAGACACCATGTATCTTCCTAAGGATATTCTACGACAATAAATAATTCATGTTTTCGATCACTTATTTGATGATCCTAGTCTTCATGATCCTCCATCCAATAAATCTATGTTGGAATCAATTTAAAAATTTATTCTTTATTTAAATACAAATTTAAGGCTATGAAATCCATGATGAAATCTCTCAAATTTTAAATCCAACATCTTAAGGATGCTTCTCGGGCTCATGTTTGTTCTCTTTCTACACCTCATTCTCATTCTATGTTTATGCATGTGCTCATATTAGTAATCCTCAATTCATAACATTACCAGATCCTATAACCTTTGATCACAGTACTAAAAACATGACACTCTTACTTATCTTATTAGTCATCAATGGATCACTTTACCGCCTACTCATTACTATCCTCCTTATCGTCTAACAAAATATCAAGGTCATCTATATTGCAATCAGCATGAAATCAATGGACATAATGACAATTATTGATAAAACTTACAATGAAGAATAAAACATGTTGAGCATCAAGGCTTTATCTCATTCACTACACAATATTATGTTTCATGCCCATCTACAAATGCGACATCCACATGGAATTCTAAATTTTTTCCTTCGTGTCGAATTAGCATCAAGCCATTATTTCTCATGTGCATTCTTCGGTCATTTAAGTGCCTCTGTTCAATCCACTTAAACTAAGAAACCTCCTCTCAAAAAATTTCTTATTGAACCTCCTTTCAAGTTATCTTCCGAGCTACCAAGTCAACCTAAGAAATATCCTCTAAAAATAAGTTCAAGACATCTTTCTACTAGGATTGCTACACCATTATGAAATAATATACCACTTCACTAGCCAATACTTTTTATCAAAGAAAATACTTATCCTAATAGTGGTCAAGACATGTTTCTAATTGCACCACCATTGCATGGTTAGGTACTATTAATTTTTCCCAACATACTTCCACCACTTCACACAAACTAAGTCTTTGGTAGGTGACTCTTATCACCTCATTACCTAATGACGCACTCTTGTGATTTGGCTCACACTTGAGTGTCAAGGGCATCTTATACACACAAACCTCACACACTCGCACAATAGACACTACGTATCACGTCTCTTTACACATATTACATTACATCTCACATTGTATACCTTATAACTTGCATGTTGCATCTTACATTTACTCTACATCATTCATATATATACATCATACTATTGGTCACTCACATGCACATCATACCTATATCATCTACACATCTTTCACACTACACATCTCACACTTTATACCCTTATGCTATCTACACATCTTACATTACATACTATATATCACAAATTGCACATTTTACACATCACATAGTAGTCTCTCATCATCACATATACTAAATACATCTTATTCTACATGCTACACTCACTAGCCTATGACACACTCTAATTTGATGGTCCATACTAGATTGTTGAGAGTACACATCACAAATGGACCTCATCACGAGTCACGCATTCATAAGTTAGTCTTTCCATCATGCAACATTCCTAGGCTAGTGATATACCTTGTAGGATACATCATCACTTCTACTTACATCCTTTAGTGGTATACGCTTTAGGCTATATCACCATTCCTTCTACTTATTTTGTACTGGTCTCCACTATATGCTACATCACCACCTCTTTCGATGATATCATCATGATATATGCTTTAGGATAAACCATGATACGCCTTCATACATCATCTTTGGGTTGCATATCATCACCACACATATACATTTAGCGTGCTACACACAATACATAGTTTGATCCTTTCCCAATGATGCACTCTAGTTTATGGTTCATGTTTGAATACTGAGGGGGAATAAAAAAATGAACATCACTGCATAAAATTCCAGTCACTTTGGGGGCATGTGGCTTCTATCATTCACACTTGCATTCCATCCCATCCATCCAAAAATTTTACATATCTTGGTTGGATATAATCTTACTTACATCTACTTGTACATGTTCAATTTATTACACATGTTAGATAGATATATTGTATGTCATTATCATTATCATAAACACATGCATGTTCTTTTGATTTCTAGTTGTGATAGAAGATTATACATGACCATTACATATAGCATGGATGATTCCACATCCATACAATACATGTGCTATTGTTTCATTCTATACCTAGAAATTTACTTTATCGATTATACACACTTTTGACATACTTTTTTATCTTTATAACATGCTAATAGGTGCTTCATGTGTAGCATTTATTTTTCAGGATTACTTACTACCACAGATACCTATTTGTTTATACTTGGTTGTCTCTGTTTTTCATTATATGTGGGCCTTTCCTTTTATTTAGTGTGCACAATTGATTGTTTGTATGCATCCATTATGGACTTTAGTGTCTTGCGACATCATGGGTGATGTACCATATTTGAAACACAATTTTTTTGGCCTATATTTCCTTCTTGGGTGTTTTAGATTAAACATTAGTTGTTTATCTTACCTTTCATCTTATACATAAATGTTTGTCTTTGTTTTACTAACACTTGTATCCTAGCTGAGTTGTTTTGTCCGTGCCTTGGTTTCTACCAAGCACATCCCCCCTCTCGTAGGGAAGAGTTTTAGTTTTAGTGGTTGGTCTTCTCTTTAGGGCCAAATTCTCCTAAAACAATGTTTCATGCACCTTGAAAGAGGGGGAATCATTATAGGGTCTAGAAAACACACTACCGGTATAGTTTAGTTTTTAGTTTTTGTCCACGACATAGTGGGTTATATAGCGAGTGGGTTCAACATAGTCTATAGAACTCCATACACAAGTGGATTTTATAGGGAAAATTCTCCTTAACATTTTGGGGAGCAGTTACAAGTTAGAGGATAAACAAGACCTTCCTCTCTACACTACTTTGGCTAGTGGCATCAGATCACCCAAAAAACCAAATATTAAAGAGATATCTTTAGCTTTGGGAAGTAGTTATAGGTTGGAGGATAAAAAGACTTTCCTCCATAAAATTCTTCATCCAAAGTGGCATGAGATCACCAAAAACAATCATACAACATTGACAAGATCCATTATAAACCATTTTATTATCAAGATCAAGTGCACATGTTCCTTTTTCATTTTCATATTTTTCATTACACTTACATAGATGTGTCTTTACACACATTTTTACACATATACATACATATTTGACTACATGATCATCTTTTTTTAGGTCTATCCATATGGGAAGCAAGTAGTCAACATCAACAACAACATCACTTGACATCAAACACATCAACACTAACATGCAGTTACATCACACATAAACATATACACACACACTTTTGCTCTAGGTTCATTCTCATCACTTTTTATACTTTTGCATCTTTAGACTCCACGTTCCATGTTTTTGTCACTCCATGCTTTTTCTAGTCCTTTGGCATGCCTTCTACATCATTCTCCATGGATATCAAGTACACATCTCTATCTACTTTATGTTAATGAGTGTTCTGCTCACCAATATAAAGTGGGGGAAAATTTAGATACAAATTCATGCACTTTGGTTAATGATTTAGTTCCAGTTACATAACACTATTCATAAGATTATTGAGTGCAAAAAATAGTAACTAACCCATGTATTTTTCCACTTGACTTTGCTTTATGATTCTACTTTCGTCTTACAATCATACTTTCTTAGTATGTCATTTCATCTTTCATCATTTTTCATTACGGGAAAGAATGCCTAGCCAGACACCGACACTAGGAATCCTCGTCCCCTTTAGGCACCCCTATCCACTTTACACTTTGATCTCACTTTTTGGTTCCTTTCTAGTCGCTTGAGCAATTTATATTTTTCGTATTTGGCCTTTTCTGGGTTAATTACAAAATTCAAACAAGAGAACCATATAATTATAAAGTTGTGTGATCATAATGAGGGACCAAGCACTAAACATTACTATCTCCACCTAAGGTTACATCCATCAAAGGCCTTTACTGCTCAATTTGCATCCATCTAGCTCCATCACAAGGGACAAAAGCTAGTTTATCTACATCACACTTCATAGGAGGGGAGTTTATTATATTCCATGCACACATTATTTACATTCTACATCTAGTTATTTCTCACTACTCATAAAGTGCGACACACACAAGAGTACCTAGGGCACAATTCTTCATACATGCACATAGAACTACATTGGGTCTGAGATGTAGTGCAATGCTCAGCTTGTAAGTCCACTATTGTGGCCATTGTGGATAGTCCAAACCCTTCATATGCATATTTATTTTTAGGGTTTTGATGCTTTGTTTGGCATTTTATTTGGTGATTTATTTATCGTAGGTCTACAATGACATTAGAGGTCATACAACGATATACATGCAACTAAAGGTGAACACATGTGAACATGTGGCGACACCTTAGAGGATGTTTACAAAGATTTTTCTGACTAGGGTGCCCCAAGCTCCTCAATCTCTTTTCCAGTACCCCGGTCTTGCTATAAAGCTCAGATATGAATTTTCTCAATTTCATGTCGATGGTTTCCTCCTCTTTTTAGTCAAGTATCATTTGTGACACATTCCATCAACCTCTTTGAATCAACTAAGGATCTTCAAACCCTATTTACACATTAGGTTTTCATAGTTTCATATATTAGTTTCTTGGGTGTATTTCAATTATTTTATTACTCATTTATTCACTACTCCCATAGCATTTATATTAGGCTAATATATTCCACTTTAGTATAATCAACTTGATCATAAAAATGAGGTCAAGAAAGCTTAACTAAAGGCAGTGATCCTTGAAAATCATCTATTTTTGACATGAATCCTATCTATATAGTAAGTGAAGGATAATGGAGTGATCATCAGGCTTTATGTTTCAAAGAATACTAAGAGGAGGATCTTTAATATGCTTTGTTGTTGAGCAAGATTTGAGATTTTGTGCAATACAAGTTAAGAAGCAATGAGAGTGTGTTTTTAATTTTGAGTCATATCGATTCTTAGAAATTTAAATTCTTGAGGTATGTTTGTGTCTTGTTATGTTCATGTCATTCATTAGGTTGTATCATAATATAGAGTCCAATTTGGAATTGTACTTCATGATAAAGTATGAATAATTTGTTGGTCCAAAGTTGATGGCTCAAGGGAATGCAAAGTAAGGTTTGCATTTATGCATTAGGAGTATTCTGAGATAGTGAGATTTTTTTCTTTATCTTTGAAGGATCATGAAGTTGTACTTTTTCAAAATAGGTGTTTCATCATGTTGGAGGTTTTTACTTTTGTATAAAGATTATTGGGATGTTGTACGAGAGTTATGAGTGCTCCAAAGAAGATTTATTTGACCTTGTATTATGTGGATCAAGAAAGGATTTTTTCATTAATTCATTTTTGGGGATATGGTGGACTCAAGGATCTTTGTATGGACCATCATGTGACCTAATGGATTTTTTTGTGTCTTAAGGTCTTGATTCAAGGTAGGGTTTTTATTATTTGCTTGATTGTAATAAGAGTCTCATGTGTTGTTGAGAAAATATGAGGTATAAAAGTGGCATTAACATAAGAAGAAGTGTTATTTGAGTATCAACATGGTGCTAGGATGCTTTAAGACCTTGTATAGGTCTCAGTATTACTGAAAACACAAGTTAAAGAAAGGATTGTCATGAACAAATTATATATGAATGTTCAAGAACTATGAATTAGGGGTAAGGAGACTTGAAGGCTATGCTTCAAAGATATTAAGACATGAGTAGTGTTGAAAAGATGAGAAAAGGAATTTGTGTTGGAAAATTCATCTACATGTGAAGAAGGAGAAGACTCGGGTATGTATGAGGTCAATCATGATATAATGTTGAAAATATAATACTTGAGGGATTGTGTAGGCTTCATATGTAGATGTTTTGTTATGATTTGTATTATCTCAAAGTGCAGTCATGGAAGTGGTTTGTTATTATGTAGCATGGTCACATTGACCTATTTGATAAGATATGAGAGGTCTATAATACATTTTAAGGTCTAGTTATCTATATAAGAAGGTATGTAAAGTTGATTGAAGTAATGTAGGTATAGTTATGATATGATGCCTTGATCTAATCTTATTATGAATTAAAGTGCATAATAAAATGTATGAGCTATTGTAACATGTGTTAAACATAATATTAAGTGTTTATAATGTTTAGTTTATAATTAAATAATTTAGAATATATTTAGTATGAAATTTATATTCTTTTTATTTATTTAATAACTAATTATTTATAAACCAGGTGCAAAACCCGTCACTTAATGTGTTCGTAACCCTTGGGGTTATTTAAATATGGTTGCATATCATATTTGGTTTAATTCACTTTAGGTGAATTTGATGGAGAGAAGTGAGGAGTTTGGAGATTTCACTAGACTATGTATATATGTTTATCACATAATGGAAATTATTACTTTCCATGGTTTTTTCCCCCTGGGGTTTTCCACGTTAAATACATGTTCTCATTTTTTAATGTTTGATATATTTATTTAATGTTTTGGTAAATGTTAAATTTATTTCAATGTGTTTAATTATTATTCACAGATTGGTCTTGACAATATGTGACAATTAGACTTGAAAAGTGTAAAGACAAATATTTGGGTAGTGTTCTCGGGTCTATTTTCCAAAGATGGCATATAGCTCTAGCTTTATCCTTTATTTTGAAAGTCTGAATCCATAAGATTTTGCAAGTATTATTGAAGAATGTGAAATTCATGTTTGAAATTTCATTTATTGTTTACATTTGAAGACATGATGATAAAAGTATGTTTTGGACCAATATGGTTAGTGGACCGTATAAGAGGTATGATGTTCCTTGAAGATATATTTCCAAGTGAATTGAGTCATTGATATCTATAAAGTATAAAGTACCAAGGAAGATCACTTTGTATCCTAGTTGGATAAAGGAATGGGTTAGTTTTGTGCAAAAATTAGGACCTGAGTAGGTAGGTACAATAGTTAATGAGTATCATAAAGAAGTATGACAAGGAAAAAACATAAAATAATTTTTCTACACCATGGTATGAGTTACAGTCATAAATGTTAGGGAAAATTATGTTTGATGGATATGTAGACATGTATGATATCTATTATGAAATCTATGTCATGAAATCATCAAGAAAGATCCATTTTCTCTTGACTTGTTAGATAAGGTATATGAATTTCTTAGTCTACTTAGAGTTTTTGTTTTCATGAATGAGAAAAGAAGCTTGTTTTGGACTTAAAAATGGGTTTATATCTCTTATGATGGAGATTAGGTTGATAATACTAACATGTTACTTTCATTATGAAGACCTAGTTGGACCTATATGGGCATGTGTGAAATATTGAAAAGTAAAGGCATTCATTAGATTATGTTTTGAGACTTTAAAGAGGATTGTGCATAGTTGGTAGACTTCTTGAAGGAATAAGTGAGTGTATGTACATGTTTGAAGACTTGAAAAAGCAAGGCAAGATGACATGAAGAATTCTGAAGATGTTTGCGTAAGGAATCATGGACCAAGAGTTGAGTTACAATGAGTGTTAAATTTTCTTTAAGAAGGGTTGAGTAAGCTTGCAGGATTTAGGTTTTAGGATCATTCCGGAGGAAAGGAGAACATCAAGAGGATTGTATGATTTATATGACTTAGGGGAACATGAACATGTAGATAGTAGAAGCTCCATAAGTTGGTATATGTGTAAACATTAATATCAATGGATTCAAGAGTAAGTTAAGTTTCTTCAATATATAAAAGTCATGAATGTGGTAAAATAATGTAGATTGGTGTAAGTCTATTGAATACATTTTAATTTCCTGAATTCATAAGCATATAGCTAATATTATGAAGTTTGTACCATGATACACAATTTTTAAAACATGAAGAAGTATGAATAATGCAAGAAAGAAATCAAGATATTGGTTTTGAAGAATTATTATAGTGAAATATGTTTGATCAGTCCTAAATTGAAAACTTGAGTATATTACATATGTGAAATTAGCTTTAAAGTGTTCAAAGGTGAGCTTACACTCGAGGGAGATTTTGTTTATTCTATAAAGCTGGTTCAAATTATGAAGTGAACTTCTAATTTCCTTTTGTTTTGATAGTATTTTATCCTTTCATTGAGAATTGTCTTAGATAAGTAAGAATAAAATATAGAAGATAGTTTGTCATTGTGTGCATGTGTTATTTTTAAACTAATGCTAATATGAGTAAAAGGCTAACACATAAATAGCCTTAATTAACAAGAGTTAAAAAAACTACTTAGCACCATCATGATAAGAATTAAACAAGGGTTAGATGCTAAACATTCATCAATAAAACTTTGAAACTAACAATGTTAAAACATCTAAAATCCTCTATTCTCTAACAACAAATAAATGAAATGAACCTAGGTAGGCTCCATGGCTATCAAAAATAGTTGTTCTTAGTGTTCCAAGAACCTAGGAATGAGGGCTTGTCAAATTTGGGTGACAAGACCCTTTTGACACATCCCATATGACCTAAGCACTTAGGAAAGAGGCTTAACTCTTCAAGATGATGAACTCTCAAGAAAACAAAAGGCAATCTCTTAGTCTATTTTGTTATATGCTTTGCATTTTCTTTCTCAAAGAGTTTAGGTGTAGGTATAAAGGTAGAAGGAGGGCTCCTTATATAGCCCATTGGATAAAGGAAACACTTCATCCCTTTGCATGTGGGATAAAGGTAAAACATGATTAGGAATGGATAAGGTTACTTTATAAAAGGTAACCTTCCTTTAGAAGGGTTTAATTTATGCTTAGAAAGTCGTGGGAGTTGGGGGTGTTTTAATTAATCAAAGGTGATTAACTAATAGGTAGATGTAGGCTTATAGAAGCTAATTAGAGGAATATTAGTACGATTTAGGCTATTCTAAGGGGATTAAATCAATTAAATATTGATTTATTGGTTAAATGGAAGGGAAAGCTAATTAATTAATAGTAATTAATTAGTCTAGGTAGAAAGGGTGATTTATTAATGGAAGGTCGTTAATTAGGGTATTTTCGGATAGGTAACTTAATTAATTAGCTTAGTATAATTAATTAATGATGATATGAGGAAAATGAGTGTTATTGACAATATGTCGTCAATTTGCCAGAAGATAGATAATTAGCACAATTTAAGTATTTAAATAATGGGTAATTATGGGTGTCTACATTTTCCCTATTTAGGGTTGCGTAAGTGACGCCACTTCAAAGATAGTAGACGGAAGAAATTTTGAAGGGATAGAAGAAAAATTAGTAGGAAGGAGAGATGCCCCCTCAAGTGTCGATAGGGTGATGAAGGAAGACGATCGATGATCGAAAAAGGTGAGAGATAGATAGAAGAATGGAAGGGGTAGGATGCCCCGGTAAGATGGAAGATTAAGGGTGAGAGGAAAGTGATGTCGAAGAAATATGGAGGAGGGGAGAGAAGAGCTTAGCCTCTAGCCTTTGTATATTGGAACAATTTTGATGTCATCATATTTCCACAAGAGCTACGTCATCAGTCCTTATGAAAAATATAAGCATACGACAAAAGTAGAATGACATGAAAATCCATACTACGAACAATTGTCCATTCATTGAAAACACCAAATCCATGCAACAAACAAAATGCAATGGAATAAAATAAAGTGAAATATGCCTAACTTCATGCAACATACAAAATGTAATGCAATACAAGAAAGTAAACAAGCTAAACTAATGAGAGAAACATAATATAATGTTTTTATTATCGAGATTCAATTATGACTCGTGCAAATTAATGAAAAGGGTTGATGATGGTTCCCAAGCAAGGATACATGTGAGGGGAATAACGGAGGACATTTGGGTTTGATGGAAAAGTAATTTACACTATGAAATAGTACGGGCAACTCGTTGTGCCCAGAGTCTGGGCAAGTAAGTAAGGGCTAGCTTTTGTTGATGGAGGTAGATCAAGATGATCCGCAGTCGTGCACATGAACAAGTGAGAACGAAAGAGGGACGTTTTGTAGGATGATTTTCAATTTTTATAAGTTTTATGAAACATATTTTAATGTTTTTGATGATTTTTCTAACATATTTGAATGTTTTGGCTGATTTTGAAAGTTTTATGAAACTATGTACATGAAGACAAGGAAGCGTGGATTCCCTAGTGATAGATGGAATGTACAAGGGCATAAGGCCACGTGCGTACCAGAAAGATGAAGATGCAAAAATGCCCCAATGATTAGGTGGGAGTATTCAAAGGTAAACTCTTCATAGGTAGGAGTGGGACGCAAGGTCATTATGGATAGGTTCAACATGATGATGAACATAAACCAATGAAATGCCGAGGAAGAAGCAAGGATGCCCCCAACATAAGTTGGCCTAAAAGCACATGATAGAAAGGAAGGAGAAGATTATTTTTGTGAAAGGTGAAAAACATGTCTGCAAACATGGAAAACAAGTAATCTTATACACATGGATGTTCTGAATGAAGTAGAAGAATGATGTGAATGATATGAATGTAGCTTAGAAGCCTCGCGATGAAGAAGTGATTAACCAAAGGAAAAAATCATAAGATGAGATATGGACTAGAGTAAGAGTCTGAACAAGATCCAAAATGAGACACTTGGTAACATACTAATCCTGCCTACTCATAGAGATCTAGTGTGTGCACATGGAGTTTATTACCTCTTGAAGTGAAGATTTAATAAACAACAAGTGAAGATACCCTAGCCAATGTGTAGGAATGATTTATTGTGAAAGGTGATTTTGTAAATGGATGGTGAAAGGATATCCATACATTGCTCTGCTACCAACTAGACATCCATAGCCCGACGGAGATGCATTTGATTCTAATCACAACATTTCTCTACTATCAATCAGAGTCCATAGCCTCGATAGAGATTATTGGAAATACCCCAAGAGAGAGTAATATATCAATTTACTTTTGCTTTGTAGCTTTTAGCTTTTGATTTTTGATTGATTTTGATTCTTTTTCTTTCTAAAAACTTATTTCAGCTCTCTTGTTTGACAAGGGGTTAAGAACCACTGATGGCTTGATGGAAGGAGGTGGAAGTGATTACGATGACGTAATTGGATAATATCAAAAAATATGTTCAAAAGTTCTTCGCAACAAGTTTATTAGATGTTGAATGTGATAGGATCTCTAAGAGGTCAGTTGTTCTTTAATTTACCAAGGTGATAAAAGACCAGGGTCAAACGGATACCATAGAGATAAATGTCACAAAATGCGTGTGAATAAGCTAACCAAAATATCACTGAAGGGATGAAAATGGTAGGAAGACTTGTAGAAGAATAGCAAGGGAAGAAAGAAATATCCATGTGTATGCAACACCTGATTGCAATGTTTGATCTTTGTACCTTTGATTTTTGTTGTGTTTTCTCAATGTTTTTTTTGTATTTTTGAATTGTTTTTATTTTTAGATTTTTGACAGTTTTAAGAGGTTGGGACTAACAAAGTCACTATGTGTGGTAAGATCCAACAAAAATGTTTGTGACTTCCTTGATAAGGGAGACTAGGCATGTTTGTTTATCAAGAGTCATGTTTTCCCGATCTCAATGATCGTGGTGAGTTCACACTCTACAAAGGACTACAATTCATCCTGAAACATGGATTTTGTATGTAGGAGTTTGAGTTCCCTATCCAGAGGTTTATGCACTTTACGCCATACTTGATGGTTACGTTGATGTGTGTTCTTGAATCACGCTTGATTTACAACTTTGAGATTGTTCAAGTTGTTGGGGATTTTGAGCTCTTGGAATTTTTGACCTGAGCTTGATAATGAACCTATTTGGGTTTCTTATAAGCCAACTTGTGACTTTTCTAACCTCGAGAAGGAGAATAAAGTGAACGTTTACAATTGATGATAGGAACGAGATAAATGATGGTGGGCTTGCCCCGGTCATTGGTAGAAGGATGATACGATTGATGAAAAGATACTATCCAAGGATTGAAGAAGATGGGCTCTTTGGGAGGTGATCCATAGATAGAAGATGAAGGGCTACTAGGATGTGGCCCAAGAATAGAAGAATAAGGGCTACTAGGAAATGACCCATAGATAGAAGATGAAAGGCTACTAGGATGTGGCCGAAGAATAAGAAGAAGGGATACTAAGACGTGACCCATAGATGTAAGATGATGGACTACTAGGATGTGGCCCAAGAATAGAAGATGATGGACTACCCGGGGTGATCCATACATAGAAGATAAGGGGCTAGTTGGACATGCCCCAAGAATAGAAGATAGTGGACTACTTCGAAAATGTCCCACAAATAGTAGAGGGAGGGCTACTAAAAGGTGACCCACACCTAGATGAAGATGAAGGGCTACTTGGCATTGACCCCATAAGAGATTGTGATTGAGGAATTATGATAGACAAAGAGTTATTGGGTGATGAGAAGATAGGCCATGGATCAATGCAAGACCAAGGAGTTTCATCACATAATGAAGAATGTGAAGATGGAAGAATAAGAGGAGGGTCAAGTTGCATGACCTGAGGCTCTTCCTCTATTTCTTGATAAAAGGAATCAACCTTTTCCTCACAATATGTAAATGCATCAAAGTCTAAAGAGAATCCTTTCTCATAATCTGCTAAAGGAATATCTTCATATGCCCCTATAAATTCCTTGATTGTTTCTTCATTCTGAAAGAGATCAATTGGTATGAGTTGTTGATCAACCACCAGGGGTTGATTGGAAGAAAGAGATCCAATTGGTGTGGAATACTTAGAATATGTTTTATGATGATTGATAGAAGAAAATGATGTGGGGGATGAAGAAGATATCTAGCTAGATGTCTCAAGAGTAGAATAAGGTGGTGTGGACCTACCTATACAATGGTATGTCGTATGTAAAATAGTAGGATTAAGTCCAAAGTCAAGTATATTGTGATGCATGGGTCGATTTAGATGTTTTTCTCGAAGGACTTTGAGTCACACGAATCTTCAAAGGAGGAAGACTTATTGGGGGTGATTGATGAAGAAGGTCCTGCGAAGAAAGAGAGGATCGTGATTCAAGAATCACATTAGATGAATAATAACAAGGGTTCTACAAAGAAATAGAGGACCGTGATTCAAGAATTGTATTAGATGTTTGATTGGAGGGATTTATAGTCACACATATCTTCAAAGGAAGAACACATCGTCAAGGTGATGATTAAAGGGGTCTGTGAAGAAAGGGAGGACCACGATGTAGGAGTCATATTAAATATATGATGAAAAGTTTCTGTGAAGATAGGGAGGACGATGACATAGGAGTCACATTAGATGACTTAGGAGTCGAATTAGATGAATCGAATAGTATTTTGAATCTGAATAGTAGTTTGGATCTGAATCATTAGAAGAGTCGAGGAAATATTTGGATTGGTATCCTCAGAAGAAGAGGAAATTTTTGGATTAGATTTAGAAGAAGAGTGGGGGGAACTCAAATAATAATTTGGATCAGAAGCATTCAAATCATACCACCGACTATGAGATGAAGGTGGGGAACGAGTTACCCGTATGGGCTCTCTAGCATGAAGAAGAAAACGGGGTTTAGTTGTAATGGGAATATTTTGATTTGAATTACTAAACTTAGGTTCCATATTTTTGTAAGTATGGGAAACCGCGTGATAGTCAGTCATTTTTGGCATTTTTTAAGCACAAATGTCTAGATCTAGATAGTGTGATGGAACTCCTTCAAAGGGAAGGAAGTGACATGTCAATTTGGGTAGCATAAGGACAACTAGCTAGACATTGTATAAGTATGGAGATGCATGCGTGATTTTCCAAAGAAGGTCTAAGGAAAATAGACATCATGACGATGCAATCTTGATGAGATCGAGAGGGATTGTCCTAGAAAATAAGTTTTCTAAATGAATAATCACAAGGAACAATCATGCAAGTGTGAAACACAAAGCCAATCAACAAGGAAATACACCATATGAAAATGCAATGTAAATATGATCAACACAACGTCAATATTTATGTCAAGCTCAAAATGAACAAGGTGTAAATATTAACAAAGGGTAGATATGAATCCCAATCAAAGGATACCATGACAAGTTTAACAACCAACAAGGCCTAAATGTTAAAGGGAAAGGTTTACAAATGTAAGCTACGTAACCACACCAATTGGACACGTATATCAAGCTTCACAGAGAAGTGAGATATTAGTGTCAAAGTGGTATCGAAATGATGCAAACAAAGTAAGTGAAACCCTTCAAGATTTGGGACAATGTTTGAAATCAAACTAAGTCAAAGTATACTAAGGATGTGTTAAAATGTGGGTAGCGTAACGCCACAATATGGACACTTAGATCATGTTTACGAGAAACGTGACATAAGTATCTTAATTATGTTGAGACAATGCAAATGAGGTAACATGTCAAAGGGAGATAAAATGATGAATAATTCCTAACTATGATGATAATCCTGACATGGGTATCAAGATCACAAAGGATACCAATGATATAAATATGTCTCCACACACTTTAGACATTTAACTAACCCATCTGCAAACATGGATGGGCGTAAACAGAAAAAAAAGTGGCAGAAACAATCGATTGGTAACACAGAGGTAGTCACCCTTCTTTTGATCAACAAAGTGTCAAAAGAATGTGAAGGAAGTAGATCAAAATGGGGATGAAAAATGTTGGCTTCACTTCGGTAGAGTTTTACCTTACCTTAGGGTAAGTGAAAAACTAAGTGAAAGTAACGCGTCACACGTTTCGTGATGCAAAGATGGCTCACAACTCAACACTATTTTGAAATGGTCAAAGTGGGCTCCTAGCCAAAGAATATCTTCCTAGGTGGTTCTCTCATCCTAGGTGTTACAAAATTATCCATGAGTGGGATGATTTACCCAAATAGTCCTGAATATCTTGGGAGTATCTTGACTTTTCCCCCTTCAAGCATAGTGGGTAGTAAATGCATCCATCATGTACTTAAAAGGGTTACATAGGGACAACTTGTAACGCTATCTCATAAAGGAATCACTAGTCAGATAGGTAGTGCAGAGCACTTCCCATTTCATCCACAAGGTTCCCTCTTGCATGGAATACTTTGGGGTTCTTGGAACCACCCCCATTGTTGTAGCTTAAGGTATTATGCCAAAGGGGTTATGTTCTAGTTGAGCGAGAGAGGGATGTACCCTTTTCTGAAACACATGTAATACTGAAAGATTTTGAATATTTTGTTCTTTTTATCTTGTTTAATTAGGTGTGGTTTTCTTGAACATATTTTTGCAAAAGGTATAACAAATGTATTAGTAGTTTTGACTTCATTTTGATTCCTCATTTCTTTGACAAGCGTTTTAGTTCCCGCACTCAAGCGTTAGTAGTTCTCCAAGAAAATCATATTATTTAAAAGAGGATTAAGAGTTGCTTTTGATTACCAAGATCATCCAAGGATGCAAGATAAGAGCATACACAACAAATAATCCAACTAAAAATTAAATAAAAGCTTTGCAATCAATGAACCATACAAAAATCTTGATAAATGTTCATTCCCTTAAACCAAAAGTGAAAGATAAAGTTTCCAATTTAACAAATGTTATAAAATGAAGACCAAAGTTACTTTTGATTCTTAAGATCACCCTAAGGTGCAAGATAAGAGCATACACAAACTTTATCCCAACTATATAGAAATGGAAAACTTCAAATCAAAGGACCATTGAAAAATGCTTTGTAAAAGGTTCATTCCCTTAAGCAAAATGAATAATCAAATTTCTAAGTTTAATCTGAATATTAAAAAGATAGAGATCAAAGTTGTTTTTGATTCTTAAGATCACCAAAAGGTGCAAGAGAAGATCATACACATGCTTTGGTATAAATCTAGTAAGCATGGAAATACAACATTCGTCAAAACATTAGACATGTTAGAAAATGACTAGTTTTAAACTAATAGAAAAACCTACAATTTTTGTAAGTATAAATCCCAAATTTATGTTTTCATTGCATATTTAACTTCAATACCTTTCCAACTCAAAAAAATGGATTCATTTCAAGTTCAAGAGTGAAAGTTATGGCCTTCGGAAGATGGGTTACGCATATGCTCTTATGCTCACGGGTATGCACTTAACATGCACTCAAAAAATGTAAAAAAAAAACGTCCCTTAATATGTAAAATGGGTAAATTTTTCCAACCAAGATTCAATTTTGACAACAACCCATCACATTAATATATGAATAGAAGACTCAACACTATCAAACATTAACATACATGCTCAAGAATTTAAGATTTTCAAGAAATTGGCAAAACTAGCATGTAGAATGATGAAAAAGTAAGCTCTAAAAATGAAAACATGATGAAATATTGAAATTTTCTCACCAAGATTTAATTTTTACAGAAACCCACCACATTAATATGTAAATAGAAGACTCAACACTATCAAACACTAACCTACATGCTCAAGAATTTAAAATTTTCAAGAAATTGACAAAACTAGCATGTAGAATGTTGAAAAAGTAAACTTTAAAAGTGAAAACATGGAGAAATCTTGAAATTTTCCCATCAATTCCAATTTTTACAGAACTTCACCTTCTCTATACCTACAAGGAAGACTCAATACATACAAATTCAAAAAAATAAGTTAGATCAACATGTGTAAAAGAGGGTTAGTAACCAAAAATGAAACTTAACTACAAAAACTTGAAATTAAGTGCAAAGGACAATAGAGTAAGTCCCACCGGTGTGACAAATGTGTGCATGTGTTGTTTTTAAACTAATGCTAATATGAATAAAAGGCTAACACATAAATAGCCTTAATTAGCAAGAGTTAAACAAACTACTTAGCACCATCATGATAAGAATTAAACAAAGGTTAGATGCTAAACATTCATCAATAAAACTTTGAAACTAACAATGTTAAAACATCTAAAATCCTCTATTCTCTAACAACAAATAAATAAAATGAACCTAGGTAGGCTCCATGGCTATCAAAAACAGTTGTTCTTAGTGTTCCAAGAACCTAGGAATGAGGGCTTGTCAAATTTGGGCTATAAGACCCTTTTGACACATCCCATATGACCTAAGAACTTAGGAAAGAGGCTTAACTCTTCAAGATGATGAACTCTCAAGAAAACAAAAGGAAATCTCTTAGTATATTTTGCTATATGCTTTGCATTTGCTTTCTCAAAGAGTTTAGGTGTAGGTATAAAGGTAGAAGGAGGGCTCCTTATATAGCCCATTGGATAAAGGAAACACTTCATCCCTTTGCATGTGGATAAAGGTAAAACATGATTAGGAATGGATAAGGTTGCTTTATAAAAGGTAACCTTACTTTAGAAGGGTTTAATTTATGCTTAGCAAGTCATGGGAGTTGGGGGGTGTTTTAATTAATCAAAGGTGATTAACTAATAGGTAGATGTAAGCTTATAGAAGCTAATTAGAGGAATATTAGTACGATTTAGGATATTAGAAGGGGATTAAATCAATTAAATATTGATTTATTGGTTAAATGGAAGGGAAAGCTAATTAATTAATAATAATTAATTAGTCTAGGTAGAAGGGGTGATTTATTAATGGAAGGTCGTTAATTAGGGTATTTGTTGGATAGGCGACTTAATTAATTAGCTTAGTGTAATTAATTAATGATGATATGAGGGAAAATGAGCGTTATTGACAATATGTCGTCAATTTTCCAGAAGATAGATAATTAGCATAATTTAAGTATTTAAATTGCTTGGGCGTAATTATGGGTGTCTACAATTATGTGATGAGAAGCTATAATGAAGTTGAGTTTGAATGTCCATTTTGCTTGAATATTGTTCTAGATAAGTTTGGAATCATAGAGTGCATAAAATGGAATGTATAAGTCAGGGAAAGTTCAAAGTTTGTAGTGACAAGAAGGAAAACATATTTTTAGTCATGATAAAGCTATCAAGTTTTTTTGAGAGCATAGTATGGTCATTTAGGAAGCTTTTCGAGATTGTGAGCAGGTTTCAAGACATGACAAATGATTGAAGGAAGAGATAGGAGAGTTATTAGTACTTGGTGGGTGTGAATTCAATGTTGTCATACCAATCATGATGTAATATTTTTTTGGTCTTGATTAAGGGAATAATGTGTTGTTTTATCAGCTCTTTGAGTCAATTGTGTTGAAGTCATGCATCCACATTTACGGGAAGAAAATTTTCTCAAGGAGTCAAATCACAGATTGAGAGGAAGAATGAAACTTAATTTATTTGTTTGATGTTTCCAACAAAAATGTGAGCCTATTTTTATGTTAGAATAAGTTGTTCCACACATGATTTTTTTTCATTAATGTCAAAATGGGGAGAATGAGCTGATGACATGTGTGTTCTTTATGGAAAGGTTGAGTCTTAGGTGATTTTCCGTCAATAGGTTTTCCATCAGTGAAAAAGGGGGAGATTTTTGGAATTATGTTTTCATTGATAAATTGAAAGTTTTTTCAGAGGTAATTTATGTCCAAAGGAAAGAGAAACATGAAGGTTGATTGGTAGTGTTAAGGAAAGTTGATATTCTTATTGAGATTGCATGGAGTTGTATGGGTCATTGGGGTGTGTAGTGACTTGTAGGATTGTGATGGTGACTTGAAAAGGTATGTATTATGATGTGATGATTTTATGTAGTATTTTGAAGGTCCTAGCGGGTATACAAGGTTATAAAAGTGATGTTGAGATCACATTTGGTGAAGTAAACATGTTTAAGGTGTTTGTTCTTGAGGCCTAAAGACCAAAACGAGGTAAGGCATGAGGAAGTGAAGCATGTAGCAGCTATGTATTCATGGTGAGAGCATGGGTAGCATATAAATTATGTAAATATACCCTCAAAAGTGTCTTACAATGATGGTTTAGGTGATATATAGTCATTTTAGGTATGTTCCTAGACCCAACCCTTAAGAAAGCACATCCTTGTGTGATAGAGTCAAGACTTCTATGAATATTTGGGTAAAGATGAGAATTGGAGATGTATTGGAAGGTTGTTATGATGGTTTGGTATAAATTTAAGGATGTAATGTTCGAAAATTTGAAATTTATGTCATTTTTACTAAAAATGAGTTTTGAAGGTGAGAAACCAAGGCTAAATTTTGAATTTCTGATGCTTGTTGGAGAGTGTTTGATTTTCATTGGGACCTTATATATTGGGGATATTGTAATAGGTCTATTATTAATATTTTCCATGTGGAATGAGGTCTTTTATCATCAAGGTTTTATGAACAATCGTTAAGAAGGTAAATTGGTTTCAAACCCCTCTTAAAACCCTAATTTAGAAGCGAATTAGAAGAGCTTATTGTTTATGGCCTAAAATTGATTGTTCAAAAAAATGTGATGATTGTATGTTGTATATAAACTCTAAATATTTCTCTATGTGGTATTTATAGGTTGTTACTATGTGTGGGCCCTACTCAAAAAGGAAAGTTTCTAGAAAAGTTTAGTTTGTGCTCGGGATGTCTATTAGAGCTGAAAACTAATTTAGCATTTATGTAATTACAGGAGTTTTTATTTATTTAAATTATGGTTTAAGATCATGGTTGAGATATTATGAGGTCAAGTGTGTCCTATTTTACAAGATTGTTTTTGGCAATTTTAGGTAGTTTGGTGCGATCTAGTTATATAGTTGTTTTTGGATGTGCTATAGTCATATTTGTGGCATGGTTTGAGTTTTATGATGATAATTATGTCATGATATTTCAATTGGTATATCACACTTGTGTTTTTATGATATTTTAGGAATTTATGGTTTGTTTTTGAAGACTAATTTTGTGCTTAGTTGTGCATGGTCTCGTGAGGGTTTCATTGCATGAGAATTTATCGTAGAGTGTTTCATATTTTTTGGAGGTTTCTAAAGGATTAGAAAATACTATAAGTTTGTTCCATGATTTTTTGAAGTTAGTATTTCTCTAGAACATTCCCTTGGTGTCGAGTTACTTGTTTTGGTGTCTTAGGGATTTTGAGTCCTAATGATGGTCTAGAAGGATTTAAAAGATGTTGGTGACCTATACAGTCCTATAAATGATATTTTTATCATGTCATTATGATTTGGGGAGTGATGTTACTCTATGATGGCTGAACTAGGTGAGTTGTAATGAAGAAAAATGTATAAATGTAAATTAGAAGGATCATTTGAGCTAGTTGTGTATGATGGAGAAAAGTGCGAGCTAAGAAGTCAAGCTGTTTGAAGGGGATGGGATAGTGAGTGATAGAGAACTAAAAATTTTCATACCAATAGAAATATTATTCTTGAATTGATACAAATTTATACAACTCCATTTAATTTCTCGTGATGTATACATGTCTTGATGCATCCAAATCATCGGTTATCACACCTAAAGGACATCACTTAACTTCTTACAACTCTGTTTACTAACCTTGAAAATATTAATAACACTATCTTAGTTATATGTCTTGATATATTCTTGAGACAAGGAGTACTTCTTAGCAAATGGTGATCATCTTCAGTTGATTAATATGAGTCCTTTAGTCCTTCATCAAACCATACTTCTACGTTTCTCTATTAGATATCAGCTATAGGCATCAAATAACCTTCTATAGGCATGACCTCCTTCTATTATCCTTTCATCATGAATTTTTTTTCAATCCTTCAAAATAATGAGTATATCTTGGTGGTTCCCATAGATGCTAAACATTCTATAGAGAAAAGGTAGCAGTATTTGAGCTATATTCCATATTTTTGAATCATTCTTGTAGGACACAACATATATTTACACTTCATTTGAATAATTTACACCCTAGACAACTTGGATTTCACATGACATACTTCATTACCTATTGATGTTCCAATACTTTCTTCACAAATAGTTTTTACAAATACCTACAACATGGCATGTCATTTATACGTGTACAAACCTATGACACATGCCTATACTTCAATATCATCCAATGATTAACTACTGCAACATTTGAAGACCTTAGAACTCGGGTGTGACATCTCAAGATCCAAATGGATAGCTATTTATCTTAGACTTAATTAGTTATTATTATGAATTTACCAAGAGAACCTAAGAATCATCTAGGTAATTTTTTTGGCAACCTTACCAACTTGAGTCTTCTTAATAAGGCGTCATTTCAATATTTCTTCCAAACTTAGACTTAGAGAAATTTAAGAATGAACTGACATAAGCACTAGATGACTTCATCACCCATATTTACTACTTAACATCCCACGAAAAACTTCATGAAATTATTACCATTCTTGACAAGAACATAATATACATCATAGAGCATCTTTGTACTTTGAAGACTTGATGAATAATATAGACTATTATGCAAAACCCGACCATGACTGAATGAGAGAAAACCTTGAAAAAATTGGATAGATCTTGACAAACCTTTCTTACTATGACACAATTTATGGATCATTTGTTTTTAAAGGATATAATGACATTATGTCATTGAGAAGTACACAAAATCATTAAGACTCAAATCAACTTAGTTGCAATTCATGAAAATCTTTCCAATGATCTCTCTTTTCATAATGTTGTTTTTAAAGACCGAGATAAGTTTCATCACATATCTCCAAGGCAAAATCGAATGGAGTTGGGTGAAATGATTTAGAAAAAACTTGACAAGCTATACAAGAACATGATGACACTTTTCTTTTCTTTGATACTAACTCATGATCTTCAAATAGACTTATAGCTAAACATCCACCGAACTTGAAACTACAACACCAAAATTTAGTCAAGCTACCACTTGACCTTCTCGCAAGCCACTACTTTCTTGTAAGCAACAACTCCAAAAACTCAAATCAAACATCTACCTGATTATTTTGTAAGTTAAAAATTATAAGGAAGCTTCAAATACCTGTTTTCTAAGCCACCACTTAGTCTTCCATAAAGTTTTGATCACTCTTATTTGTTTTTATTAATACAAAAAGTTGTGATCTCTAAATTGTCTCATCTATCTTCTCACTTTACTGAAAACATTGTTATACAACGTTATTTCTCTCTCTCTGTCTCACATTTTTCATGCTTCTCTCACA
Source organism: Taxus wallichiana var. yunnanensis (assembly GCA_018340775.1). Lineage (NCBI taxonomy): Eukaryota > Viridiplantae > Streptophyta > Pinopsida > Cupressales > Taxaceae > Taxus > Taxus wallichiana. The sequence continues at coordinate 348,246,188 of CM031244.1, read as the reverse complement.
TTCAAAACTCTCCTCTTTCAAGCACACATACTGCTCCAACAAATTTAGTCATGAAAACATATCATATAAACCTTTTAATTTCCTTATATTTTCATATTTTCATCCACCTTCAATAGCATAGCTATCAAAAATTTAGTTTCATGTACACTCCTTCATACACCTTCACCTAGTTGTATTGGTCTTCATACATTATAAGCTCCCAATTTAAACAACAATTTTCATGTACAAATAAAGTGTATGTATCAAGAAAGACATCCTACAACACTCTTTTCACTTCAAATCCTAAAAATAACTCTTCAACTTCCAATCCTTCAACTCGAATAGGGAAGGGATATTACATCACCTAAAGAAATTATCCTCTTGCAATCATTACAACTGAAAATGGTGTAAGTTTCATGTACAAATATTTACAATATCTGTCAATATAATCTTGAAAATAATGATGATCAAATTAAATATCTGACCTAATTGACCATCCGAATGCATCTATAAATATTCCTTCTAGCACTTGAAAATATGATTTATAACTATTTTGCCCCTTTTTTCCCTATTCTCTAATGTAGGAGTTTTTCCTTGTAGCTAAGAAACTTGATGCCAAGTGTGGTATGAATTCATGCACGTTATAAGACTCTCAATTTTTCTCTTTAAACTATTTACATGCTTCATACATCACCATTTTACCTTCAAACTTCATTTGAGAACTTGTGTATATAAAGATCTAGGTCCTTCAAAAATAATTTACAAATATAGCTCGTAGGACATACATCTATAGCTTATATCATACAAAAATCCAAGATAAATGCATCTACAAGAGATATAATTATTCACCACGGGATAAGAGATTCATAGAACAAATCATGAATCCTTCTTTTCATCTCTCCTTCACACATTTGTTTGCATACCAAGGAGAACTTAGATATCATTTATATATGAGCTTACATAGCCAAAAGTAAATGAGTTATCAAATATTTTAAAATATTGGAAGGTGTGGTGAGTGGTCTCTATGTCAACTTTAGATACAATTCTTAACTCTATCATTATTATTCTAAGAAGAATATACTGATTTGAGAAAGCAACAAAAAGACCCTTAAAATCAGAAATTTTTCCTCTACAAAGTGGGTTTGATCATGCACTTGAACACTTATTAAAGACTCCAAAGTATCATTTTGGAAAGCTCTATGTCTTGCTAAAATTACAAGGTCCATGTATTGCTTCATCTTAGATTAAGAAGATCACACAAGCTTGTTTTTAAAGGTCCCCTCAGCCGAGTGTTAAGCTCGAAGTGTTTCGATCCTTTTTGCATACAATCGAAAACTGAAATAGATAAGGGTGTAGGAGGTTTACCTGTTGTTTGGTTGATGGGTGGAATGTGTATGTATTGACTTCTGATCTCGATCAATTATGTGAACTCGTTTTTGGCTAGGAAGGACTACCCTGAAATAAGAAAACAAGACCACAAGAGAGAGTTAAACAGTATATGTAGTGGACTTCTAGCGTGTGCTAGATCGAAGAAGTGTGATACTCCATGGAAGGTCTGTCAATCCAATCTTTTATAAATTAATATTAGATGAAAAAATCATGTAAATAAAAGGAATCTAGTGCTAGCATTCTGATTTGGGTACCTCAGGTGCTATTAGCATCGATTCAATTAAATACTAAAACCATGCCAAAAAAGGGTGTTTGGGTGTTGTTCGGGTAGGTTGGGTAGTCCGTGGGTCACGAGAGATAGGGTGCGGTTGAGGTAGGGTAGGGTATTTGGTTGTTTGGGTAAAGGGGTAGGTTGCTGGTCTATTCCCTATTAGTAGAGATAGAGACCGACATCGGTTGATGGTAGACTCGATGTCGCTTAAGGTGATTAGTATAGTCACTTTGTAAAAGTGACAGAGGGTCAGAACATAGGTGTTTTTAGGTTCTCTCGAGTGGGTATAGAGATTTGGGAGAATGTGGGTGAAGTTTGGGTGAAGGGTGGGCTCAAGGTCAGAGCCAAGAGATTTTAGAGGGTGGTTTTTAGGTGGATTTGGGTAGAAGGTGGGTAGTTGACAGATGGCAGGGTGACTGACAATGTAAGGAAAGACCGACTACTGTTAGGGTTAACCGATGACAGTCATTGGTTTTGGGTCAGAGTTTAGAAATGGGGGTTGGGTTGCACTCTGTAACTTGTCAGAGGGTTGATAGGGAGCAGAATGGGATGAGAGATGGTCTTGGGTGTAGGTGTAGGTTGGATAGGTGAGATTGAAATGGGAAGAAGGCAATAGAGACGCACAAGTAAGGAAAATACGGTGAGAGTTCTACTTGGATTCCAATGCTTGTAGAATCCCGAGTAGCGAAGAAGATAGATGGTGAGTGTTGGTGGACACTGTAGTTGGTTGGTTAGAGAGCCCTTACTCGATCTCATTCTGGTTTAAGTTCTTTCAATGGCTGCTCTCACCAAGATCTTTGTGAGTGCCTCCAATGATGGTCTCTACTGGGAGTTCTAAGGACCTTGTTGCTTCCACCAGATGCTTGTGCAAATATCGAGTTTCGAGATAGTGATGATGATTGTTAAATGGCCAACAAAAATCTCCAACCATGAAAATGTGAACCAACCCAAAAATCTTCATCCCTTTGGAAAGAGGCGAGACTAGGTATTTCGGGCGGCGGTGCAGTCCCACATGATGACATTGATTAGACTATAACCGACACCATTTATGTCGGGGAATTTTTTTGAAAAGTGGGGAATATGCCTTCCCCACTTAGTTTGTGAGTGGCGAAGCACATGCGTCCTCCGCCCTTAGAGTGGGTAATAGGAAAAAGAAGGGTTCTATGAGTGGAGTGGCCACTATTAGGGCTTTCTAGAAGGGTATGGGCAAGGTATGGGCAAGGTAGGGAGTAGAATGGTGAGGTGGCGGGGAAAGTGGGGGTAAAGTAGAATGGTGAGGTGGAGGAGCAAGTGGGGTAATGGAATGATGAGGTGGTAGGTGAGGTGGCTGGTCCAGTGGCATGGTGAGGTGGCTTTGGTGAGTGGGAAAAGGGATGATTTAATTAATTGATGTTAATTAAATCCTTGGGTGTGTGAATGAGGGTCATTGTGATGGGTAAAAGGGGTTGTGAGTGACCGAATTAGGGTTAAATCGATCGCCCATGTAGAATGTGGTTATTAGGTTATTTTGGAGGAAGATGATGAAATGTGACGTGTTTTTGGTGTCTACATTTTGCCCCTTTTTGTTGGGCAGCCTGTAGTGGTAGGCAACGTGACAAAAACAAAGGTTGGTTTTTGCCCCATGTGAATGTATGGTGAGAAGGTGGATGTTGGGTGCCCCAAATAGGGGCATGAGTGATCCCCCTCAAATTAGGCATCGATGATGAAGAATAGAGAGAGTTGGTGGGTGGTTTGAGAAAGTACGGTGAGAGGTGTGAAAGAGATGAGGTGTGTGGGTATGGTGATGATGAGAGGTAGGGTAGGTGAGTAGGTAGAGCATTCCAATGTACACACATGTTGTAAAATGCAATGAGGTATAAGGGTTTCTCAACATAATAAATTTACATCAGCTAAGGTCGCAAGGGTCATCCAAACATGGGTTATTGAGGTCCAATATCCAGGGTAAAGGATATGGTTTGGGAACTCAATGAGGTAAGATGTAGGAACACATAGGGTGGTTCCGGTACATCCAAAAGGTCAAGGTTTGTTTGGAAAAGGGTCATAGCCATAGGTAAGGTAAGGTCATAAGGCTGAGCCAAATATGTTCTATCATTACAAGATGCAACAAGTGAGGACATGAGAATATCCACATAATCAACGGGTGAGGTAGGTAGGTGTGGGTCGGGTAGTTTCAATAAACTGTACACATACACGAGAGATTACAACGCGGTACCATGGTGAAGAGTTTTCAAACTCTACATTGTCCAAGGTCACTCGGGTTATCCAAACATGGGTTGTTGAGGTCTAGTATCCAGGGTAAAGGATACGGTCTAGGCACTCAATGAGGTAAGATGCAGGAATGCATAGGGTTGTTGTACATCTAAAGGGTCAAGGTTTGTTTGTGTAAAGGTCATGACTGAAGGAAAGGTAAGGTTGGTAGGCTAACAACATGATAACAACATCGCAGGGTAGAGTGAGTGTGTAAGGTTGATGGTCACCCCAATGGGGTAGGTATGGGTAAATGGGTATGGCATAGGTAAAGCCATAGGAGAGGTAGAAATATTCCCAACCAAAGTGGTCGAGTGAGTGATGAATGATGATGTGAGGAGGGTAAGGTGAATGGTCGGGGTAAGATTTGGGTGAGGTAAAAAAAAGGTGGGCGGGGTGATAGGGTGAAATTGTGGCAATGTGGTAAACAAGGGTAACCAAATCTAGTCAAGGTTAACCGGTGCCGGTCTAGGGAAACTGACCATAGTAAGCTAGGAACGTGACTAATGACGGTTAAGTTAAAAGCGATGTCGGCTTTGGTGGGTTTTTATAAAAAGAATTTTTTTGTGTTTTTAGAATTATTTGTCTGTGTAAAATAGAAGAAAATGACATGAGAGAGAGAGAGAGAGAGAGAGAGAGAGAGAGAGAGAGAAAGAGAGAGAGAGAGAGAGAGAGAGAGAGAGAGAGAGAAAGAGAGAGAGAGAGAGAGAGAGTTAAAACATCCGAATGGTGCGAGAGAGCTTAGTTCTTTGAGCCATAAAGTAGGTGATTGGTAGTTGGGGGTGGGTCCACGAGATCATATTGGTTGATTCAGTTGGTTAGAGGCGAGGTGATCGATTGGTGATGAAAGAGGCCAGAGAGGGATTGGGTGGACCACTTGTGCAGTGGCCATATGTGCCACCATGAAAATGATAGTAGATGAGGTAAGCATCAAACCTTGTCTGTGTTTTGTGAGGTAGATTAGGTGAGAGGTCGGGTTTTGAAAAATCAGGTTTTTGGGGGAAAATGAATTTTGAATTGTGGAAGGGTAAATTGGGTTGAATAGGAAAAGAGAGTGAGGTATATGGGTGAATGATGGGTGGGATGGGGTTGATAGGAGGTTTAGGTGAGAATGGGTGGGTAGAAGGGAGATTTTAGTGAGTTTTAAAAAAAGGAGGGTTGAAATTTATCGTGATTTTAGTTGTGATAGTGATTAGCGCTGGTCGGGGTTCAACTAACATCGGTGGGGTATAACCGGTATCAATCAGAAATAGGTGACCGATGCCGGTTTAGGGGTGACCGAGGTCAGTTAGAGATAACCAAAGACCGGTCACATTTTGGGGAAAAAGGGGCCAAGAGGGCCCCAGTCGAGTGGATGAGATATGTAGGGGAAAATAAGGTGTTTTGGTGTAAAAATATAGCATAAAGGTGGGGTGAAATGGGTATGGGTATATGATAATGGGTGAGGGTAGGGGTGGGTAGATAGAAATGTGATATGAAGTTAGGTTGGAAAGAAAGAAAGAGTTGGGGTAGTAGGTATAGGTGAGGTGTCGAAGGTAATTCGGGTATGATGAAGATAAATTAATGTGATGTTTGTGGGTATGATCGAGCTCCTTTCTTCTCCGCTTCTCCATGAAAGATCAAACAACCAAAAATTTCTTCCACAAAGTGCTTTATATACATTCCACATAACGAAAATAGATCTGAAACCTCAAAAATAGCCATATAATGAAGCTTAAACTGCTGGTTCAAAACCAAAGTCCATGAAGAGAGAAAAAGGAGAGCATGCAAAATGAAACAACTCATCCAAAATCTGGCATGTCTCACCAAGTTGGTTTGGGCTTGAAATCCAAATGCAATTAATTATATTAACTCCAAGTTTCCCGCTAAGTCTTCCTTACTACCGACTACCAAATTTGGCGAGTGCCAAATCAATTTTAACAAACATTTCAAACTTTAGTGAAATTGCCACCTAGGCCTCCACCAACCAACGAACACCTGCCAAAGCTGGCAGTCCGTATGCCTTACAACCTTATCACTTAACATTAATGCCATAGAAACTATTGCCAATATGTATGTGACCCTCCTTAGGTTCCAATTCATAACCACTAACTTAGGGTAGATTAATGGCTTAGGTTAGATCTTAGGTAATTTAAATTTTATACCTTAGGATATAACACTAACCACTAACCTTAGCATATGTCCTTAGCAATTACGTTAGATAAAACTTTAGGTGTATATCAAAAATACATAGTTTAGGAACTAGTTAGATCACTAATTAACTTGTAATATTAGGTTCTAGGTTAGATTATTATCTAGCAACCTTTTCAGATTTTTTTTGCACCGAGCTAAGTTAGGTTGAAATCAACAATCCAACCAATCAAAATAGAATAAGAAGTTTCAGTTAGGTTTAGAAATTGTATCAAGTACCATAGCTTAGATAGGAATACCTATATATCTTACCTAGCTTAGGGTCCCGGTTCTCTCCAATGCCATAAATGGCTGAAAACCCAATTACGACTTTAACGACCTGCCGGGGTCAATTTCTAGAAATCCAATGAAACTTTCCACATAATGGAAATATTTTCACATGAAGGAGAATTAAACAACTTATATCTTCTAAGTTCAGTCAAAACTTAATAATTCATAGAATGCCAATTTATCAGTTGTTCATCTTGAATAGATTTAAAACATTCCTTGGATCACTATAATTGATCCAAGGATGAGTCATAAAGATATAAAAGTAGTTGATTTAAAACATTCCTTGGATCACTTGTAGTTGATTTTGCATACAATAATACATATCATGCTTCTCTTAAGATGGCACCTTTCGAGGCACTTTATGGAAGAAAATGCGAACCCCTGTTAGTTGGGATAACATTGAGGATAGAGAAGTAATTGGACCTGAAATCCTTACGGAAATGGAACAACAAGTTAAAATGATTCGTGAACGCTTGAAAGAAGCAATGAGATAGGCAAAAGAGTTATGTTGATTTAAAGTGGGTTGATAAGAAATTTGAACTTGGTGAGAAGGTTTTTCTTCATGTTAAACTGAAAAAGAGTTCTATAACTTTTGGCAAGGCTGCCAAGTTATCACCTCGTTATGTGGGACCTTTTGAAATAGTTGAAGTAATAAATCCTGTAGCTTATCGATTAGCACTACCACCTGCTCTGTCATGAATGCATGATGTTTTCCATATTTCTTTGCTTAAGAAATATGTTTCAGATTTATCACATGTGTTAAATTGGAATTCCTTACAGGTCCAAGACCCAGGAATAATCGTGGTTAAACCCACTCGAGTGCTAGAAACTCACCAGTTGCATTTAAGAAATCGTGAAATAAGACAATGTAAGGTCCAATGGGACTAGTTTAACGAAGAAAGTGTAACTTGGGAAAATATGGAAGATATGAAAACTACTTTTCCCTTTCTTTTTAACAGAATTGAATCTATTGACTGATAAAAAAAATTATGATTTTATCTTTCCATGACATTAAGTAAGCCAGTTTTGGGCAAACATTTATTCTAGTTGGGAAAACAGTTATATAATACTGATTTCTGGAACTAAAAAGTTTGAAATAGTTGATTTTGAATAAGAGAAGTGAATGAATTGACTGTCCTTAATGTAATTAAGGGATGTAATCATTGGGATGATGATTCTTTTAGGAGGGAAGCATGTAACACCCTTAACTGTTGTTATTTTCCTCCTTTGCATTCAAGTGTTGATATGTGATTTTCCTTATATGGATATGTTCTTTTGATTATGGGAAATCATGCTTGATATGGTTAAAGTATTTTTGTTCTTAAGATCTTTGATTGAACTGGAATGTGCCTAGATTCATTTTCTTTCATTTCTCATAAATGAGTGCAATCTGATTTCAGGAGAATTGTAAACTTATCTATCTTTATGACTCATCCTTGGATCAATTACAGTGATCCAAGGAATGTTTTAAATCTATTCAAGATGAACAATCGATAAATTGGCATTCCATGAATTATTAAGTTTTGGACTGAACTTAGAAGATATAAGTTCTTTAATTCTCCTTCATATGAAAATATTTCCATTCTGTGGAAAGTTTCGTTGGATTTCTAGAAATTGACCCCGACAGGTCATTACAGTCGTAATTGGGTTTTCAGCCATTTATGGCATTGGAGAGAACCGGGACCCTAAGCCAGGTAAGATATATAAGTATTCCTATCTAAGCTATGATACTTGATACAATTTCTAAACCTAACCTAAAACATCTTATTCTATTTTGATTGGTTGGATTGTTGATTTCAACCTAACCTAGCTTGGTGCAAACAAAATCTGGAAAGGTTGCTAGATAATAATCTAACCTAGAACCTAATACTACAAGGTTATGGGTGATCTAACCTAGTTCCTAAACTATGTATTTTTGATATACACCTAAGGGTTTATCTAACCTAATTGCTAAGGACTTATGCTAAGGTTAGTGGTTAGTGTTATATCCTAAGGTATAAACTTTAAATTACCTAAGATCTAACCTAAGCCATTAATCTACCCTAAGTTAGTGGTTATGAATTGGAACCTAAAGGGGGTCGCATACATATTGGCGACGGTTTCTATGGCATTAATGTTAAGTGATAAGGTTGGAAGGCATACGGACTGCCAGCTTTGGCAGGGGTTTGTTGGTTGGTGGAGGCCTAGGTGGCAGTTTCACTAAAGTTTGAAATGTTTGTTAAAATTTATTTGGCACTCACCAAATTTGGTGGTCGGTGGCAAGGAGGACTGAGTGGGAAACTTGGAGTTAATGGAATTAATTGCATTTGGGTTTCAAGCCCAAACCGCCTTGGTAGGCATGCCACAGATTTTGGATGAGTTGTTTCATTTTGCATGCTCTCCATTTTTCTCTCTTCATGCACTCTGGTTTTTCGAACCAGCAGTTTAAGCTTCATTGCATGGCTATTTTTGAGGTTTCGAATCTATTTTTGTTATGTGGAATGTATATAAAGCACTAAGGAAGAATTTTTTTGTTGTTTGATCTTTCGTGGAGAAGAGGAGAAGAAAGGAGCTCAATCAGAGGTCTTGTATGATTTCACAGCGGCACTATCAGGCATGATAGGCTCTAACTGTTAAAATATCTTGCATCCTCTAAGTGTTTTCATTAAAAAAACTTTGCTCTGATGTGTTTGTGCATTTCATGCTTATCTCGATTATTTAATTTATCAAAGTTATGTAAAATCTTACATTCGGGTTTGAAACCGTGAAGTACGTGATTTTATTAGAAGCTTTTGTGTATTGTCTTTTGTTTAAAAGAACTTGGCATGCACGAGCAAAGATGGTAACTCGTTAACTTTTTTCGGTTGATGGAATTTGTAGTTTGTTTCCACCACTTTAGTTCACCATGAATTACTAGCTTAGTTTTAAGGAAAATAACTCGAGTTTTGCTTGTGTGTTGAGTTATTGTTTGAAAAATTGTTGCATATGTTAGTCACGAGCTGATAAGGAACTCCATTCGTATAAACCTTATATGTAAATAGAGGTTTTGTTGGAAAATTTCTTCGGTGGATAAATCCATCGTAGAGGTTCTCGGTACTTTGGTGACAGTGTTTTATTTAATGATTAATGGGTTATGAATAAAACCCGTATATGGTTTAGCCTTTGTATTCTCCATGCGAAAACATGTCTGTTTTCTTAGAACCCGCATGCATTTGGAACTTGTGTTAGACATGTTAGTTAAACTGGACTATTGTTTGAGTCCGCTTAAGGCATGATGTTCGTGAACTATTGTCTTTTGGAATATTTAATTGTTATTGTAGATTGATATGAACTTGGCCTTCATGCTTTGTTGCCGACGGGTTTTAGTTTTTGTTGAGAATCTTTAATAAGTATGAAATGAAGGTGTTCACTGAAATTGGAAAAGAAAATCATTTCTTATTTTGAACCATATGCAAGTAATTCCTTTGTTCTGTCTATTATCATTACGATGCTTGAGTATTTGTGAATTCGTGATTTGAATTTGAAATCCAACACCTGCGTGCAAACAAATTTGTTACTTGGTGATCAATTGTAATGGTTCTTTGGAACGTTGTGTTGGTTTAGATATTATCGCCTATTGATTATCTTTTTTTTAACTACAAGGGGATTTGTTGTTACCCTAACTTGGTTTTAAACTTCGATTGATTCGATATTTTGAGGAAGTTATGTTTATTTCATTGTGCTTGGGATTGGAATCTGAGTCTTGCACAGATGAAATTATATATATATTATTGTTGATCATGTCATTTATTGGGAAACCCAATTTATAGTTCTTGAAGTAATGTATTGATATAGGGTTGAGATAGATCTATCTTTCCTGGACTATCAGGAAGTCTTGAGGGTTAATATCCACTTAGATTCCTTATCTCTTGTTGGGTTCAATAAATGAATGTTAGGTCTTGAAAATTAAATTGTGATTATAAAGTTGAATGTGGACTGTGTTTGAACTTTCTTGTTTTATTAGAATTTAATTGGAAAAGGGAAAGGAATGGTAGGATAGATGGAACTTTAATGTTGGTAGTAAATGAGTTCTAAGAAAGAAAAATGTTGCATGTTTTCTTATCGGTCAAGGTTTTCAGTACTAAGAAAAATGATAGATATTGAAAGGTACTTTGTAAATTTTGATTGTCGGTGAGTGTGTATGAGTTTCATTGATATAATCTTTCAATGGAAAGTCGAAATCATACATTATATTGGGAAAGTTGAGAAAGATGTATTAGTTGGTTATCTCTTTTCTGATGTTGTTCTTGTTCTCTTTTCTTGGAAATCCTACTTAAACATGAACTGTATGTTTAAAAGGAAGTAAAACTATTTAATTAAGTTGTAAGATTTGATTATAGATTGGGATCATATTATGATAGGTATCCTTTTCTAATGCAGATTGGGTAAGTTCAATGGTTGGAACTTCCTGATTTTATTCTGATTGGAAAAGAGATTCAATACTTAATTTAGTCTTTCGAACTTTTAATTGACTGAAATTATGTAGGAAAAGTTAGTTGATTGGTTGGCTAAGAGAAGTTGTAAACTTATAGTTGACTGATAATCTATCATGTTTTCTAGGGTTACCTTTATATGAATCTGTTTGATGAATACTTTAAAATGTTGAATTTTAAAGTAGTAAACCTTTAAGAGGAATAGTTAAATCATGATATGCATCTGTTTCTGCCTTTTCGGATGTTAAGTGCTTGGGCATAACGGAGATGTTTTCTCTCTTGCTTTACTTGACAATTGGATGAAACATCTTAATGTGAATATGTTGAAAACATTTCCTATATCTTTTAGTAAGGATAAGTGTTGTAATATATTTGGCAAGATTAGAAATAATGATATGTTATGATTGTTGTTTTATAAAGATAATTGATGGGATCAATTATACTTTAAGTTGAAGGACAAAATTTATAGAGTATATTTTGTTCTTCCATTTGTTAACTCTGCCTTAGTATTACTCTTCTTTTATTAATATTACATATGCTTAGGGGCATGAAATATTAGTGGTTCATTAAAGCAGGGTTGTTCTTATTGGGACATTTAGTGGATTGCACTTCGTTTTAAGGCTTAGTGCTTATCATGCTCAGTTCATTGAACTGACCCGTGCTAGCAATTTTTACAGATGGACTTCGTAAGTGATAAAAGAAGGAAAAACTTATATGATGCATTGGCTGATCTAAGTTGATTCTTGTGAAGAAATTCTGATTTGTTCTCAAGTAGTATTGTAAAAAGAAAATTTTATCTCTTTTGAATAAATATTATTGTCTTACAGTATGCCTAAAATGCATAAGTTCAAAATGTATAAGTTTTGGAAATGAATTGAAAGATGAGAATTTATCTTGTTTGAGGATAATCTTCTTATTGTCTATATGATTGGATGTGTATTCTTGATGGGTATTATAAAAATAAATTTAGATAAATTTCCTAAGTAACCTGCAGATTAAATAAATGGAAGAATACAATATTCTTATCTAAGTATTTCATTATATCAAGTGATGTGAAATAAAACTATAATAAAAATTATTGTAATTACAAAGGACATTATAGGGTGCGTTAAGCCCTAGAATGTAACTATAAAGAGGAAGACCCTTCCTCTCTAGAAACGAACTAAATAAAAGAGGAAGATACAATTGTTAATCATTAAGATTTAATTATAATAAGTCTAATATGTTTCAGCCTAGTAGGCTGTTACACTTCCTTAATTAGTTAAGTTATTTAAAATAAGGAACTTAAGTTGTTGCTGTTTGGATAATGGGTTATTAGGACAAAACTAACAAACTGGAAGCAATCCTAAGTTAACTAAGCTCTTAGGATTAATTGTATCCTACTTTTAAAAAAATAACTTAAAGAGTGTTGGACATAGGGATAGATGGGCTGCTGAAATATGTCGTCTAATAACCCAAATTTAACTTAACGTAAGTAAATTCTTGGAGTATGTACATCTTCACGAGGTTGTTGTAGGATGTTGATAAACGTCAACTGCAAGGTTGTACCTTCGAGAATATTAGGATCTTCTCAAGGATACAACAATGCAGTTAACATGTGGCAACACCCTTCTGCATTGATTGTCAAGATCTACACACCTTTGAACTTGATCAAGATTTTCCTCTAGGACTGGTTAGTATCATAGTCAGGATATGAAGTAGCCTTTAGGACTCAGGGTACCTTGGCACACGGGGTTAACCTAGGTTGACCTAGTATGCCAATTTACCCTAAGTCTTTATGAGCCTTTTCATATCATGACCTATGTTGTTAACCTGAACTAGAGTTAAACCTTGGGCAAGGGGACTGAAAGAAGTTAGTATAAGACATTCTTGATAACAATGGAGTGGGGTGAAGGACATATTTTGGATTGATGAGTATGCCATCAAGGAATAAGTAATACGAACAGTATGTTAGAAATCTTTGGCCAAAGTATTGCAAACCTGTTGATTGCGTTGTCCTATGTCACCTATTCTAAGGATCGTGATGTTGATGAATATTGGTAACAAATATTCAATTAGGTTCCTTGGATAGATCACTCAGAACCCGAATAGGGTAAGAGAACCAAGAATATGGAGTATTCAGTAGAATACTCAAAACTCAATGTTACACGTGAATGGATCGGTAGTTCACTGAGTCATGGAATGAATAGATTGGTTTCTCACCAAGTCATTACAGCTACATATGGTTATCTATTATAAGAATGATTGTTATGAAATGTGTGTTCTAAATTATGTATTTAGAATAGAGAACATTAATCATGCAATAAAAAAAAATTCCTTGTTTCTAAAGTCTTAAAATGGGAATGTTACACATGATGCTCTTTGGATTTCCAAAATTCCACCAATAATTTTAGATCTCTTTTCAAGCTTTCCATACATCTTTAGTCTATTTTTGCATCTTCTAATTAAGCCTTCAAAATTCTCCATTCTTCTTCCTGTTTATGGCAATAATATTCTTTATCCTTAAGGGTTTTTGTCACACTTTAAACTATGGCTTCCATATCTTTGAGGGATTTTCCATGATGACCATCCATATTATTGATTTCCTTCTTAAATCCATCAATAAGGGACCGAGCAATCTCATACTTCCTTTTAGAACTACTTCAGCTAATGTACCCTTGTTTTTCTTCAAGGATATTCTCTAAGCTATTAAACTTGATCCAAGAGGACTAGGATCTGATACCAATTGTTTGAAAATATAGGAATCGAGGGGGGTGAATAAGTGCTACTTAAAAATTTGAAAACACTTCACAATCTTAGTAAATAATTCAATCTAGATCATTAATAACCATGAGATACTAATAACATTTAAACATGAGCATAAAGTAATAAAACATAGATGAACACAAATTTTAATGTGGGAAACCCTTCAAGGAGAAAAAACCACTAAAATCAATGCAATAGCTTAGAAATTATTGTTCTATAAATGTCACAAAGATTTTAATTGTTAAACATCCACTGAACTTGAAGCTACAACACCAAAATTTAGTCAAGCTACCACTTGACCTTTAAAGCCACTACTTTCTTGTAAGCAACAACTCCAAAAACTCAAATCAAGCATCTACCGATTATTTTGTAAGTTAAAAATTATAAGGAAGATTCAAATACCTATTTTCTAAGCCACCACTTAGTCTTCCATAAAGTTTTGATCACTCTTATTTTTTTGTCTTAATACAAAAGTTGTGATCTCTAAATTGTCTCATCTATCTTCTCACTCTACTGCAAACATTGTCATACAATGCTATCTCTCTCTCTCTCACACACACATTTTTCATGCTTCTCTCACATTCAAAATTCTCCTCTTTCAAGTACTCATACTGCTCCAAAAACTTTATTCATGAAAACGTATCATATAAAACTTTTAATTTCATTTGTTTTTCATCTTTTCATCCACCTTGAGTAGTATATCTATTAACAATTTAGTTTTATGTCCACTCCTTCATACCCCTTCACCTAGTTGTATTGGTATTTATACATTATAAGCTCCCAATTTAAACAACAATTTTCATGTAAACATAAAGTGTATGTATCAAGAAAGACATCCTATAACACTCTTTTCACTTCAAATCCTAAAAATAACTCTTCAACTTCCAATCCTTCAACTCGAATAGGGAAGGGATATTACATCACCTAAAGAAATTGTCCTCTTGCAATCATTAAAACTGAAAATGGTGTAAGTTTCATGTACAAATATTTATAATATCTATCATTATACGCTTGAAAAATGATGATCAAATGAAAGATCTGACCTAATCGACCATCCGAATGCATATATAAATATTCCTTCTAGCACCTGAAGATCTGATTTATAACTATTTTGCCCCTTTTTTCCCTATTCTCTAATGTAGGAGGTTTTCCTTGTAGCTAAGAAACTTGATGCCAAGTGTGGTATGAATGCATGCACATTATAAGACTCTCAATTTTATCTTCAAACTATTTACATGCTTCATACCTCACCATTTTACCTTCAAACTTCATTTGAGAACTCATGTATATAAAGATCTAGGTCCTTCAAAAAAATAATTTATAAATATAAGCTGTAGGACATACATATATATCTTATATCATACACAAAATCCAAGATAAATGCATCTAAAAGAGATATAATTATTCACCATGGAGTTGGAGATTCATAGAACAAATCATGAATCCTTCTTTTGATCTATCCTTCACACCTTTGTTTGCATGATCAAGGAGAACTTAGATATCATTTATAGATGAGCTTACATAGCCAAAAGTATATGAGTTCTCAAATATTTTAAAATATTGGAAGGTGTGGTGAGTGGTCTCTATGTCAACTTTAGATACAATTCTTAACTCTATCATTAGTATTCAAAGTAGAATATACTTGATTTGAGAAAGCAACAAAAAGAACCTTAAAATCAGAAAAATTTCCTCTACAAAGTTAGTTTGATCATGCAATTGAACACTTATTAAAGACTCCAAAGTATCATTTTTGGAAAGCTCTATGTCTTGCTAAAATTACAAGGTCCATGTATTGCTTCATCTCGATCAATAAGATCACACAAGCTTGTTTTTAAAGGTCCACTCAGTGAGTGTTAAGCTCCAAGTGTTTTGATCCTTTTTGCGTACAATCAAAGACTCAAATAGATAAGGGTGTAGGAGGTTTACCTGTTGTTCGGTTGATGGGTGGAATGTGTACATGTTGACTTCCAATCTCGGTGGATTGTGTGAACTCATTTCAAGGCGGGAAGGACTACCCTGAAATAAGAAAACAAGACCAAAAGAGAGAGTTAAACAATATATGCAGTGGATTGCCTAGTGTGTGCTAGATCGAGAAGTGTGATACTCCTGGAAGGTTGTCATTCCACCGTTTAATAAATTAATATTAAATGAAAAACGCATGTAAATAAAAGGAATCTAGTGCTAGCATTATGATTTGGGTACCTCAGTGCTATCCACATCGATTCAATTAAATACTAAAACCATGCCAATAAAAGGGTGTTGGTCGGGTTCCGGGTAGGTTGGGTAGTCCGTGGGTCTGCGAGACAGGGTCTTGTTGAGGTAGGGTAGGGTATTTGGTTGTTTGGGTAAAGGGGTAGGTTGTTGGTCCATTCCTGTTAGTAAACATAGAGACCGATGCCGGTTGATGGTAGACCAATTCCGGTTAAGGTGACTGGTATTAGTCACTTTGTAGAAGTGACAGAGGATCAAAACATAGGTGTTTTTGGGTTCTCTTAGGTGGGTGTAGAGAGTTGGGAGAATGTGGGTGAAGTTTGGGTGAAGGGTGGGCTTAAGGTCATAGCCAAGAGGTTTTAGAGGGTGGTTTTTAGGTAGATTTTGATAGAAGGTGGGTAGTTGATAGATGACGGGGGTGACCTGACGGTGGTAAGGAAAGACCGACCACGGTTAGGGTTGGACCGGCAACGGTCATTGGTTTTGGTCGAGTTTGGAAATGGGGGTTAAGGTGTAATTTGTACCTTGTCGAGGGTTGATAGGGAGAAAAATGGTGTGAGAGAGGGTCTAGTGTGTAGGTGTAGGTTGGATAGGTGAGATTGAAATGGTAGGAAGAAAATAGAGACACATAAGTAAGGAAAATACGGTGAGAGTTCTACTTGGATTCCAATGCTTAGAATCATGAGTAGCTGGAGAAGAGAGATGGTGAGTGTTGGCGATGGTGGTTAGTTGGTTAGAGAGCTCTTACTCGATCTCAGTCTGGTTTAAGTTCTTTCAATGGTTGCTCTCACCAAGATCTTTGTGAGTGCCTCCAATGATTGTCTCTACTAGAAGTTCCAAAGACCTTGTTACTTCCACCGATTTGCTTGTGCAAATGTAAAGTTTTAGATAGCGATGATGATTGATTAATGGCCAACAAAAATCACCAACCATGAAAATGTGAACCAACCCAAAAATGTCCATCCCTTTGGAAAGAGGTGGGGACTCGGTATTTACAGCAACTGCGGTGCAGTTCCACCTAACCGACATCGATTAGACTCTAACCGACATTAGTTATTTCATGGGAATTGTTTTTGAAAAGTGGGGAATATGCCTTCCCCACTTATTTTGTGAGTTGTGGAGCACATGCATCCTCCACCCTTAGAATTGGTAATAGGACAAAGAAGGGTCCTATGAGTGGAGTGGCCACTGTTAGGGATTTCTAGAAGGGTATGGGCAAGGTAGGGAGTGGAATGGTGAGGTGGTGGGGCAAGTGGGGTAGTAGAAGGGTGAGGTGGAGGAGCAAGTGGGGTAATGGAATGATGAGGTGGTAGGTGAGGTAGCTTTGTTTAGTGGGTAAAGGAAGGATTTAATTAATTGGTGTTAATTAAATCCTTGGGTGTGTGAATGAGGGTCATTATGATGGGAAAAATGGGTTACAAGTGACCGAATTAGGGTTGAATTGATCGTTCATGTAGAATGTGGTTATTAGGTTATTTTGGATGAAGGTGATGAAATGTGACATGTTTTTGGTGTTTACATTTTACCCCTTTTGTTGGGTAGCATGTAGTGCTAGGGTGACAAAAACAAAGGTTGGTTTTTACCCATGTGAATGTATGGTGAGAAGGTGGATGTTGGGTGCCCCAACTAGGGGTATGAGTGATCCCCCCCTCAAATTGGGCACCGATAATGAATAATAGAGAGATTCGGTGGGTGGTTTGAGAAAGTACGGTGAGAGGTGTGAAAGAGATGAGGTGTGTGGGTATGGAGATGATGAGAGGGAGGGTAGGTGAGTAGGTAGAGAATTCCAATGTACACACATGTTGTAAAATGCAATGAGGTATAAGGGTTGCTCAACATAAGAAATTTATGTCAGCTAAGGTCGTAAGGGTCATCCAAACAAGGGTTATTGAGGTCTGATACCCAGGGTAAAGGATACGGCTTAGGAACTCAATGAGGTAAGATGTAGGAACACATAGGGTGGTTCTGGTACATCTAAAAGGTCAAGGTTTGTTTGGAAAAGGGTCACAACCATAGGTAAGGTAAGGTCATAAGGCTAAGAAAAATAGGTACCATCATCACAAGATGCAACAAGTGAGGACATGAGAATATCCACATAATCAACGGGTGAGGTAGGTAGGTGTGGGTAGGGTAGTTTCAATAAAGCTGTACACATACACAGAGATTGCAACGCAGTACCATGGTGAAGAGCTTTCAAACTCTACATCGTCCAAGGTCGATCGGGTTATCCAAACATGGGTTGTTGAGGTCTAGTATCCAGGGTAAAGGATACGGTCCGGGCACTCAATGAGGTAAGATGCGGGAATGCATAGGGTGGTTCTGGTACATCCAAAAGGTCAAGGTTTGTTTGGGTAAAGGTCATGGCCGTAGGCAAGGTAAGGTTGGTAGGCTAACAACGTGGTAACAACATCACAAGGTAGAGCGAGTGTGTAAGGTTGATGGTCACCCCAAGGGGGTAGGTGTGGGTAAATGGGTATGGCATAGGTAAAGCCATAGGAGAGGTAGAAATATTCCCAACTAGTGGTCGAGTGAGTGATGAATGATGATGTGAGGAGGGTAAGGTGAATGGTCGGGGTAAGATTTGGGTGAGGTAAAAAAAAGGTGGCGGGTAGGGTGATAGGGTGAAATTTGTGGCAATGTGGTAAACAAGGGTAACCAATTCCGGTCGAGGTTAACCAAATGCGGTCTAGGGAAATCGACCACGGTAAAGCTAGGGCACGTGTCAATGATGATTAAGTTAAAACCGACGTGACGTTAGGTAGGGTTTTTATAAAAATAAAATTTCCATGTTTTTCAGAATCATTTGTCCGTGTGAAATAGAAGAAAATGACACGAGAGAGAGAGAGAGAGAGAGAGAAAACATCCGAACGGTGTGGAGAGAGTTGAGTTGGTGAGCCATAGAGTGGGTGATTGGTAGTTGGGGGTGGGTCCACGAGATCATATTGGTTGATTCGGTTGGTTGGAGGCAAGGTGATTGATTGGTGATGGTAGAGGCTAGAGAGGGATTGGGTGGACGACCGGGTGTAGCGGCCAAATGTGCCACCATGACAATGATAGTGTGATGAGGTAAGCATCAAACCCTGTTCGTGTTTTGTGAGGTAGATTAGGTGAGAGGTTGGGTTTTGAAAAATCAGGTTTTGGGGGAAAATGAATTTTGAATTGTGGAAGGGTAAATTGGGTTGAATAGGAAAAGAGAGTGAGGTATGTGGGTGAATGAGGGGTGGGATGGAGTTGATAAGAGTTTTAGGTGAGAATGGGTGGGTAGAAGGGAGATTTTAGTGAGTTTTTTTAAAAAGGAGGGTTGGGGTTGTCACGGTTTTTCTGTGATGATGATCAGCATCGGTTGGGGTTCAACCAACGTCAATGGGGTATAACCAGTATTGATCATGAAATAGGTGACCGATGCCAGTTTAGGGGTGATTGGGGGTCGGTTAGAGAAAATTGGTACCAGTCACATTTTGGGGAAAAAGGGGCCAAGAGGACTACAGGTCGAGTGGGTGAGATAGGTAAGGGGAAAATAAGGTGTTTTAGTGTAAAATATAACATAGGCAGGGGGTGAAACAGTGGTATGGGTAGATGATAGTGGGTGAGGGTAGGGGTGGGTAGATAGAAATGTGATATGAAGGTAGGTTGGGAAGAAAGAAAGAGGTGGGGAAGTAGGTATAGGTGAGGTGTCGAAGGTAATTGTGGGTATGATGAAGATAAATTAATGTGATGTTTGTGTTAGATGCGGGGAGAGATCAAGTGCGAGATGAGAGACGGTGGTGCCACCCTTTCTTATGACAATTCAAGGCATGGTGACAACCGAGGATTTATGACATGTGGAGGAGGTGGGCCTGATTGGGGCCTCGACGCTATCGGCATGCAATCTGGTAGTTGAGTCTGATGGTTTCCCTCATCGATAGATGGGATTCGGTGACCAACACATTCCACCTACCGACGGGTAAGATGATAGTCACCCTGGAGGACATGTTTAGGATCCTGCGGTTACCGATACTGGGGACACAAGTATATTCGATATCCTCATAGGCTTTAGATGAGTTGATCTTGTGAGTGTTTTGTGAGGGACTAGTGGAGATGAATTCTCATAGTGCCATCCCGAGTTATAGCGAGATGTACCTATCCCGCCCAGAGGAGACACAACTAGTAGTATTATTGATGGAGGTAGTGTGTTGTTTCACACCGCTAGATGCGAGAGGTTGGGAGGTTCCCATGATCGCTGATGGGAGTATTACATGACATGATGATGGACAAGACTCGCTTCTTTTGGGTGCTAACATTCCTGGTGTAGTTGTACAGAGATCTATGGGCGTATAAGCAGCTTCGTAGGTTCAACCTATGATGTACATTTGTTCTTCATTGCTAGGCTTATGAGCACATATGTCATGTGTGCATCTAGTGGGTATGCCCTGAGAAGATGCATTTGAGTCTAGTTTTATGTCGGTGGGTTACTGAGTGATGGGTGCATGTTATTGGAGAGCGGCGATTAGACAGGGCTACACATGATGTAGTGTATTACCGATGGCTATTGGATGGATGGGGTGGACATTATATGGCTACTATATAGGGTTATCCCTCATACCGAGATGGATGATGGAGTTAGCTGGCCTTCATCTTCTCGAGATGGATAGAGGGGTGTCATTCCGTGAGAGAGCACGAGATGATCCCTATTGACAAGGTTAGATGGTAGTTTAGGTTGCTTAGGATATGCCTCTACCCTTCCCATAGTACAAAGGAGACAACGTGGAGAGGCCATTACCTCTACCATAGCCGATGCAGTGCCAACATGAAAGGAGGAGTAGGTGATAGACCGCAGATCGATGATGCTAGAGTGGTAGATAGATATAGACAGTGGTGGGCAGCTCATTTATGAGTAGTACCACCTAGGCTAGGGAAACCTGATTCAACCACTATCACGATGTAGAGAGAGGCGGCTTACGAGGACATGTGGCAACCCCGATTATTGGGTTGGGGATGGTACAGGGGCGATTATCTAGTTCAAAGGTGCGAGTGGCGAGTTGCATCCACAGTGGCGATCTTGAGCCTAGATGTCCCACGGTGGAGATGGAGATGGTGATGATGGTCAGGTGGCTTCCCTACAGGCACAGGTTATAGTGTGCAGGGCTAGTTAGCCATGGCACAGGCACAAATTGGGGCCTTACAAGCCTAGATATAGGCACAGGGGTAGAGGCTGATGACACCACCATAGGCACCGAGATAGGGTCCTAGTTCACATGAAGGGGGGACAATGGTCCCATGGGCGAGTACGGGGTAAGAGGCCGATGGGGCCACCACAGACAATACCTGTATCCAAGTTGTAGGAGGTGAGAGATGAGGCCAAGTACTATCAAGACCAAATGACTATGGCTAGGATAGATTGTCTATCATATATAGAGTACAAGGCATAACAGGCCTCAAGTGAGAGGACTAGATCACACACTCATAGCGTGGAGAGCACAGGGGGCCATCGAGCCTTGAGATAGGTCAAGGTGAGGCCACTAGTTCATGGAGGCCAGCCCCAAGTGATGTACCAGTAGGGACCCAGCCACCACCCATGATGGGTGGGGAGATGTTAGTAGGTCACTGAATAGGAGCCAGATAGGAGGAGGAGACTAGAGAGACTGAGATGGAGGATGTCTAGTAGGATGATGCCTGATATAGGTCCCTTGATTTTGATGTAGTTTTGATTTTTGATATATACTAGCCTACATGCCAAAGAGAGTGAGGATGTACGAGGGTTTTGTATTTTTGATCATATATCGGCCTGCATACCAAAGATGGTGAGGCTGTATATGAGATTTTTTGAGAGATACACTTTATTTGATAGTAGTGTATATGGTATCGACATACAAATTTATATGATGAGATGGATTATTTGATGTTGATAGACCGTGATTGTGATGTATAGATAGATGAATGATAGGTTTCTTAGGCATGGTGGAGTCAAGTAATTGTTAGGCTTGATTGAGTCGAGTCATAGGCATGGCCGAGTCAAAGTTAGTGTTAGGCATGATGGAGTTAGGTCATAGGCATGGTTGATTCAGGTTGGTGTTAGGCATGATGGAGTTAGGTCATAGGCATGGTTGAGTCCGGTTGGTGTTAAGCATGATGGAGTCAAAGTCATAGGCATGGTTGAGTCAGGTCATAGGCATAGTTGAGTTGATTTCTCAGGTATTTCATATGATGGAAAATAAATGATGATGAATGCATATGTTTTGGTTTGATCTGTGATATGTATGGTAATATTGATCATGTTGGTATGATTTCATGTAATGTAGGATTGTGGTAAATGTGATGAAAGGAATGTGGTAAAAATGAATGTATTAATTTTTGCTTATTTAATGATAAATTGGAAACTAACTAGAGTAGAATGTGACTGGAACAAATAGCGAATGGTGAGAGGTGAATGGTTGCGAATGGGAAAAGGTGAAGAAGGTGATGAAGATGGTCAAGCTAACCTCAAAGGGTCCCATGCTGTCAGATTTCTTCCTACATAGCCCCGGTGAAAAGGAGCCTCAGACCGATGTAGTTCAACCTTAAGCAAGGGAGGAAAAAGAATAGGGATTGATAAGGGTTGGTCGGGTTGGGGTAGGTTATGTTTGTGGGTACATAGGTAAGGGTAAATGGGTAAGGGTCAAGGGTATGGTTGAGTAGGTACGGGTCATTGGTAGGGGTCACGGGTATGGGTAGATAGGTGGGGTTGATGGGTATGGGTGAGTAGGTATGGGTCAATGGGTATAGGTAAGAAGGTACGGGTGAGTAGGTAGGGTCATCTGTATGGGTAGATAGGTAGGGTCAATGGGTACATGTAGATAGGTAAGGTGAATGGGTATGGGTAGATAAGTAGGGTGAATGGGTATGGGTAGATAGGTAGGGTGAGAGATCAAAGGTATGAGTGCATGTGGGTAGGGTGATGGAGGTGAGGTGTGGTGTGAAATAGAGATTGATAGGTGGAGGTAGGTGTGGGTGAGAGGTAGGTGGTGCTGAAATGAAATAAGGGTTTTGGTTTAAAGAAGGTCAATAGTTCGAAAGCAGGGAACTATAATAGGGTTGATGATGCGGCTGGATTGGGAAGGACCATCGATGCGTAAACCAAGGGTAGGTGTGATGAACCTCAAGTCCCTAAAAGACCTTGTAGGTTGGATGGTTCCAAAGGTGAAGCAATGTGCAGGATCATGACAGATCATACTCGTGACATCATCCCATGGTAGGTAGAAATAGTAGGATAATGTGGGAAGAGGGTGATATGGTGAAAGGTTGGAAATGTGAAGGGGAATAAAACACCTTTTGTACAAGATGGCCAATATCCCAAATAGGCGAGTTCATGGCAAGAAGGGTGTGTTATGTTTAAAGGATAGAATGATCAATGTAGGAAGTCTATGTGGGATGATTAGATAATCTCCTTGAGGTCTTTGTGAAGTTGATCGATGCGGGAAGCTTCGAAATGGGTCTAGTATTTTTTTTTTGACTAGGTAGAGTATGGCTAGTGCAATATAGCTGTCCTTCGAGGGAGCAGTCTATTTATGGTAACTAGATACAAATGGTAGATGTCCTTTTGAGGGATTCATCTTTATGTTTGGAAGTTTGACTCAAGGAGGGTGATCCCATTTTTGATAGGTGAATTTGTTTTACCAATTAAGCCATGGACAAGGCTATAGAGGAATACGAACAACGTAGATCAAAAGGTGGAGTGGTGGTGGAGGTGAAGTTGGATTTTTGTGAGGTAGATGAGGAATGGTATATGACCATGGGATTCCATCCTCAAGGGGATGAAAAGTATCCATGAGAATCATGCCATGAGTAGAGCCGTGGTACTCATATTGAAGACAAGGTTGAAAACGGATAGATAGTCACATGATTTTTGTTTAATCGTAGGTATGTGAGGTGATGATAAGAGAAGTAGGGTGCACACAAGACACATTGATAATAGTTAATGGGTGATGATGCACTTGGTTCAATGGTAGAATGGTTGAAGATGCAAGATTTTAAGGGGTTCGAGTTTGGGTTTAACATCGAGTGAAGATAAAAGATAAGAACCGATCCATAGGTATGGGTAACGATATAGGGTCCAAGCAATTAGGAGAAAATTTACCCGTATATGTTTCTTAGATTTTGTGACATGTTTATTTTCCTTCAAGAAAAGATCTTGAACTTGGAAGGTGCGAGGTGGATGCACTTTTCATAAGCACGTTTGATGCATTTTTGGTATATTTGGAGGTGATCTAAAGCATGTAGACATCATTCATCTAAAAACTCTAGTTGTGCCAAACGATCTTGGTGAAAGTCATCATTGGTGAGCATGTCTTTGAGTGATATGCAGAGAGATGGGATCTGGACTTTGAGAGGCAAGAAAACCCTGCACGTAGACTAGAGAGAAAGGTGTAGCAGCAGTTGATGTGTGAATACTAGTGCGGTATGCCCATAGGGAAAAAGGAATGTGCGTATGCCAATCCTTCCTAGTATCATTGACCACTTTCATGAGGATTTTGTTTAGGGTTTTGTTGGTTGATTCAGCTTGGCCATTGGTTTGCAAGTAATAAGGTGAAGAAAAATTGAGTTGGATTCTGAAGGTATCACAGAGTTTTTGGAGGGTTTTGTTTTTGAATTGTTTTCCATTATCAGTGATAAGGTGATGAGGAACACCAAAGTGATAGATAATGTGATGGTTAATGAACTCACAAATCTTCTCAGCTTTGGTAGAGATGAGGGGAATGGATTCTACCCATTTGGTGTAGTATTCAGTAGTGGTTATGATCCATTGGTGGCATTGGGAAGAATGAGGGTTGATCTCACCGATGAGATCAAGGCCCCATTGAGAGAAGGGCTAGAGGTCTCGTGTGACCTGTAAGGCATGACCTAGGGTGTGATGAAGGTTTGAGTGTTGTTGACATTTCACACATCGATTTGACGTAGTCACAACAATCATGGTTGAGGGTAGGCCAATAATAGCTAAGGTGTAGGATATGTTTGGTGATAGCTAGGCCACTAATGTGACCCCCACAAATGCCGTCGTGTATTTATTTGATGGTATAGGGTATTTCGAGAGATAGTGAGGCATCAGAGTAGGATTCCGTCGAAGCCACATTTGTAGAGGAGACCTCCCAAGATGACATAGCGAGAGACCTTTTGGAGGAAGGCGCGTTGGCCATTATGGGTAAGATCCAGAGGAAGGATGGAGAGGGAGAGGTATTCAGAATATTGTTGGTACCCGAGGTCAGAGGGGTTTGTGGTAGGTTTCTCAATGAGGTTGGCTACATGAGAGAGGTAGGAGGGTGATTGTAACCTTGAACAATGATATATATTTGTGAATCGGTAGGTGATGAGGGCATTTGTGAGGTGAGGAAAGACATAGTATCCGCAAACATGTTGATAGAGTGGGGAATGGTTTGGAGTTTGTAGTGGGTGAAGGTGGTTAACAAGAGGTATACATGGTGTCTATACATACCGTATTTCCTCATTGTGACATTAGTATAATCTATTGATCTGATTTACTACCAATTGAGAATCACCGAAGATATTAATGGATTTAACATCTAGGGTTTGGGCGGTTTGGAGACCTAGTACAAGTGCTTCGTATTCGGTGATGTTGTTGGTACACTCGAAGTCAAGTTTGAAAGAAAGGGGTATGGGTTCACTATCGTATGGAATGAGGATGATTCTACTCTGCCCCCATGTTGACACTTAGATCCGTCAAAGAATAGGGTCAGTTGATATTGTAGATGTTCCTCAACAGGTTCATCAAGGGAAAGGGTAGTGATGGATTCATCAGGGAATTCAAAGTTGTTGGGTTGGTGGTTAGAGAGTGGGGCATCGACTAGTTGATCAGCGATAGTCTGACCCTTGATTTATTTTTGGTGAACAAAGGTGATATCCAGATCAGCAAGTAGCATGATCCATCATGAAATGCGTTGGTTTTGGAATGGTTTAAAGTACATGTAATACAAGGGGTCGGGGTTGGTGATGAAGAAGGTAGTGTGGTTGAGTAGGTAGCGACGAAGTTTGGTGGCCATAAAGACTAAAGCAAGGCACAACTTTTTAGCATGTGTATACCTAGTCTCATATTCTACAAGGGTATGACTAATATAGTAGACTATTTGTTCCCTATGTTTTTCATCGCAATGAGCAAGCATAGCACCCAAGGAATGGTCGATGGCAGAAATGTAAAGGTAGAATGGTTGGTCATCTTTAGGAGGGGTAAGCATGGGTGGCTGTAATAGATACGATTTCAAGGTTTCAAAAGCTTTATGACAGTTTGCATTCCAATGGAAGGTGATATCATTTTTAAGGAGGTGGTGAAAGGGTTCACAATGATCTGATAATTGAGAAATGAAGCGATGAATAGATTATAGTTTGCCTTGCAAACTACGAAGTTGGCAGAGGTTAGTGGGTGGAGGCATCTCGAGGATGGCCTTGATTTTGGCCGGGTCAACTTCAATGCCTCACAAGGAAACAATGAAGCCCAAGAGTTTACCTGATAGGACGGTGAAGACACACTTCTTAGGTTGAAGGCATACGCAATATTGGATGAGACGGTCAAAGATGATTTTGAGGATGGGTAATGTTTGCACAACTTTTGGATTTTCCCAAAAGGTCATCGACGTAGTCTTCCAAGATGTGATGCATGATGTCATGGAAGATATAGGTCATGGCTCGTTGGTAGGTGGCACCTGTGTTCTTCAGTCGAAGGGCATGATGTGATAGCAGAAGGTCCCCAAGGGGTAATGAAGGTGGTTTTGTGTTAATCCTCAAGGGTGAGTAATATTTTATTATAACACAAGAACCCATCCATGAGAGATAGCATTTCATGTTTGGTGGTGAGGTCAACCAATTGGTTGATACAGGGTAGAGGAAAATCATCCTTAGGACAAGCTAGGTCGAGGCCCTAGAAGGCAATGCATATGTGGAGTCCCCTCGTTGCTTTGGTAATAGGAATGATGTTGGAAATCCATTGTGGGTAGTTGATTGGTAGAATGAAGGAGATAAAGAGGAGGCAATGGAGCTATTATTTGACAAGAAGGGCAATGCGTGGGTGCATTTTTCATAGCTTTTGTTTTACGGGTTTAGCATAAGGTAAGGTGACGATGTTGTGGACCATGATATTTGGGTCAATGCTGGGCATATCAGGGTACAACCAAGAAAAATCATTTCTATGGTCACAAAGGAAAGAGGTGTATGCTTCTTGTTCAACGAAGTCCAAAGATTGGCCTATCTTTAGAATACGGGGTCATCCAATGTGTGGATTTTGATGTTGATGGTGGATTTGTTTAGCATGTTTTGGGTTTCTGAAGGTAGTTTGTGGTGGAGATAGGAGTCTTCTGCACCCATATAAGTGAGCATGGAATCGTCGTTTTGACATTGGATGACATGAATAGAAGGGGTGTCGTCATCGATCATATCAAGATAGAGGACGGGAAAAGAAATAGGAGCCTCGCCATTTTTTTGAACGGTGAGGGGTCACAAGGAAATGGTGTTTATGGAAATAAAAGGTAGGAGGAATAGAATCGGGTCTATAGACTCTGCGGGTGAAGTGGGTGAATTGGGTGAGGGGTCATGAGGTTGAGGTGTCTCCGTAATGAGGTTGACATTGGATTATTTAAGAGAAGGCTCAAAAATCCCACCCCAAGACGGTCCTTGTGGTTATGAGAGGTACAAGGAATGATAGTGTGATGGTGTTGTTCATAAGGATGAAAGCTAAAACCCTTCCAAGCATAACAATGTAGGAAGGTATGGGAAAAACATTGGTTGGTTAATGAGGGAAGGGTGGTGGTAAATGGTAGGGTTTGGGTAGGTGGTTTAGGTGTGTAAGTGGGAGTGTCAATACCCCATAGGTCAGATTGGTACAGGAGATGAGAGGGTCCATAGGTGAGAACTTCACCAATGCAGGGGTCATAATGGGGGTGTTGTTAGAGGTTACCATACTCTTGTAGGGTAAAAATGGTATCAACGTTATAGAGGCGATACTCCCTAATGTCAAGCATTGAAAAACACCTTCTAGTGGGTTAGTATCTGGGATACAAGTGGCGGGAATGGGTGTTTCCATAGGATTTTGAGATGAGGAGGGTGCGGGTTGTAGAGCAGAAATGGTTCTGCGGGGATTTGTGGTGGTTGTAATAGGTGGTGTAGGGGTTGAAGCAGAACCAAAGGAAGAAGTGGTAGTGGTAGAGAAGGTGGAAGTGGGAGTGGTGATATGTATGAGGATGTTGTAGGGCCGATATAACAAGTTACTGGTCTTGAATGGTGAAGGGTCAGCAGGAATGGTGTTGTTGTGTCCCTCATGTTCAAATTTGAGACAACGATGAAGGGTGGATGGGACACATCCCATGGCACGAATCTAGGGTCGGCCAAGACACATATTGTGTTGGAACTCTCCTTCCAGGATGTAGAAGAGTTTGGTGATGCTACAAGGACCAACACGAATGTGTAGGATTACCATTCCAAAGGTCATGGTTATTGTGTCGTTGAAGGAACACAAAGATAATTGGGTCATTATGCATGCAATTGGTGGGAATGCACATTTGATTGAATGCATGAGAGGAGATGATGTTGATGCTAGCTCCACCATCGATCATAATACATCAAATGCGTACATTGTCGACACAGGTAGAGATGAAAAGGGTGGGATCCAGATCCTCCATTTGGTGAGGTGTGATCTCATCGTCGGAGAAGGTGAGGGCAGCCACCTGAGATGAGGTGACAGTGTCAAGGTGGAAGGTGAAGAAATAAGGGAGGCCACATGGTGTGGTGTGATAATGGATGCAACTAGTGTGGGGTCATTAGGTGGAACCTCAATGGATTGTAGGACCTCAATGAGGACCTCTCGATGAGATTCAGAAGTCTGGATTAGGTCGTATAAGGAATTTTGAGCGGTGATTGATGGAGTTGTTTGATCATGGTGCGATGGGCTCTCCCATTGGAAATAGGGAAGGTGAGTCCATAGATGGTGATTTTAGGTGTGGGCATAGGTGTGATGTGAGGTATAGTTGAGGCAGTAGGTTCATCTTCCTTGGTTTTTCCTTTATCATGTTGAGCCCGAGTGGCTATTCAAACCATATTGATTTCAAATATTGGTGGTGGGTAGGAAGGGTATGATGTGTGGGATGATGATGGTTGAGCTGGTAATGGTATAGATGGGGTGATTATGGTGGTGGGAGGAACAAGATATTTGTCTAAAAGATCATCCTCAATGAAGAGTGTAGAAGGAGGGCTTTAAGAGCTTGGAAATCCTCCACATTATGTCTGGTGTATGATGGTAGGCGCATATTTGGGAGTCATCAAACCATTTTGGTTTTTGTTTGAGTGGGTCATAGGGTTGGATGGGTGGTAAGGTGATGTGGGAAGAGGTGAGTAGGTTAGCCAAGATAGTCACATAGGATCCTGCCATTGGGTCGCATTGTGCGGTAGGTATGGTCTTGGGTGAGGAACTTGGGAGTCATTTAGAAGTGGGTGGAGCTGATCGCGTACGGGGTGATCTTGGTAGATTGGGTATGTTTAGGTTTAGGTTGGGGTGTGGGCCACACCTTGTTAGGTAAGGGTGTAGTGGATGATTTGGTTTTGGGTTTAGGTGTCACTTTGGGAGGTGGGGTGGTCAGCAATGCCGAATAGTTATGAGATGAACAAGGTCATGCGAAGGCGAGAGACAATGAGTTATCCAAGGTGAGAGGGGTGACATTGTGGGGGTAAGGGAAATAAAGGGTAGTGGGGGTCGATGTCACCTAGTAGGTAAAGGAAACTTCACGAGGTTGGGTAGAAGAAGAGGTGGTGGTAAATAAGGAGGTTTTCGACTTTGAGCTATACTCACGTGCACTGATCAATTTGGTCGGCAGGATTAATGGATGAGGGCCAAGAGAGATGGTAGTGGTGAAGGTGATGAAGAGGTGGTAGGTGATGCTAGTACCGACATTGGAGATGGTTGGTGTTTCAATTTTGGTAGAGGTGGAATGTTGGCTAGGGGGTGAGAGGAGGTGGTTAAATCAAGCTTGATTGTTGGATGGGTAAGGTTTGATGTGGGTCGCACCCCGAGTATACAAGAGATGGTGGAGGTTGATGAGGGGTTGGGAAGTGATGACGTAGAGGATGTAGATGAGGAAGGTATGTGGATGGTCAAAGGTAATGTGGGAGGTGTTGCAATCACCTCTATGGGTGGGATAGGTGTGGATGTTATCACTATTGTAGGGTAAATAGTGGGTGAGTCGGTAGGTAAGGTCTACATCTGTGTGGAGACGGGGATGTGAAGACGTTCCCGAAGTAATGAATGATCAACATACTTTGGATAGGCCATCGAATAAGGCAATGAAGAGAGGAATGCGATGAGGGTAGACTTTGTGGTAATCACCATAAATGGAATGGTTATCTATGAAACAGGGAAGCCTTCTACATCTGATTCTGTAGGAAGGACAGAGGAAAAGAGATCACTTGGTGTTGTAGGAGAGGGTAGCAGGTCGATTTTTATCATAAGGGGATCTTCTTTGTGGTGAAGTGTGGGTAAGGTAGATGAAGAAGGACCATCCTCGATGTGTGGTGAGGTAGGGGAAGCGGAAGGTACTTTCGACTCCTCTATGAGTATGGAAGCAGGTGTCGATGGTAATTCATCAAATATGAGGGTAGGGGGTCCTGTCATCACCAATCCGGCACTATGATAATTCTTCACCGGGAACTCCTCGTGCTATGATTATTTATTAATGCACAGCCTTTAGTTTGGTGGATATAATCTGGAAACAAAACAACAACAGAACACAAGAATACCATCGACTATGATAAGACATAATGATGACAAATCTGAAATACCAAAGTAAATTATAATATTAACATGAAATTGTTACAATCTCACCCATGAGGCACTTCGGGTGTTATTGACTTCACTTTCCTTTCACCAAGACTATGGGAGAAACTTTACAATTACACCTCTTAGTGGCTTCTTCAACACACCTTTAACTGATGGCTTCCTTCGCACACTTCCTACAATATTTCTCACTACTTCCTTCTATGCTAAATGAGGGGGGTGGCCTCTCTATTTATAGAACTTACAGGCTTATCCATCTTATCTCTAAGATAGGATAAGAAATCCACTCGACGAATCATATTCCATACCTTAACTCTTATCCGTACATGTAAGCTTATCTTTTAAGATAAGATAAACCTTATCATTTTACATGGGTTCCACATTTTTAGACTTTTTACAAATAAAATACACAAAATATTTATGACCTCACTCCTTGTCCTTATTACCAATATAATATTTCTAATTCCTAATCATGTAGACCCTACTTCTCTAATTACCCAGACTTTGACATTTTAATATTACCGGACCACTTACGACAAATATTTACTTTTACAACATTCCTATTGTACTTTGATGTTACCATACTCCACATTATTGGCAGCGTCGTACTAAGCCAGCGCCGTTATCTTCTATCGACGCTACTACTAATTACACTTAACAACATCCTATTCCTAATACATACATTAATGAAATAGAAATTATGGAGGAAAATTTTAGTGTCGACATCTTCCCCTTCTAGCTTCTACTCCGTCCTGAGTAGACTATTATGGTGCTTGGAAAATCTTCAACTTGACGTGGTTGACCCATTTCATAATGGGAGTGCCATCCAATTCTCCATTATCAGTACATACCATTTTCATGCACACTGCTATTTTGTAGGGCCCCATCCATTTTGGAAGAAATTTTCTCTGTCTTCTTTTTTTGTATCTGGAATCATATACTAGAACCAAGTCATTCACATGAAATGGAGACCAAAGGATCTTTTGATCAAAGTATTCCTTCTGCTTCATTTTCTTCTTATGGCTTGTATCCTTTGCTATTTCCCTCATTTCCTCTATCAAATGAAGATGTACCAACCTCTCTTTTACTGAATCACTTTCATCCATCCTTTCATTTTTCATAACTCTCACAGTGGGAATATCAAACTCAATAGGAAGAACTGGATCAATGCCATAGGCTAACTAAAATGGAGAGTATCCTGTTGCTGACTTTGATGTTGCCCTATATGCCTACAATGCTGCATGAATCCTTTTATCCCACTTATGTACCGCAAGGCTGCATCTTTGCTAGAATTTGACACAACACAAAATTTATGTACCGCAAGGCTGCATCTTTGCTAGAATTTGACACAACACAAAATTTGTTGCTCCACTCGTCCATTTGTGTTTGCCTTGTATGTTGTTGCCTTCCGTGCTTAGTAGAAAACTTATTGACTAGGGCTTCTACCACCTCATTAATGAAGTGGCGTCCTTGATCTCGTTACAATTTCTAATGGACAACCAAATCTAGTGACAATGCGTTCATATATGAACCTTGCCACTTCATCCATGGAAGTTGTTTTCAATGGCCTAGCTTCAACCCACTTGGTTAAATAATCTGTGGCAACTACAATATACTTATTTTGGCGTGAGGTAGTTAGAAGTGGACCTATAATGTCTATTCCCCACTTTTCAAAGGGACCAAGTGGAAGAATAGGGCATAATGGAGCTGATGAAGTCTTATGGTTACCATGTGTTTGAAAAATATCACATGTCTTACAATTATTATAACAATCTTTAAAAAGAGTGGGCAGCTGATAACTCGCATCCAAGATCCTTCACGTAAGTTGTCCAGAGAAGTGCCCTCCACATGTACCATTGTGGAATTCTTCTAGCAGATCCTTCCTTGATCACGTCCAACTACCCTCTCATCTGGTCCATCGTGTCCTATTCGAAATAATACTCCATGCGCAGAATAGAATACGGACGACTAGCTTGAGTAATCCTTCCTTTAGTCTTTGCATTGGCACCATCAGGAAACTTGAATTCATTCAAATAATTCCAAATATCTATGTATTCACTAGGGATTGTGTCAAGGGATAATAATGTTGCATCGGGGAAATCATCATCATCACAAGATGATCCTAAACCATCATAGGCTCGAGAGAGTGCATCTACATTGACATGCTTCTTTCCTGGCCTATCTATAATATCAAATTCAAATTCTTGTAGCAAAATTATCCATCTTGATATCCCCCGATGGGTTAGGCTTATTTACAATATATTTTAGAGCCTCGATGATCTGCTACAAATAGAAATTTTTTCCTA
Organism: Taxus wallichiana var. yunnanensis; assembly: GCA_018340775.1. Classification (NCBI taxonomy): domain Eukaryota; kingdom Viridiplantae; phylum Streptophyta; class Pinopsida; order Cupressales; family Taxaceae; genus Taxus; species Taxus wallichiana. The sequence goes on along the minus strand of CM031244.1, from coordinate 348,213,350 downwards.
GCAAGTAATTTCTAAACTTCTTTACAAAGAAAAATGATAGCGAGCCTCTTTTTGATTACATAAAGATAATTTACCTCAAAGACTACTCATTTGTCTGCTCCCAAAGTAAATTGGATGTTCATTCCCATTTTCATCATTTTGGCTCAAAGTACTTCCTAGTGCTGCATTTGAGGCATCAGTGTACACAATGAATGGCTTGCTCCAATCTGGATTCTTTAAAATAGGTGAAGACACCAGGGCTTCCTTTAGTTGTCCAAAAGCTTCATGCGCCTTATTTCCTAGTTCATAAGTAACATCCTTCTTCAAGAACTGGGTTAATGGCTGTGCAATCTTTGAGAAATTCTTGATGAACCTTCTATAGTAACCCACATGGCCTAAAAATGATCTCAACTTACTTCTATTCATAGGAAATGGTAAATCTTTGATTTTTGAAACTTTATCAGGATCAATACCAATACCATCTCTAGATACAACATGCCCTAACAAGACGCCTTTAGAACATCCAAAGACACACTTTGTAGGGTTTAGTGAGGCTTGTGCTTCATCTAACCTTTGAAATGTTGTCTCCATTTGGTGCAGGTGGTCCAACTTGCTCCCATAGATGTAAAAATCATCCAGAAATACTCTGATGAAGGTCCCAATGTAGGGTTCGAACACCCTATTCATCAAACGCTGGAATGTTGTTGGAGCATTACACAACCCAAAAGGCATAACTCTATAAGCAAAAGTTCCCAAGGAGTGGTGAACGTGGTCTTGCAGATCTTTCTCTCGCTATACGAACTTGGTTGTCAGAAACGCTATATCCATCAAAGAAACTATAGAACTCCGGCGCACTACTTTGTCCAAGATCCGATCGAAAATGGAAGAGGGTAATGATCCTTCTTTGTTGTCTTATTGAGCTTCCTGTAATCAACACAAATGCGTAGCTTCCCATTATTTTTTATTGAGATCACAATGGGAGAAACCCATTCTGAATTCTTCACAACAAATATGAATCCTGCATCAAGCAACTTATCTATTTCTTCTTTTACGTCTTGGAAAAATTAGGATTCATTCTATATGGCATTTTCTTTATGGGCTTAACACCATCTACTAGCTCAATAGAATGTTCTACCCAACTTACTTGACGGAGTTCCTTGTAATCAAAAGTGAATAGGTGTATGTACCTTTGAAAGAGCTGGAGGTAGGATTCCTTCTCACTCTCCATCACAAAGATCACCAATCTTTATTTGTTGGAGACGATCATCAAATTCTTCTTGAGATAATTTTATGGGGTCATGAGTTGGTGTGACCTGGAAGGATATCCATGATCAAACATCAACCTCACTTTCTTCATCTTCAAAGTGTCCACTTCACCGGTACTAGAGTAATCGAGGATGTCCAATCATCGGTTTCATCACTTGAATCCACGAGTTCTCGCTTTTATGATGCCGAGGATCATATTTATCTTCACCCTCTCTCTACCACGTCCAAGTGTCATGAAACCTTCATTCCAGTAGTTCCTTGCATGAACTCTCCTTAGCCATGGTCTTCCCAAAGAAAGCATTGGGTATGCAAAGCACCATTTTTCATCACCTAAAAGTATACCACACATACAACACCCATAACATGATATTGCCACATTTGAAACTACACCTTCCGGTTTAGTTTTTCCTTTATTTAATGACCTTAACATAAGTGTCAAGGGCGATCAATTTTTAAACCCAACATATTCATTACAGAGACTGGTCATTACATTAATCGTAGCACCTCCATCAACTAAAACATCATGAATTGAAATACCATTACATAATACCTCAGCTTGTGGAGCATAGGGATCCGCCCGCCTCCAAAACAGGGACCTCAACCTCCTTTCTTCGTCAAGCATTGAGTCCACTTCGCAGCTCCCGCCTCTTCTCTCGAAGACATAGCCAAGAGTTGACCATATGTAATGTTTGCGGAGCCTTTTGGACAGATCTTCCAAGATGGAGTATGGTCCTTTCCCCCGTGAAATCGAAAATCCCGCACACCCAACTTTCTTCTCCTATGTTTCTTACTATTTTCTCCTTTCATCTTCTTAGGATCATTTCCATCTTGATTATCTTTTTCTTTCTTTCTTTTTGTTACAAACACATCTACTTCAATATTTCTGCTCTTATCTACTACATCAAAAGAATTCACAGTGCTTTTCCTTTATCATTATCTTTTGTACTGAGATGTAGAAGCTCTATCCTGACAATTACACTTATAATGACCCTTTTATAACAACCATAACAAACAACTTCAGAAATATTTCTTTTTGGACCTCTATCTCCTCCCTAAGAACTAAATTCTTTTCCTTGAAGAAGATTAATAGTTAACTGACCCATCTTTTTGAGCAGATCTTCATACTCAATAGATGTACTAGGAGAAATATTTGTGCTCACCGGGAGTGGTTGTGGATTATGGACCAAAGGTGCTGGTGTAGGCTCTACTTTAGCAACAATTTCTTTGGGCTCCTCTTCCATGCTTTCTTCTTGCCTTCTTGCAATCTCCTTTGCTTGTTCAATGGTAGTTGGGCGGTCATACTTCACTCATTTTCTGATCTCTGGCTTCATCCCAAGAATGAAGTGCTTACATAGGAGATTATCCATGCCATTCATCAACCCATCTGCTAATCCTTCCTTCCGGATCTAGGCATCGAGCTTCCTCCTTAGCTCTAGAACACGAGCATGATAATCTCTTATCTTCTCCTTCTCTCCTTGGGATAGCTTTGTGATATCAATCATGAGATCTGGCATATTTCGTTGTTCACCAAATTCTTCAAGAAAACTTTCGATTAATAAAATCCCATGAATTTTTCACATTATCACCTAGTGTTTCAAACCACCTAAGTGTCGAACCATCCAAAAAGGTAGGAAAAATTCAATCCATTGTTCCCTCTCTTATGAGGCCATTACAAATACAAGATCGTTTAAACTCTTGAATGAAAGAAGAAGCATCTTCATTAGATTGAGCTGAAAAAATAGGAATCTTTCCCATTTTCAAAAGTAACCACCGTGAAATACCAACCCACAAGTATAATCAACAAGACTTATGTGCACAAATAATTGGAATCACTATACGAGAAAGTGACTTTACACCTTTCTATAGTAAAATAGAAATGACCATGGTAAACTATGGTAAAACTTGACTTACTGCGGTAAAAACTGACTTTACTGTGGTAAACACTATTCATGGTAAAAAGTGAAATTACTGCGGTAAATACTATTCATGGTAAAAAGTGAAATTACTATGGTAAATACTATTCCCAGAAAAATGACTTTACCATGGTAACTACTATGCACATGATAAAAACAAGGTTACCCTCCAATTGATTTTTGACTAAGTGGGAATATCTCTCCAAAAAATCCACTAACGAGGAATGGTCCAGAACGGAACCAAAATGTCATCACCAATCCGACACTATGATAATTCTTCACCGGGAACTCCTCATGCTATGATTATTTATTAATGCACCTTTAGTTTGGTGGATATAACTGGAAACAAAACAACAACAGAACACAAGAATACCATCGATCGTGATAAGACATAATGATGACAAATCTGAAATACCAAAGTAAATTATAATATTAACATGAAATTGTTACAATCTCACCCATGAGGCACTTCGGGTGTTATTGACTTCACTTGCCTTTCACCAAGACTATGGGAGAAACTTTACAATTACACCTCTTAGTGGCTTCTTCAACACACCTTTAACTGATGGCTTCCTTCGCACACTTCCTACAATATTTCTCACTACTTCCTTCTATGCTAAATGAGGGGGGTGGCCTCTCTATTTATAGAACTTACAGGCTTATCCATCTTATCTCTAAGATAGGATAAGAAATCCACTCTGACGAATCATATTCCATACCTTAACTCTTATCTGTACATGTAAGCTTATCTTTTAAGATAAGATAAACCTTATCATTTTACATGGGTTCCACATTTTTAGACTTTTTACAAATAAAATACACAAAATATTTATGACCTCACTCCTTGTCCTTATTACCAATATAATATTTCTAATTCCTAATCATGTAGACCCTACTTCTCTAATTACCCGAGACTTTGACATTTTAATATTACCGGACCACTTACGACAAATATTTACTTTTACAACATTCCTATTGTACTTTGACTATTACCGTACTCCACATTATTGGCGGCATCAGATGGCGGCAGCGCCGTTATCTTCTATCGGATGCTACTACTAATTACACTTAACAACATCCTATTCCTAATACATACATTAATGAAATAGAAATTATGGAGGAAAATTTTAGTGTCAATAGTCCAAGAGAAGGCCAAGTATGGTACGTATAGCATTTGAGGAAGATGTATCTATTTGCACTAGATTAACTTCACGGTGGTAATGGTAATGAGGGTGAAGATGTTAGTATGGGTAAAGGCATATGTTCGAGAGGGTCTTCAGTAGGTGCATTGGAGGGTAAAGTGCAAGCGGTATGGGTAAGACATCAAAGATGACATGAACCTCTCGGGTATTGTCACATCACAATGTAAGATTGGTTGTGTTGGGTGGGGGTTATGATTAGGAAATGGTTTTTGGAAGATGTGCAGGCTTTGGTTTGTAGGTTCGTTGGGGTTTTCCTAAATGAGATCTCCTCTATCTAACATTTCTTGGACAATGGTTTTGAAGGTGATGTAGTTGTTGGTGTTGTGCCCTTGGATATGATGGTAGTCACAGATTTCATTTCTCTATACCATAAGTTATCAATCGGGAAATATCAAAGCCAGGTGTGGTTTGATAGTTTGGAAGAGTGATAGCCCCGCATTCAGGAGTTTTTCCGCAGAATAGCAGGATAAGGTTCAGCAAATAGGGGTATATTTATTTTGTTCATTTTTGAAGAGGAATGTTTATATTGGCGAGAGGTTAGGTGGAGGATTTGGTAGGTTGGATGGGTGAGGCGTGCGACCTTGAGGACCACCATGTGGGCAGATCCTTTGGCTCTAGCAGGTTGAGAGGGGAGTTGGGGGTGTTTTAGAAGTAGAGGTGGGTTCATTTGGTTTAAAAGGAGCGCATTTGTTGCACAGAATCGAATCCTTTTCTCTTCGAGGGCTCATATTTTAAGTTTTCAAGCCATGCTAAATGCCTCATCAAATGTACAAAATGTTTTTATTTGTAGGGTGGATGAGATGTGACGAGGACTATTATCTCAATCTACACAAAGAGGGGAATGTGAGTTGATTGACAAGGTCATGCCAACGAGCCAAAAATCTATGATCGACTCATCATCGTATCAAGCGTGGTATACAAGTTGGTCATGGTGTCTTTCTTGACCACATTGATGGAGAAATGATCCAGGAAGGTTTGGGCCACCTGGTTGAAGGAGAAGATAAAGTGCTTAGGTAGAGCACTATACCAATTGAGAGTAGGTCCATTGAGGGACATGGGAAATGTTCACAAGAGCAACGCATCATCATGAGCAATAAGATAACACATGTGTCTAAAAGACCTCAGATGTTGTTGTGGGTATTCCTTGTTGTTGAATCAATTGAATTTTGGCATTTCCTAGTGTTGGAGGTATGGATGAATAGGGACAGAGAAGTGAATAGGCTCATTACAAATATCCTTGTAGGTTAGAGATGTACATGAACTGGCAAGAGATGCCTCTAGCATTTACATCTTATCCACCATCATTTTAATAAGATCAGGAGTAGGTTGAGATGGATGTTGACTTCCCAAAGGATGGGGAAGAAGGTATGAAGAATATGAGGTAAAAGGCATCACGTTATGTGAAGGATCCGTGTATGAAAATTTTGGAGGCATGTGCGAGGAGAAGGATGAGGAAGGGTAATATGTTGAATAAGAAGTAGAAGCTACTGGTGGAGGTTGAAAATGGGTGTATACAGGAGGGGTCAGGGTGACCACCCTAGTAGCTATGGGAGGAAGCGATTGGGGGATAAATAGGACTAGACTTTGAAGGGGGTATAGTGTGTCGACATCAAGTGGGGTTGAGATGGAGCAGTATGTAGGTAGTGGATGGCATGGGCCCACTTGGAATAACAACTCAAAGGTGGGCATGTTGGATGTCATAAGGGGTGAGGATGTCAGAGGTGTGGTAAATTTTGTATAGGAGGTGGATACTATTGTGGTAGGGTCGAGCTATGACACTATCAGTGATAAGGGAGAAACGGGGAGAGATGAGATAGAAACAACTGAAATGGAGGTAGGTACAAGAGAGGGAGGAATGGACATGGGCATACCATAGATAGGCTGGCCCAAAGAATCCCAAGTGGATGCTTGGGCTAGATAGTGTTGCAAGGTGGCAAGGTTCGATCTAAGAACCGCGCAAAGTTCTGTGGTTGTCCATACCAACAATGGTATGGAAATCGGGGTCTATAGGAGATAGCAACGAAAGGTGGTGATGGGCTGGGTGGAAGAGGTTGAAGGCTAGTGTGGAACAAAAGTGTGTTGGTTTGATTGCGTGTCAACACCATGTGAAGGGGTGTAGATCAGGTAATGTTGTATGCTACAGGTAATATAGAAAGTAGTAGGGGTGAAGAGAATGGATATTTTTGGGTAGATTGGGGGAAATGTGTTAGTTAAGTACCAACACGGGATGAATGATGCTAGTTAGGGGTGACCGATGCTAGTTTAGGTTAACCACTACCGCCATCGAGAGATAAGACTAATTTATCAAATTGAGATAACATAGTGAAGATTATCGTGTGGAAGGCCCCGTGACCACTTTGTGGCAGAAAGCAGAGTGTTCGAGAATGTTTCAGAACTATGATAGAAAAGAAAGCTCGAGAGAGGGATCTTTTGCATATGTTATCCAAAAGAACAGAGATCGATCTTTGGTAGGGTATAACCGATGCCGGCGAGGAGTAAACCGATGCGCCATCGTGTAGATTTGAAAAAAGGGTACAAAATTGTATTATGATAAATTTGAATCAACAGAATGATCAAACCAGAGATTGGTAGATGATATAATGAAGCCTCTACACCCTCAAAAAAAATCAGAATACACCAACTGTGAGTGGGGAGCATGAAAAGGTAGAAGATAAAAAATGGAGAAAACGTACTCTCACACCTCAAAACACACTTCAAGCAAAATGCTAAAAGAAGACATTACCTAATAAGTGATTTTAAATGTGTTGAGCTTACGCTATTTAGAAGGACTGACATATGAACTTTAGAATAGAGTTTTTGGTGAGGAAGGATTCCTACGAAGAAGGAGATTTAAAGGTAGAGGTTTTAGGTTTGTTATGGTGGGGGAAGGCCTTCCTCTGAAGTATGACTCGACGAAGTAGTGAGTGGGTGCCCTCGTGTTGCGATCATGTGATCACCTATAGGTTCTTCCAAGTAATATGTTGTTTAAGAATGTGTGTATTTTGAATTTTGTGCAGTTTGGTAAGACTCAGAGAGAGAGAAAGAGAAAGAGAGTGCTTTTCTATGATTCATTTGTCAACCATCAGCTGGTCATGACCTCCAACATATAGGTTGCCCTCATTTAATGTGAGCTAATGCAGTAAAGTAGAATGAAATGCGAGTGTTTTAAACCCAAATTGAAAATATGATATTTGATGTCACAACTGATGAAAAGGAGAAGGGATGCTCTTTCACTAATGTGATACTAATGAAAGGGAAGAAATGTTCATTTTAAAGCACCAAAACACGATTTCTTTTAGACAATAGAAGAAGGAGAAGATTCCAGAGAAGGAGATTAATGTGAAAACCTTTTAGAAAGGGAAACAGACATACAATATTTTCCTAGGAATGAAGAAATGCAAGGAACCCCGGATGGGTCCCACCGGGTGTGCCAAAATGTTTTGATCCTTTTTGCATACAATCAGAGACTGAAACAGATAAGGGTGTAGGAGGTTTACCTGTTGTTTGGTTGATGGGTGGAATGCACGCGTGTTGACTTCTGATCTCGGTCAATCATGTGAACTCATTTTTAGCTAGGAAGGACTACCCTGAAATAAGAAAACAAGACCACAAGAGAGAGTTAAATAGTATATTCAAGTGGACTATGTAGTGTGTGCTAGATCCGGGAAGTTTGATGATCCCCGGAAGGTTGTCAATCCACTATTTTATAAAAATTAATATTAAATGACAAAAGCATGTAAATAAAAGGAATCTAGTTCTAGCATTCTGATTTGGGTGCCTCAGGTGCTATCGGTGTTGATTCAATTAAATACTAAAACCATGCCTATAAAAGGGTGTTCAAAGTTAGGTTCGGGTAGGTTGGGTAGTCCGTGGGTCACTGAGATAGGGTTTGGTTGAGGTAGGGTAGGGTATTTGGTTGTTTGGGTAAAGGGTAGGTTACTTGGTCTATTGTCCAAGAGTAGTACACAGACCGACACTAGTTGATGGTAGACCGAAAAAGTTAAGGTTGATTAGTATCGGCCACCTTTGTAGAAGTGACAAAGGGTTAGAACGAAGGGAGAGGTGTTTTTGGGTTCTCTCTCAAGTATAGAGAGTTGGGAGAATTTGGGTGAAGTTTTGGTGAAGAGTGGGCTCAAGGTCGAGCCAAGAGGTTTTAAAGGGTGGTTTTTAGGTGGATTTGGATAGAAGGTGGGTAGCTAATAGATGATAGGGTGGTGACGAAGGTAAAGACAAATCAACAATGTTAGTTAGGGTTAACTTGAAGCAATAAATACTAATTTTGGGTCATAGTTTTGAAATGGGGATTAGGGTGCACTCTGTAACTAGTCAAAGGGTTGATATGTAGCGAAATGGGGTGAGAAAGGGTCTTGGGTGTAGGTGTGGGCTGGATAGGTGAGATTGAAATGGTAGGAAGAAAATAGAGACACACAAGTAGGGAAAACACTAGTGAGAGTTCTACTTGGATTCCAATGATCACGAGAATCATGTGCAAATGGAGAAGAGAGATGGTGAGTGTTGGCATGTGATCTAGTTGGTTAGAGAGCCCTTACTCGATCTCATTCTTGTTTAAGTTCTTTCAATGGCTGCTCTCACCAAGATCTTTGTGAGTGTGTCCAATGATGGTCTCTATTGGGAGTTCCAAGGACCTTGTTTCTTCCACCAGTTGCTTGTGCCAATTTCTAATTTCAGACAGCTATGATGATTGATTAATGGCCAACCAAAAATCACCAACCATTAAAATGTGAACCAACCCAAAAATTTCCATCCCTTTGGAAAGAGGCGGATCGGGTATTTGCAGCGATGCTGGCCCCACTGACCGACATCGATTATGGCCAGAATCGACACTTTGGTTATGTTAGGGGGATTTTTTTGAAAAGTGGGGAATATTCCTTCCCCACTTAGTTTGTGAGTGGCGGAGCACATGCATCCTCCACCCTTAGAATGGGTAATAGGACAAAGAAGGGTCCTATGAGTGGAGTGGCCACTATTAGGGCTTTCTAGAAGGGTATGGGAAAGGTATGGGCAAGGTAGGGAGTGGAATGGTGTGGTGGCAGGGAAAGTGGGGTAGTGGAAGGGTGAGGTGGAGCAGCAAGTGGGGTAATGGAATGATGGGATGACAGGTGAGGTGGCTGGTCCAGTGGCATGGTGAGGTGGCTTTGGTGAGTAGGTAAAGGGATGATTTAATTAATTGATGTTAATTAAATCCTTGGGTTTGTGAATGAGGGTCATTGTGATGGGAAAAATGGGTTTCTTGTGACCGAATTAGGGTTAAATCGATCACCCGTGTAGAATGTGATATTAGGTTATTTTGGAGGAAGGTGATGAAATGTGATGTGTTTTTAAAAAAATAATAAGCTCAAAAATATTCTTCATTTTCCCCTAAAATTTGGACCACATCACTATGATAGGTCACTTCACATGTACAAAGGCTTGGTTCATTGTAAATGCACCTATACCTTCTTGACGAATCTCATTTATGCATGTTAAACATGTTTATGGTCAAGGAGAATCATGAGAATGACACCAAAAATACCTCCAAATGTTGAATTATGACATTTAACACCATATAACACATTTATACAATGTTTCTATACTCTTCTCATGCTTTACTTGGCCTACCATAGATGTTTTTGCTTCATACACCCATTCTAGGTCCTTGAAATAGGCCAAATTGAGCTAGTTTCACTTCATACCTCATGTACCTTCCCTGTTTTCATCATGTACCTACCTTAACATGATATATTCATGTTTATCATCTCTCTACGATAATTTTCCATCATCCTCCTTCCTTCAATCCATCATTTCATGTCACGTTGTTAATTAGGCCTAAGGATTAGGTATGTTGAGCTAAAATAGTCAAGCCAATTCCATTTATGCACCCATGTGTTCGTCATTATAACCTTTTTTCCACATCATATACCTTCTCAACCATAAAATTATTCATCCTTACATGATACCACATCACCATTGTGCCACTTCTAGTCACTAACAACTCAAGAATTCAAGTCTTCATCGGTGTTCACATGTCATACCCTGTCCTACCTATTTAGACTCACTCCAAGCTCCCTCTAGCTCTCCTGCATCCTAATTTTTCATTAATATTCCTTTTACATCAATGAAAAATTAACAATCACAAGCCAACATTTCTTACTCAACATACACATAAAAATTCATAAGATCATTACATTCAAAATAATATATTGCTTCAATGTTATCCACTATAATAGATATAATCAAAATAGTCTCTTAGAATTCATACATAAATCATTATTTTATGCTTAAGTAAGTATAAGCGATTCTAACATTAATATTTTCAATTCAATAGTGAACCAACCAACTCTTAGTAACCTTCATAACCAACACAACCAACCAACCAACCAACCAATGCCTTACACTAACCCTTCAAGGGGTATACATATTGATGGGTTATTTATGTTTGTTAGTTCAACATTAGTTATACGATCCTTGAGCCATACTATAAGTCAAGAGGCAAATGGAAATACTAAATGAAACCACTCCGTATCCTTGTGCCTAATATGAAATTTCTAGCTCCTTGGGGACTTCTCTCCATTAGTGAACTACCTCTTCCTTATTTTTGTGTCAACGATATTCTCTTATCATTCACATGGCTCAAAATACATAATAAAATTTCTTGTTATTCCTCTTAAATCTATATCTCTAATAGTTCTTATGCACTGAGACCCTTTTGGAAGTATCTTATTTCCTTCATGTGTATGAACGTTGTAGATATTTCTAAAACCCCACACGTAAACATATAGTCTTCTTATAAACCTTCTTTACACACGAGTTTTGGTTCCTTTACAACTGTGAAGGGGAGTGTCATCAAAAATTAAAATTTAATAAAATTTGCATGTGCAAAAAAAGTAGTTCCTTATGCACTAAGAAAAGGAATACTTGGCAAGACTATATTTTTCTTCAAAAAATTTTGGGCCCAAAAACACAAATTCAATACACATATTGAAATAGTTTTTGTTCATAATAGAAATAATTTAAGGAATGTTAATTAATGGGGGAATTATCCTAATTCCTAATAGGTCTCACTAAACTTAGAATTTTGATCTTTAGTTATTTTTCATTAAATGGATTTGGGTCTAAGTAGTTATGGAGAATCTACAAATCTTGTGTCTTCTCAAGACTTGTGTATGAGAAAAACTTCAAACCTTAGAGGTTTATGAGATAAAAATTATGCTCAAATTCTTAATTAGTGGCTGTTCTGTAGACATAAAATCATGCACTTTGGTTCATTTATAGGTATTAATCACATGCTTGCATTCATATGATTCCTAAGTGATAAAACTAATAATTGATAGTTATCTTTGGCCTATTTTCTTTATTTCTAGTCTTTTTTATGGTCTTACACACCCTATAACCTAGTATGAACTTTATTGATTTATATTTTATGACTCTGGACACTAGTTTCCAGCTAGGACACCGATGCCTAGGTGCCCTAGTCCCCTCTAGGTTCCCCCGACCTATTTATATATTACTCACTCCTTTTGGGCCTCTCTTATCTTTTAGGCATATTTTTTTCTTATGGGTCAAAATTTTAGCTATTAATTACAAAATTGAGATAAGGGAATCATATAAATACAATGCTATGTGACTAAAATAAAGGTCCAAGATCTAAGAATCTATTATAATCACCTAAGGTTGCATCCAAAGGAATATAAGAGCATCAAATTCATTCATCTAGATTTCATTCAAGGGACAATGGACTGCATTTGTTTCATACACGCATAGGAAGGGAAGTTCATTTTTCCATCCATAAATCTATCTACATTGGGACATCTAGTTAACACCCACTATTGCATGCATCTTGCACAAGGGAATCCTAGGGAATCATTATCACACACAAGCATGAGAACTACATGGATTCTCGAGATGTAGTTTAGTTCTTGATCATAAGTTCACTCATTCAGTGATCAACAAGGTCCGTCTAACTCCCATTTACATATTTTATTTATAGGATTTGATGTAGTTTGATGGTTTTACTGATTGAAATCTCTTTTCGGTTTTAGGTGAACTCTACGATTATCCAACGATATACACATTACCAAAAGTGAAGGTTAGAAAACTTGTGTGAGACAAGAAAAACCAAATTCTGATCTCTCCCGCCTAGTCATAAGCACCTAGTAGAGGTCCCCTGGGCACTAAGCATCCCAATATTGTTCTAGACGTCATAGTCCACTCTTATATGACAGTTCTAGGATTTTCTCGCATTTGATTATGATAGTCTCCTCATCCTAATTATAATTTCTCTAGTCTAGAATACTTCAAGATCAAGTGTGAAATCAGATAAGTCTTCTATTCCCTCTCTTTCACTTAGGGTATTACATTTATTTTTCCTAGTTCATGTGTCAAATCAGTACTTTAGAGAATTTATTTATCATACTTGAATCTACAATATCTAGGGTTTTACAAAATTCTATTTTTGTTAAATAATTTGGTGAACCCACATTCAAATACTCTTGGATTTTCATTTTTATTCTCTCGTGGCTTATAACATTCCTAAAGTTTCTTTACATAATTTACTTCAAATGTATGAACCTTGCAAATATGTTCATAAAAAAGTGTTAGATAGTATGTATCTACCTCATGATACACTAACTTCTCAAGTAAGTGTCATTTTTGATCGTCTCTCTAAAGACCCTAGCCTTTGTGAACCTCTATCCAATCAACACATCTTAGAATCAATTCAAGCTTTTCATTCTTTATTTCAAGACAAAATTCAAGCTATGAAATCAATGATTACATCTCTTAAATATGAAATTCAACATCTCAAGGATGCTTCTCAGGCTCATGTTAGTTCTCCTTCTACATCTCATTCTCCTCATCCTAATTCTATGTCTTCTACATATGCTCATGTCGGTGAACTCTAATTCTTGAAGCTACCCACACCTCTCAAGTTTGATTCAAATGTTAATCAATAATATATTCTTCCTCATCTCCTCACTCATCGATTCATCATCTTGTTGTATACTCATTAATATCCTCCTTATCAGCTTGCAAAATATCAAGGTCATCCATATTGCAATTATCATCGAATCAATGGACATAATGAAAATGATTGTTATGATCTCAAATGAAAATTTATCTACCTTAATCATTATGGTCTTATTTCATTTTCTACCGAAAAATTTGCTACATATTCATCTCCAATTTCTAAATCTCATTGGGTTCCTAAATCCGATTCATCTATGTCTAATTAGCATCATGCCATAAATTATAATGCTCCTTATTTGGTCACTTAAGAACCTCCTAATAATATTCCTCTCAAAATAAGTCTAACCCCTCCTATCAAGCCATCTATAAAATTACCAAGTCACAATAAGTAATCACCTCTCAAGGTTTGTCCTCCATCACCTACTCCTCTCAAGTATTTTTGTGTTACCAATCCTAAATAAGAAACTGATCACTAAGAAAGACCAACAAAATCTAGATGGCCTCTTTCAAATTCACCATTCAAGAACCCTTCACAACCTCCACTTCAACATCCAATCACTTTTTTCAAGAAAACTATTCCTTACATTGATAGATGGGACACATTTCCAATACCTCCATAGTTATAGATCGCGTACATAGTTGAAGGAATCATATCTTCTCCCCTCGCATTGTTATTAAATGTTTCTATCATCTCATTTTCTTGACGCTCTGTAATTAAATTTTTAATATTTCCTAAGATTAATTACAAACCCCTTGATACACTTTTGTATCATCACTACACTATGATGTAATCTCATGATAAGGTTCACACTTGATTTTTGAGGGAATACTACATCCACGAACCTCACATCTTACACTTTATGCTTCATGATATATATTAATAGCTTCTCTTCACACAAAATACTCATTACCCTCTGAAAAAATATATTTCTATGGTTCATACTCAACTTCGAGGGTCTAAATCTGAAATAAACTTTACCTTCACATTTCCCTCTCTACACTTCATGATCTATTTTTAGTATCTCTCTTTCAAACCATTTCTTGATGATGCACTCTTGTTTATGGTTCATTCTTTATTTTTAGGGGTATTTAATAAATGAATCCCATCTCATACACATCGTCTTAGGGGAATGATACTTCTATCAAATTCACACTTCATATCATTACATCTCCCCATTCAAAACATGATGAATATTTTGGTTACATTTATTCTTTCTTACTTATGCTTACATGTACAATTGTTTTCACATGCTATACAAATATATTGTATGTCATCATATTTTTATGTACACATGTGTGTTGACTCGGTCTTTAGTTGTGAATGTAGAATCTCTACATCTATTTACATGTAGCAATGATTCTCAACACAATATCCTTTTCCGGTCCCACCGAGGCTCCGGGGAATATACATTTACTATTCTCACACATTACAAGTGGTATCATTTCATTATATGATACTTTCCATTTTTACTAACACACTACTTATTCGATCGATACATACACGTCTTGACATAATTTTATATGTTTAACATGCTAACGGGTGCTTCATGTGTAACATTTACTTTACAGGACTATATGCCACCATAGTTATCTTATTATTTTTACTTATTACTATATTCTATTGTATGCCACTATTTACCGGATATGCCCTATGTATTTTTGATTGATCATTGCTTGTTTCCTTTTGGATGCTTTGCCCTGATTACTTCACGGCATTGTGATTGATGTCCCATATATGCAACTCATTTTTTGCATTCTATTTTTTTGCGCTATTGCTTATTTTTATTGTCTTATTTTGCATGTTTGTCACTTTTTCTACTAAAATTTGTTTCTAGCCACCTTGTTTTCATGTGCCTTGGTTTCTACCATGCACATTCCCTCCCCCTATAGGGCTTAAATTTTAAATCAACATCAAGGCCTCTTTTGGGACGCATTCTCCTAGCATTGTCACATGCACCCCAAATGAGGGGGCATATATTGGTTGAATCGAGACACACCATACAATATCTCATAGCTTTAGTAAAAACATGCATAGGACAAGAATAGAGTAATCTACAATTATAGAAACAAACCATAATCTGACTTGGTTCCTCAATTTAGCATAGATGCTAGCACCTAGGCATTGTTGACCTTCCCCGGTGTAGATACTAAATCACACACTTTGGGTATATTTCTTGGTCCTGATCATATACCACTATTCATATGATTCCTAAGCGAGAAAAAGTAGTAATTGAAATCTATATTTGGCCTCTTTCTTTTCTTTCTTGATTTCTCTATGGTCTTGCACACCCCACTACCTAGTTTTAATTTTATTGCTTTATAATTCTTAGCTCTAAACACTAGCACCCATCCACGATGCCAACACCTAGGTGTACTTGTCCCCTCTAGGTGCCCCAAACTTTTTGTATTTTTATTTCACATTTTGGGCCTCTTTTATATTTTAGGCATCTTATTTTCTTGGTGTTCGTCCTTTTATATTTTAATTAAAAAAATTAAAATAAGGGAATCATATAAATAAAAGCTATGTGATCATAAAAAGGACCAAGATCTAAACATCTAATATCATCACCGAAAGTTGCATCTAAAGGCATTCTAAGAGAATTAAAACATCCATCTAGCACTCATACAAGGGACAACAGATTACATTCTTCTACATACACATCATTGGAAGGGAAGTTTACTTTGACATCCAATTACATTGATATATCTAGCTATTGTTTACTATGAAGTGCATCTTGCACAACAACCTTCTAGGGCATGATTATTAAACACACACACATGATAAATACATGGAGTGTAAAATGTATTACAATGTCTCGAATCATAAGTTCACTCTATTAGGTGAATTCGAGATCCGTTTGAATCCCTATTTACGTCCTTTTATTTTTAAGATTTGATGTGTTTTGGGGTTTTGTAGGAGGTATTTTGTTTTACATGTCTTCCAAAGTGACCTACAAGTGATAAAAATGAAGGATAGTGACACTCATGCGACATAACCAAAATCATTTTATAAGGTCCTACATAGTCACAAGAACCTATAGAAGATATATGGTGGCAATGTGCCCCCGACCTAGTCCAGTGCCCTAGTCCCAAAAATTCTAATAGTTTTTCATTTATCTAGGCCTAGTTATGACAGTTTGTCTTCCTGTTTCATTAGTTTTACAACTTGGTACATCTTCGAGTTCATTGTGAAATCAACCAAGTCTCTCATTCCCTCTCTTGCACTTAGGCTTTGGTAATATATGTACTTTATTTCTTATCTTTGTGTTGTGACTTTGTAATTAATGGTTTATCATATTTCTATATTTATTAAATCACCTAGGAACCTATGACTAGGGGTAGTTACAATTAATTTTTTAGATTGAAATAATTTTTAGCAGTTAAAAGAGAAATTTTCGTAGTACAGCACAATCCTCCAAAAATTAGAATAT
This sequence comes from Taxus wallichiana var. yunnanensis, assembly GCA_018340775.1. Classification (NCBI taxonomy): domain Eukaryota; kingdom Viridiplantae; phylum Streptophyta; class Pinopsida; order Cupressales; family Taxaceae; genus Taxus; species Taxus wallichiana. The sequence continues at coordinate 348,196,595 of CM031244.1, read as the reverse complement.
ATTATATCCCAATTTTCTCCTTGGATCGTAGTTGAACAAAAAAAAAAATGCAAGATCACACCATTTGTAGTGGTATATTAATTAAATAAAATATGAATAAACTATATGGTACATGGATAGTTAGTCTAAGCTATGCATAGCTTTACTAAAGTAAATAAATATTGTAAATAACTATGTTAATGATCTACAAAAATATGTAAAATAAAATACAAAACCGTAATGTGGAAGAGAGAATAGGAAAGAAATCATTTGATAATAAACGCTTGTTGGATAGTGTTGTAGCGATGAACAAAAAATTAGAAATTAGGAGCAACTATGCCAAGGTCCTGCAGAGGATAGATCTGGGTGATGTGGCTATATTGGAGCACCTGGGAGAGGACTGGGGTACCCATGGGTTCTTTGGTGAGAAAAACAGTGCCTTGGTCTAGGAAACATGTCTAGAACTAGTCTTTGTAGGTCTTGGAGATGACTGTTATCCTTCATTGCTTGTCACATTAATTTCTCTATCGTGCGTTGAATGCTCCAAGTATTCTAAGAGGAAGAATGACATGTAAAAGATGCAAAAGGAAGTATGAAAACCCTAAAAAAGGAAATATGTAAATGAATGGGTTAGACTGACTTCAGTTGCCACAACATTGGGCTTACTAAACTAAGTGGTGCACTATATTTCAGACCTAGATGTAGTTCTTGTGTGTGTGTGTGTGCATGTTGTTCCCTAGGTGCTCTTGTTCCAGTCACACTTTGTGAAATAACAAGAAATAGATAAATGTAGAAAATTTAATAGAATGTGTGCATGGAATAAAATAGAATCCCTCCCCTATCAAGTGTGATGTAGATGTCCTAGTTTTCGCCTTGATGATGGAGCTATGTGGATGCCAATGCAATAGATGAATGCCACTCTAAATGGAGTGATAGTAGTATATGATGTTAGGTCCTTCATTTTTGTCTCAAAAATTTATATTTATAGGGTGCTCTTGATCTAATTTCATAATTAACCCTGAAATGGATGACCACAAGAAAGAAGAAGATGATAAACATCTAGAAAAGACACAAAAAGTGGCGGGAAAGTGTTAGAAGGATCGGGGCACCCGTAGGTGGGACCAGGGAGCCCATGGATGCCCGGTGCTAAATATGGGCACCCACCAAGGATAAAATAACAAGGATGCCAAAAATGGTGAGCATATGGGTGTAATAGGTTACAAATTATGAAATAAAATAAATGATATGGCCAAAAGTATGGGGGTTAATTAGTACTTTCTTCACTCAAGAACCTTCTAAATATTATTATGAGATGAGGATAAATAAATACCTAAAGTGCATGATTTTTTGACTAGATTTTTCCCTCACTTTATGTTGGTGAGCGTAAATTGTCGATAACATAAAGTAGATAGAGATGCGAATCGATGTCCATGAAAATGTAGTAGAAGCATGTCAAAGGACTAGACAAAGTGTGGAATGATAAAAATATGGAGGAGTGTTGAAATATAGATGAAAAAAATGTGCAAAGAAATAGTGATGAGAGTGAAGCTAAGGTAGAACACATGTTTGTAGCTTCCGCAATGTGTAGTGTACTGCAAAGTTAGTAAAAACATGTGTTCTTCCATGGAATGTTGTTTTTGTTGTCATCATCATTGTTGTTCTTTTTGTTGCCCCCATTTAACTACTTGTTTCTCATACGACCATATCTGCAAGGATAAAATGATCAAGTATTCAAATTTGTATGTATGTAAGTGTAAAAATTCTATGTAAAAGACACATGTGAATATGCTAATGTAAAATGAAAATGTAAATGTAAAGGTAAATGGAACATGTGCTCCTGATCCATGTTGAGAGAGAAAGTGTAGAAGGATATCCTATACTACAATATTTTTGGGTGAACTCATGCCACCTTGGATAGAGAAGTGTAGGGAGGAAATACTCTATCCTTCAAGCTCTAGCTCGCTTCGATGAATGTGTGTGTAGATATATTTTTATTGTCCTAGATTTTTGGTTGATCCGATGCCACTAGACAAAGTATTGTAGAGAGGCACACCCGCTATAACCTCTAATCTTGTAAATTCTTCCCACAAATGATAAGTTCACCATGTCTTGTAAAAGGAGTTGTGTATGGGGTTTGTATACTAGTGTGAACCCACTCACTGTATGTAAACCCACAATGCCAAGGGAAGAAGTGCACTAAATTGAACTGGTGTAAATGTGTTGTGTCAAGTATAAACCCCCAAATGATTCCCCCTCTTTGGGGGCGCATGTGACGTCACTGATAGGAGACATGCGACCCCAAAATAGGACCAACCACACGTATGTTGTAACCTTGTAAATTTCTTGGTAAAAACTAAGGCACACACAAAAAGAAGGCTAGCCAAATATAAGTGTAAACATCTATGCACATGGAAAACAATTTCTAAGCTACACAAATAGTGTAAAATCTATAAAGCAAAGTAATGTAAACACACAAGAAGAAATGTAAGCCACAGAAAGTGGGCTACAAACATGGGACATCACTCATGATGTTGCAAGACATGCAAGGCCACCATGGACACAAAAACTAGAAAAGTGTGCACACCAAATAAAGGGAAATTCCCACAAACAATAAAAAGGAAAACAATAAACAGACAATGTAATAAAAAAGTATGGAAACCAATATCCTTGCATAAAAATGCTACACATGAAGTATCCATTAGTATGTTAGAAAGATAGATAGTATGTCAAAAGTGTGTATAAGCAAACAATGTAAAGGTCTAAGTATGAAATGAAACAATAACAATTGGAAAAGACTAATGTCGGATGGCTCCAACGACCAATGTAGGAAGGGTAGAAGGAAAACATTTGCGTTGCATATAAGATACCCTGTATCTATGATCACAACTAGAAAAAGGCATGAACATGCATGTGTGGATGGCATAGATAAATGACATACAAGTACTTAGAATAGCATGTGTAACAAATTGATCATGGACATAAAATGTATGCAAGAGTATTAGTAACCATAATATGCAACATGTTGTGGATATATGGAATGGAATGCAAAAATAGAATGATAGGATTCATGTGCCACTAGAGTGGATGGAAATGTATGCAATGAGGTTCATTTTGTTTTCCCCCTCAACATTTAAGAATGAACTGTAAATGAGAGTGTGTCATCGGGAAATGGTCAAAGTGTGTGTTATGTGTAGCGTGTTGTGAATGAAATGTGTATGTGTAAATTGACCATATGTGACCTAGCCATGATGTGTGTGAAGCTTATAGTAGAAGCATATATCACGAATAGAGGAACATATAAGAGATGACTTAACCTAAACATAAATCACTACAAGATGAACGAATAAGTGATGATTTAGCCCTAAGCATATATCACTACAAGAATGAAAGGAGGGAGTGGTGATGTAACATAAGGTGTATATCAATACAATATGATGGAATAGGTAATGATTTATCCTAAAGCATATGCCACTATGAGATGAATAGTAGGAAGTGGTGAAGTAACATAAGTTGTATACTACTACAATATGATGAAATAGGCGATTATTTATCCTAAAGTGTATGCCACTATGAGATGAATAGTAGGGAGTGGTGATGTAACCTAAAGTGTATACCACTACAATATGATGGAATAGGTGAAGATTTATCCTAAAGTTTATGCCACTATGAGATGAATAGTAGGGAGTGGTGATGTAAACTAAGGTGTATACCACTACAATATGATGGAATAGATGAAGATTTAGAATATGTCACTAGCCTAGATTTTTGCATGGTGAAATGTTAAGTAGTAAATGTGTAAGGTCCATTTGATTTTTAAACCCTTATAGTCGAGTATGGACAAACGACTAAAGCGTGTCATCGGGTAGTGAGTGCGCAAAGTGCATAGAATACAATGTAGTACATGCATAGATGAAAAAAACCATGTGATGAGTAGAATGTGTAAATACGTGATGTGTAGAATGTGTATAATTCAATGCGTAGGGTGGTATGTAGAAATGTGTAGAATGTAGTGTATAAGATGACATGTAATGTATGTAGATAGAATAGTAATGTAGTGCTAGACTCCTATATGATGAAGATTAGTATAACATGTAGAATATGTGTGAAGATGCACGGTGTAATATATATGGTATGTAGACAAACAAGTAATACGATATGTAGGATAAGTAGTGTAGGATGTAAGATGCGTGTACAAAAGTGGAGATAAAATGGTGACTAATATGACATAAGATGTATAAATGTCAAAATTTCCAAATGTTGTAGACTAAATGTAAAATTTGTGGTGTATGAATAGGTGTAGTGTGTGGGTTTTAGTGTAGTAATCTATCAACATTCAAGTGTGAACCGAAGAAAAAGAGTACATCATTAGGTAATGACAATGCTAAAACATGCTATGAGTTTTTCTATTGATGTATGATTATGTGTGTATGAAATACGTGTTGATTCTAATGTGAGGGGGATTGTGTTATTGCTATGCCCCCAAGTGTACTATGATTATGTAGATCTATGCGGGAATGTGAGAGGTACCATGCCATTTTGGGATAACATTGTTTGTGTCATGATAAAAGTGAGAGAAAAATAATGGCATGTCGAACAAAAACTAGGACCATGTGATGATGGTGGAATTTTAAATGTGTCTTGGCCATCAATAGGAGTAGTTTCTTGGATAAAAGTTATTAGATGTGAAAGAGGAGTAGGATGGGGAGGAATCTTGAATGGTGGTAGCTCTAGTGGTATTGGTGACGCTGCAAAATAATTAATACGAGAAGAAGGTTGGTTGATTACGGAAGGTGGTGACGTGTTTTGACTTGGTGAGACTGAAGATGACTCAGTAAAATGTGGTGTTGAATTAATTATGAGGGATGATTTCTTAGGATGTGTTAGACATGTTGTGGAAGGATCCTAAGTAACTCCGAGCTGATGCTCATTAGATATAGCTAGATCAGATTTATGAACCAATGGGATTTATCATTTGTATTAGAATGTTGTGCAATAAATAAGAAAACCCGACGACATGTAAGGTACTTGATACTTTGTTGAAATGTATAACAATCATTGTCATTATATCCATTGATTCGATGATAGTTGCAATATGGAAGACATTGATACTTGAAAACCATATAAGGAGGATAACTATGAGTAGGTAGAAAGATAATAATTCTATGAATGATGATATATGGAAGAATATTTTATTTCATAGCATTGAGATTAAATGTGAGAGGCACAAGGAGCGGTACAACTTTAGGTTCATTAATATGAGCACATGTAGAAGAAGACATAGGATGAATATGAGAAGAAGAACAATCGCGAGCCTGAGAAGTATCCTTAAGCTATTCAATTTCCAATTTAAGGGATGTGATTGTGGAGTCCATAGCTTGAAATTTATCTTAAAATAAATAATGAAGAGCTTGAATGGATTTTAAAATAGATTGATTGGAATTGGAATCAAGGGAGTCCTTAGAAATATGACCAAAAATAGCATTGAATTGGGTAGGAAATATGTTGATAGGCAGACACATAGTCTCTAGGGTTTTTGAAGAGTGTCTTTACAAGATGGGTGCATTTGAATCAATTGAATAAAAGAGACTTGATAGACATTAGAATCCATGATATAAAATATGAGGAAAATGCTAGAATGAAGGTGGATTAGTCAAGTTCACCAAAATGATTAACTAAAATATGACTAAAGTATGTGGTGCGGGGATAGTTAATATAAGCTATTCACAATTGTACTAAAGTAAATAAATGTAGTAAAGAACTATGCTAATGATCTAAAAAATATATAAAATGAAATACTAAACTTTAATGTGAAAGAGAGAAGAGGAAAGAACTCGCATGATAAAAATGATTGTCATACAATGTCATAGTGATGAACAAAAATCATAAAGTAGGAGTGACTGTGTTGTGGTCCTGCAGAGGATTGATTTAGGGTGATGTGGCTAGATTGGAGCACTTGGGAGAGGAATGGGGCACTCACGGGCACTCTGGAGAGAAAAATAGACACCATGGTATGGGAAACAAGTCTAGAAATGGTCTTCATAGGTATGGGAGATGATCTATTTATCCTTTGTTACTTTTCGTATTAATTTCTCTCTGTATTGCACCGAATTCTCCAAGTATTCCAAGAGGAACAATGACCTGTAAAAGACCTAAAAGGAAGTATCAAAACCCTAAAAAAAGAAATTAGCAAATGAATGGGTCGAGATCGACCTCAGTTGCCACAAAAATGGGCTTACTAAACTGAGCGCTGCACTATATTTTGGACCCAAAATTTGTTCTAGTGTTTGTGTGCATGTCGTGCCCTAGGTGTTGTTGTGCCAGTTGTACTTTGTGAAATAACGAGAAATAGATAAATGCAGAAAATGTAATAAAATGTGTGCATGGTATAAAATAAAATCCCTTTCCCTTTAAAGTGTGATGAAGATGTCCTAACTTGTTCCTTGATGATGGATCTATGTGGATACCAATGTAATAGATGCATGCAAATAAATATGGAGTGATAGTAGTAGATGATGTTAGGTCCCTCATTATGGTCTCATAACTTTATATTTATAGGGTTCTCTTGCTCTAATTTCATAATTAACCTCGAAAAGGCCAACCACAAGAAAGATAAAGATGAAAAACATCTAGAAAAGACCCAAAAAGTGGTGGGAAAGTACTAGAAGGACCAGGACACCCCTAGGTGGGACCAGAGCACCTATGGGTGCCCCAAAACTAAATTTGGGTGCCCAAGATGAGGCCAAAATAACACGGGATGTCATAAAATGGGTGGAATAAGTCACAAATTACCAAATAAATAAACAAGATTACCAAAAGATGGGGGTTAATCAGTACTTTATTTAATCAAGAACCTTCTAAATAGTAGTAAGAGGTGAGATAAATAAATTTCTAAAGTGCATTATTTTGTGACTACATATATAATTCGGGAAGAAGTCATGAAATGACATTAACAAGAGAGATATTTCACCAAAACTCTTATGTCTTGGCATGAGATCACTCCAAAACTCACATTTGGCATTGGATATCCCCAAAAATTCTCTCTTCTATAGTAGTTCAAAAATTTCTTTATCTTATTAACTCTTCATGGGATCGGTTCCACATTTTGATTTTTACTATTTTTCCACATTTACATACTTTTACAAAATTTTCATAATACATGACTTTGACTACTATTTTTCTCTTCTTTTTACAGTTCATCCTTATATGAAATAATAGTCATCAACACAATAATCGATACAACATAAAGAATAACAACACGTACAACACGATATGATGCAATAAACTCCACCCCTAGGGTAAATTCCTCTTTTTAGCTTCCATGCTTCATTTTTATCACTCCATGCTTTCACTTGTCCACTTGACACGCTTTTACCATCACCCTCTACATGGTTATTAGGTACAAATCTCTTATTTACTTTATTTTATCGATTATTCACTTAAAGTGGGGAAAATGTAGAAAAAAATCATGCACTTGGGTACATTTATAGTCCTAAGTACATGCATTCATATGATTCCTAGGTGAGAAAAATAATAATTTACAGCTATCTTTGGCTTCATTTCTTTATTTCTGGTCTTCTTTATTGTTTTACACACCCTAAAACATAGTATGAAATTTATTTATTTATCTTTTATTACTTTAGACAATATCACCCATTCAGACACCGGTGCTTAGGTGCCCTCATTCCATCTGGGTGCCCCTGGCATATTTCTATCTTACTCTCTCCTTTTGGGCCTCTCTTATCTTTTGGGAACCTTGTTTTCTTATGGGTCACCATTCTATATGTTAATTACAAAATTAAAACAAGGTAATCATGTAAATACAATGTTATGTGATCAAAATAAAGGACGAAGCTCTAAGCATCTATTATCATCACCTAAGGTTGCATCTAGAGGAACCTAAGAGCATTAAAGGAATTCATATAGCTTTCATTCAAGGGAAAAGGGAATACATTATTTACATACATGTATATGCGGGAAGTTCATTTTTCCATCCACACATCTATCTACTTTGGTACATATAGCTATTACCAGCTATTTCATGCATCTTGCACAAGGTATTCCTAGAGCATCATTTTCACACATAAGCAAAAGAACTACATGGAGTATGAGATGTAGTGCAATTATCAATGGTAATTTCACTCAGTCAGGTGACCTCTGGGGTTAGTTTGGCTCACCATTTACATATTTTATTTTTAGGATTTTATGTACTTTGATGGTTTTTAGGTGAAAATATCTTTGTAGGTTATAGGAGAACTAAAAATCATCCAATGACATACAGTGACCAAAAGTGAAGGTTTGTGACACTTGTGTGACATAAGAAAAATCAAATTATGAGCTCCTATATGGTCATAAGTTCCCTAGCAGGTCCTTGACACCTAGTTGCCCCAAACCTGTTCCATGTACCCTAGTCTAGGCTCGGATGGAAGTTCCAAAATTTTCTGTTTTTGATTGTGACAATATCTTCATCTTGTTTATCATTTTTTCCAGTCTAGAACACTTTGGGATCAAGTGTGAAATAAAATAAGTCTTATATTCCCTCTCTTTCACTCAAGGTATTACATTTCTTTGGCCTATTTCTTGTGTTGAATATGTACTTTATCATTTATTTACAATATCTAGTGTTTCACGAAATTATATTTTTTTGTTAAATAATGTTGTTATCCCATAACTGATTATCTTTACCTTCAATCCATGGAAAATATTATTGAAGTGTATTTGAAAATAATAAAAACATTGAATTTTCTTGAGTTGTGTTTACAAGAGAACATGCAAACAAGGGGAAGAAATAGATAATAAATAAAGTGCAAACATTTCTCAAACAATTTCCTTGTAACCTCATATTGGAATTATTAACAAAGTGGAGTCAAGTGACAATAGTGTTGGATCCGAATGAGAGATTGATTCCTTTAGATTTTTGGTTTCTCCAAGATATTCCAAATGGAAGTGAAGCAAAAATATGAGAAATGAATTTGATTAATTGAATAGTTGATTCTTGATCAAATAGCCATCATAAGAGTGTGCAACATTAAATGGAAATTTGACACAATAATAACATAGATTCTCAACGTTTGAAAGATTATTAATGTTTACGAATGAGTTTTTATTTGTAGAGGAGGGAAAAGAATCACAAATACTTAATTTGCGTGATTTATGTTTTTGATCTAAAGCTAAATACATCATGATTGGAATGCTTTGTCTAAGTTTCCAATTTGATTTGAAAGATAAATCGTTGTTTGAGCTTCATTGAGTGAGTTTTCATTGAGTTTGGAAAAGGTGTCATATATTTTGAATATCTAAGGGTTTGCTTTGAATATTAAGTCATGTATTTTTTATTCACCCAAAAAGATGACATGAGTTTTATCTTGGAGGGAGCTCTTCTTTAATTTAGAAGGCCATGGCTTAAGGGATATGTTTTAGTTAACTCAAATATATGATTTTATTTAATTTGAATTTTTCCTCTTGAATATAATCAATGATTTTTAACCCGAATCATGATTTGATTTTCTTTATTCAACTTGAGATGTCAACTAATGAGGTGGAAGTGAGTTGGAGATGAGGTGGAAATAGATAAATGGATGATTTATTTAATAATTTTGCTATTAAATTAGATAACGGGAAAGAGATGTATAATGAAAGTGGTAAGATTAATTAATTTATCATAAGAAGGGATTACGAGTATAATAAGACATGTAGTGAAAATATTTAATGATTCATTACTATGTGAAAGTGATAATAGTAATTAGGTAAGTTATAGGGATGATAGAAGTGTGATTTAGGACATTATTGTAGAATATCGTTAAGGGTCGTAAAGTAGTGAAGTTATCAAAAGTTTTCATAATAGGTTATAAATGTGTGTAATGGGATATTTTAGAGTGTTTATAGTACAAATTAAAATCACTTTAAATGTAGTAGATGTGTGTAGTCACTAAACAAATGATGAAGAAGTGTATTTGATTTCATGATTCACCCTAGTGGAATATTTGAATGTCCTAACACGTCCGGACTATGCTAAAGGAGTTCCCATGGAGAGGATGGTTGAAAAAATAAAAATTGGACAATTTCTTGATAAGATGATTAAGAGACTTTTGTTTGAGAAATAGGAAAAATGGTTTGAGAAAATGAAAAATGGAGGGTCAAAGGAAAAAATTAGGGTTTTGGGATGTGAATTACAGTTTAGAAGAAGGTTTAAATAGATGGGTGGGTGGGAGAAATAATCATTGATCATTTTTTATACCATAGTATTTTTCTAGCTACAAACAATTTTGAGATTTGAGCTTGCGAGAGAGATGACATAGTTTATAGCATGTAGATATCACATGGATTGAGTTTGGTTATATAGATGAGGTATGAATGTTGGTGCATAGATAAGTAAACAAAAAGCAATAAAATTTAAGTGCATTCATTAGTTGTTATAATTAGTAGAAAATATAAAATATTGCTAGCAGAATTATGTAGGTGCGCTAGTGTAACTGGTGAAGTGTGATAGAGTCAACATTATTGCGATAGAATAAAAGTGCATGTGATAACATGTTGATAGGTGTGTTAATGTGACAAGTGAATTTCGGTGAATGTGAGTGCATTTTTACAAGTTTGAACGAGTTACGTGATATGCACTAGCATGAGAGTGAATGAACTAATGCACATGTGATTGCACTAACGTGGTTTTGAGGGAAATGAATTAGTAAAATTTTAATAAATTTAGTGAAGTTTGATATAAAGGAATAAAATTTATTGTGGATATTTTGTAGGATGTATTAGGTTTATTGGATGTTAGAGAGGTGTTCATAGTTTAGATCATTTGAGATATGGATGACATGAGTGGAGAGAAGAGAATGGTGGGAAGTGTTAGAGGTGATAAGGTTGGAATACACAACACAGATGCTAGAGATTAGATTAAATGATGCATTATTGACTCCTTTGGCCAAGAAATGGCACAACAAGTTATAAAATTTCATACTACCTTGACGGGAGAGATAACCGTGATATTGGAGGATGTGTACCAGATATTGAGAGTACCTATAAAGGGTAGGTCGATACAATACAATGTGATATCTTTAAAAATTTGAGATCATATAAAAATGTTATTTGAACTGGATGAGATCTAAAGAAAGGAGTTAAAAATGAAACTTACATAGTATATATAAGAAAATTAGATAAAGTAGATACCTATGTACATGATGGATCTTATCATCGACTTTTTTTTGTCTGATAAGACTAGGAGGTGATTTTTGTTAGGGTTGATTGGTTTTGTGGTAGAGTTGATGGACTCAAAAAAAAAAATTGCATGGGGACCACACATACTAGCTTATTTATATAGGAATCTACACATGGTTGTATTCAGGAGTCAGAGGATTTTAGGCCTAAAGACCTTATTACAGATATAGACATGGGACTATATAGAAGTGGGTCAACTTGTTGGAGTTTTGAGTGGAAGACAACTATAAGAGTCATATTTATTTGGATGGCATGTGAATGGAGGTGGATAGAGAGGTAACTAGGGAAATATGACATATTTTTGGTGATCCCTTGATGATTTATAGTTGAGAAAAATCACTTGGAGCTTGCACAGTTCTATGTGTGGGTTACTAACACAAAAGAGTTGGGGACCGTGGAGATAACACATTAAATTATTGGTAGTTTGGGTGATATTATTGAGTGCTAAAAATTATATAGGGTGATGCAGTAATTAGGGGTGAGACATGATATTCTTGATGATGAGTAGTGGTATATGAGAGTAGATCAAGAGAATATTGCATTTAGGCATTAGATCATATCGATTATAGATAGGGATAAGGTTTGAGGTGTGGTACCATAGGTATGTGATTCTCGAGTAGGAATTATGGATTGAGAAGAATCAATGGGATATAACACATGGTATGTCACGATAGTACCTAATCATGTTATCATTCCTTGATAAGTGAAGGTAGTAGGGATACAATGAGTGTTGAGGTTAGGATAACATTATATGAGGAGAGGGAGAGGGAGAGAATGACGTGGTGCATAGGAACCAAGATACAAGTATATGGGAATATGGACATGGGAATGTATAGGTATAAGGTGTATAGGTACCTGACTCGCCATAAATGTGACCAAGTATAAGAGGGTATGGATCGGGAGGGGGGGTAGAAGCATATAGAGGATGGGGAGAAACATAGGAATATGGAGATGATGGATGGGGAGATAGGATGGATATAGGCATGTGGAGATAGAGAGTTGTATTTCCACATTGAGGTCCATCTTGAGCAGAGATATAGATAGTGTAGGAGAAGAGCGATATTAGTGTGTCGAGAGAGACATGTTTGTGATTTTAGCATAGAAATTATAGGAAAAAATGGACTTGAGCATACAACTATAGAGAAAAACAAGTTGATCATATAACTATAATATGTCACCATAGAGAGAGATATTATATATCATGTAGCAGAGGCCACCATGATGAGGTATTTTTGTAGGAGTTGTTAGTGGTGACTAAAAATGTTGGGTATTATAGGGGTTTGTATAAGGTTTCCATCCTAGATAGATAGAGAGCTCCATGATACAATAATAGGATGGGGACAATGTTAGGGAGACCAAATTGTCACACAGACCATCTAGATCAGTGAGATTAATCCAAATTTCACCAACAAGGTGAGATGGGGACCTAGAACTCTAGGGATAGGAAAGAGCCATGGTTGATGGATGATTAAGAATTGTAACATAGATACAAAATTTTCTATATGCCTCATGAAGGAACATTCATTATATCTTCCCACCGACATTGTATTATAAGAATTTTATTTTGTGTATATGCCTCATGAGGGAAAATTCTTTGTATAGAAGCCCATTATGGCATGGCGATTGTGTATATGTATATGAAAATTTTGGGACATTCAAAAATGAATATGATGATTTATATAGATGTTGATTTGGATGGTTTTATTTATTTACACATTATTATAGATGTATGTTTTTTTTTTCTCGAGTAGAGATCATGATAGGAATATGATGAGATGTTGGATATTAATGAATTATGTTGATATGATGTATTTGGTTTTGAATGAGATGTATGAAAAAATTAATGTTGATATGAATAACATTTATTATAGTTTTAGCTTCCATTCACACTTTTGTAATTTAGAACATCCTATTTTAATTTTACATGTTATAGTTCACACCATGATGAGTAACACATTATGTACGTAAATAAACATACACCCAAAAGAAAAAAAAAAAAAGGTAAAAAAACCCAATATACACAATAGATTTTTTCATCTTTGATATAAATTAACCAAGATGATAAAAATAAACTTGTAATCAGTCAATGGAATAACTAAGAAAAGTAAAAAGATAGTAGATTTGTGCATCATGGATATAAATGAACCAAGATGATAAATAATAAGCTTGTAATTGATCAAAAAGTAACAATGCAACACAAATTTATATAAGCAAACTTAACTTTTTCTCTAATGTGTTCCACAGTAAATATTTATTGATTTGGTTTGCTTCAAGAAAGGATGCATGCAAGGATTTAGATGATTTGGGATTGATTGGCCCATTTCCCCAAACAAGGATACATGCAAGGGAGATCATGACAACTAATATTTACCTAAGTAAAGATAAATGTAAGGGTTTTGAATTTTTTTCATTGATTGATATTTAGAACGAACATGAAAAGAAAAGTCAAGATGTTGATTTATTAGGTTTTTTTGATCTAACAAATGTTTAGGATTTTTGTGTGGTTTTTTCAAATTTGTTTGTAGATTTTTGACTGGTTTTATATGTTCTATTTTTAGGATTTTTGGATTGTTTGCTTATTTCTATTTGGATTGTTGGTATTTTTGAACATATTTGGATGTTTAGGGATTTTTTTATTTTTGAATGTTTAGATATTTATTTTATATTTAAATGTTTTAGGGATTTTGGTTTTTGAATGTTTAGGAATTTTGAGGACATCTAAGTGGGCATTTAAATAGAATCAACCTAATTAATATAACAATAATAGATAATGATATTACATTGTTGGAAGCATGATGAATGAGAAGGGGGTGAATCGATCCTGTAAAAACTTTTACTTCATTTATCTTAACTTGCACACATCATTCAAATCATCCATTAAACATTCATTAACCAATGTGAGCTTATTGAGTATGAAACAACCATTTAAAAGAACATGAAATAAGAGAGAACACATAAAAACCATATTTATGTGGGAAACCCTTAAGGGGAAAAAACCCACAATACCTCTACATATATTACTCAACACAAAGGACTTTTGTGTATATTATAAAACAAAATATATTTATTTAGCGAAGCACCCACTTCTCAAGGAGCACCAACCCCTAAAATTTAGTGAGCCTCTAACCCCATAAGGAGAACCAACCCATATTTAGTAGATAACCCACTCTATAAGGAGGCTATAACCCCCCAAGATGAAAAATAAACCACTTAGCCACCTGAATATGAAGGTCACATAATGTTCTTTTTCTTTACCAATTGATTTTGATCACTTTTTCAGCTCCTTCCATTCATACACCTCTCAAATCAATCCGTATCCTTCTTCACTCATACATGCAATGATATGTGTTGATTAGGTCATATGACCTCTTACTACTATTCTTATTTTCTTCTCAACTCCTCATGCCTCTTATCTTATTTTCTCTACACCCCTTAACCTACTCATACTCTTTTTTATTTCTTCCTCACATCTACATTCTCTCCACTAGCTCAAATGAGAAAATAAAACTACTTTTATACATGTTTCAAGCCATAAAACCATATGGGTTAGCAAAAGACCATATGACCATGCAAATTTGGTCATAAAAAAATAATAAGACTCATTAAAATTATTAACAAGTTACATAAGAGGACCATATAGGTCAGCATAATCCTTTCAATACAAACTTTATCAACTAGGCCTAAAACGCTAGGTCTTCATTCTAAGCTGTCAAAATTTGAATTTTAAGGGTTCTCAAAAAATTCACCATGATTACATCAACTCAGAACATTTTGAAAACAACCACTAGAATCCATCTTAATTCTTGAACAACTCTTATCTATCCACCTTAATTATACTCCAATCTATTTGGCAAACTCCACCTATTAGGTCTAATCACCTAATTTAGTAATCTCCAAAACTAATTTTGTTCACACCTCAAAACACATATTCATGTCACATGTGGCATATCAATGGAAATATATTTATTTATTCTATATCATACATTTATATCAATCATTAGTTCAATTCATAAGGATCCAAAATACTTGCATATCGAGACTACTCAAACCTAGTTCTAGGTCTCAAGAACTATTCATCTACTCATCAAACTCAAGCACCTAAAAATCCACTTCAAAAATTAATCACTACATGGAATAATTCACCAGGGACTCCACCAAGATGATCATGTACTCACATTCATATCCAAAACTCACAATTTTACACTCGCATACCTATTATTACCACCTTTTTGGAAATCCTAATTGGGTTGATTAGGCCATTTGGGGTTAGGCAAAAATACACCACTTACAATCAAATTAATAACTCAAACACATCATACTAAACCTCTACTAACTACCTATGTTCATATAAGTGCTACACAATGCAAAACATCACAAACCCATTGGACCTCTATGGTGGGTTTTGCACCTTTTAGGACATTATTGGTAGGAAACATTGGGAGAAAGATTTCACCAAATTATTGGACAAAACCTACCCAAATATATTCCTATAAATTTAGAATTAATACCAAGCTAGCTCCCACAACTGGTATTTCACCATAAAACTTACAACACATGCTTATACATGCAAATATTCATAAAAAAGTTTTTGTTGTAGTTAACCATCACACCTAGAACATGTACCCACAATGAAAATCATATATGATGAAATATATACATGTTTGAACCTTCACTTTAGCCTTCCCAAGTCATTTCATGGCCAAAAATTTCATATTTTTTCTATCATTATGAAACTAGGGTTTTAAGATGGTTTAAACTCACTTGGCTTCTTAATAATGGTTCATAAATGTATGATGAAAAATTGATCAATTCCACTTGGAAAAGTTTCTTATTTCCATTCCCTAACATACAAAAATGTATGAATCCCCATGTAGAGTACACATATGGGTGAGCATTCAAAGTTGACCATTGAGCTAGGAATGACACTATTGGGAGCTTGGTAGAGATCAAAACAAATTTTTATAATTTTAATTTTGATTTATGACCTGAATTTTTGCATACACCTCTAGGGTGACCTCCATGATTCAAAATTATCATCCATGCTTGTTTACCTCGAAACACACCATGCATTCATGTTTTGTCTTTAATTTATTACTTCAAAGGACCTTGAACATGCATCATACACATGAACCATGACCTTGTAAATCTTCAACCTATGATATACAATGTCAAAACACTCCTCACATTCTCAAATTATCCTACTCTGCATCATACCTCAAGCTATCATACCATATTCTTACACTAGGTCTTATGAATAAGCCTAGAATGGATTGTACCAACACATACTTCATGGAACCTAACGTATTATTCATCTTGCAGACACTCATATAAAATTCAAAAAAACTTGTAGGTCACTCACAAGTTCATACAAGCTGAACCATACACTAGACCATGCATATGCACTAAGACACTATGCCACTACAACACTTCATGACACCGAAACACCTCACTACTAATCAAAATTCACTCATTTCACCTTATTTGACATCAATGATCATCAATGACAACATCATGAAATCACCTATACATACTAAGTCACCCTTTGACATCAATGATAATCAATGAAAACATCATGCACTCACCTATGCACACTAAGGCACACTTTGACATAAATGATACTTGAAATAAATGCTAATAACAATGAAACATGTCCAACATACATTAGGTGATCCAAGACCTATCTGAACATTCATAATAATGTAAGAGATCTTTGAGAATAAGGGATGAATGGAAATGGATATGAGTAAACATATAAAGTTTAAAAATGGTAAAATTCCTAACTATAAGGAACAAATGATGGAAAGTGGTCTAGGATTGGTAAGATGGATATGATGAAGGAAAGATAAAGGTGGTTTTGATAAAATTCCCCACAGCAAAAGGGATACCAATAAATGATTTAAGAATAAAATATTTTTATATGAACGACATTCATGGTTTATTTAAGTTCTCATCCATATTCAATGGACAACTTGTATTATTCGCTATATCCAAATTTTCCAATGATAACATAAAGACCCAACAAATTAGGTTCGAATTTCTTCACTATTCATACTCATTGGTTTTGTTTTTCTAATTTTATGTTAGTACAAGGTCTCTAATCTCCAAATTTATGGTTTTTATCTGTTTGTTATGTCTGCAAAAATTTAATTAGGATACACTTTTAAATGATCTAAGACATTAAGTCTCTTTTTATCCAAGAGATGAAGTTTAACAAAAATATCCCGTCAATATTCATCTCCATTGATTAAATCTTTGAGGGATATATAAAGTGATGGGAATTCGACCTCTATGGGAAATACAAAATCAAATTCATATACAAGTGAAAAGTGGGTAGATCATGTTGGAGTATGGTAATATGTATAATAGGTGCAAAGAGAAGGATAGATTTGTGTATGCCAATTATGACCATGTTTATCAACAATATTTTCCAATATGGATTTGAGTGTCTTATTGGATGCTTCAGCTTGGCCATTACATTGTGGATAATATGGAGTGGACCAATGGAGGTGGATATGGAAGTGTTTGGATAGCTCTTTAATGGTTTTATTTTTAAATGGCACACTATTTTCTACAACAATGGAGGAAGATATGCCAAAATGACATATGAGATGGTTAAATATGAACTTGGAAATATTATTACCAGTGACATAAGTGAGAGGCATGGCCTCTACCCATTTGGTAAAATATTCAATTGTGGTGATAATGAATGTATGACCATTAGAGGATGTGGGTTTGATTTTTCCTATAAGGTCGAGCCCCCATTGGGAGAAAGGCCAAGGTGTGGTGATCGGTTGAAGATATTGTGAAGGTGCATGAATTATATTTCCATGTTTTTCACATTCCAAACACTTTTGAAATATATCCAAGCATTATACTCCATATTGGACCAATAAAAACCCACATATAAAATTGTATTAGCTAAAACCATGCCACTTGTATGTGTGCCCCATAGAATAACATGCACATCTACTAGAGTTTTCCATGATTAATCCTAATTTAGACATCTTATAAGAGTTCCATTATAAACTCTTAAATATAAGGTGTTAACAAGGATAATGTAGTGCGAAAAACGTTGTGCTAGGACTCATTTGTGTTCGGAATTCATAGTTTGAGTATTTTTTTAATGGAAGTGAAGGTATGGATATCAAGGTACCAAGGGTTTTTAGGACCAACTATTTCACATATCATGGTTGACTCAAGAAAATCATAGAATGAAAATAGAATATGTTATATGAGAAACTCATTGTGTGTTTGGTTGGGATCAAACTTAAGAAGGGATCTGACAGTTGCCATGAAATTCGATGACTTTTTGTGTACGAGGAACTAATTCAATAGTGATAATATGAAAGTAACATTTAAGGCTATCAACCATGAGCTTGTAAGGGACTAAATTTTCATCCTTTACTTTATATTCACCAGTGAATTGTTTTATTATCAAGAGGGAATCACCATAAAATCTCAACTCCTTGACATTCCATGAAATAAAGAATTTCAACTCAGTTATGAGGACTTCATACTTAGTAATGTTTTTGGTGTAGGAGAAGCCAATGTGGAAATATTTTGAAATGATATCTCTGTCTTGCATGAGTAGTAGAATACATGTTCCTGACCCATGGAAATTATGTATGAGCCATAAAAATAGAATCCAAGAGCTAATTACATAAACATACAAGAGCTATTCATTTGGGAATTCAAAGTAAAGTGGTTCAAATCTTGGTAGAGGTGTTGTGGTAATCTAATCTATAAGGGATTGGCCCTTGATAAAATATTTATAGAGGAATTGTATATAAAATTTAATGAGTAAAACAAGCCATCTATACATTCTTCCTATTAAGAAAGGTCTAGATAGTAGATAATCAAGAGTGGATCTAATTTTGTGATAAAATTAGTTTT
Source organism: Taxus wallichiana var. yunnanensis (assembly GCA_018340775.1). Lineage (NCBI taxonomy): Eukaryota > Viridiplantae > Streptophyta > Pinopsida > Cupressales > Taxaceae > Taxus > Taxus wallichiana. The sequence continues at coordinate 348,177,509 of CM031244.1, read as the reverse complement.
ATGTTTGAGAAAATAATTATGTAGCTTGTGAAATGTGAAAAACAATATTAATCATACCTTCTCAAATTGAGAGTATATGAGTTTTTGATCAATCAAGGTACTATTGAGATAGTAGAATTTTTTTATCGTCCCTATTAGAAAGAATCTTGAAATTATTGATATCATTTAAACTTTACATCCTTTTTCAAAAACTGATTGAAGTGGTGGCACTTGTCTACTAATTTTTAGATGAAACATTTGATGGATTGATTTTTTTCTTAGAGACATCTTAACTATCTAAGATTGTGTGGAGGAGGCATTTCCATGTCATTTTACGGGTCAAATTCAACACTTTTATGTGAGATAATGAACCCCAAGATTTTTCCCGAAGTTACATCGAAAACACATTTATTTGGATTGATTCGACCTTGTATTATTTTTTATTATTGGAAAATATTTTTTAAGGGACTATACCCTATTACATAGAGGCTAAAAAGCCAGATAAACAAGTGGAATCATAAAAAATGGATCAAAATCCATATATTACATGAGGCCCAGCTGTAGTCAAAAAATAAACTACACATTGGAGACAAGAGAGGGACAAAACTACAAAAAAATAGTGAGTAAAAAGAACATAACAACATCAAAATAGCAACAAGACAACTCTGTAGTAGATTACTTCTTAGATGCTCTGTCAATTCTAGACTTTATAGTCTACAATGAGGTAAAGAGAGCCAAGGTAGTGATATGAGTAGGATCATTGACATCCAACTGAGAAAGAACATGATGCCTTTTAGCATCTGTGCCCCAAATAGCATCAAAAATACCACTGAGCATGTTAATACTTCTAACATGTTGTTCTAGGAATTCACAAATAGCTCTAAAAACAGAAATGTTGTGATCATGCCTATCCTTTGAATTCCCTAATATGTTATCAAGAGAATTCAAATTCTTGTAGATTTCATTGACTTGACCTTCGCCAAGTCCAACATCATCATCCAATTTCCTTTCGCCCTTTTAATACTTTCCAACTCCTTTTCCATGTTGTCAATTATTTATTGAAGATCCTCCTTCTCCTCCTGAGCAGTACCATTGGGCCTTGTGGTGTTGATGTGCAAGAGATTTTGTGTGGTTTCCATGTCCTTGCTACTTCGAAGGACTCTGCTAGAGGGAAAAGGGTGTGTACCAGGGAAAGAGGGGTTTTTGGTCCTGATTTTTCTCTGACTAGAAATTGTGGTGGGATTGATGGTAGGATCAGGGTTAAGGGAGTCAGGGGTGGGTGGAATGATGAGAGTTATAGGCATGACAGGGTGATGGGTTAATAATTGTCTATGGAGGAAAAAGATGATTCCCTGGTGGAGAGGGATGACATGGGCATGGTTTTTAAATTCAAGGATGGAGTATTCCATGGAATTGAGGATATAATGAGGGAAACAAACAAGCAGGTTTCTATGAAAATGGTTTAAAAAGATCAAATGCTTTATGGGAACCGTAATATACCTGCCTTCTAGAGTAATGAATCAGACCATCATCTTGGCAAGCTCATCAAATGGTGTAGGAATGGAATTTACCTTAATACCCACAGTGACAAACTGAAGTTCTTCACCTGCTTCGATAAATTTTCTGACCTCCGTGTTCTTTTCAATTCTCTTGTTGAAGAATTTGATGCCTTCCAAACTAAGACCCATAACTTCTATAACTAACTCCTCTGTTATCGAATGGCTTGTCTGCCATACTTCACCATTCTCTGCTTCCATTCAGTGGAAAATTGAAGGGAAATATTTTGATCATACCCTTGAATCTTCTCAATGAAATTAACAACCCCTCCTAACTACAGAAAATTCCAAAGATCAACATTCTCCTTCCACACAGGGTCACAGTGGGGTTCAACTTGGCAAGGATCTCCACCCATGATTTCTCCTCTATGTTTAAACTTCTTGAACTAGTTAAAAATATGTTCCTTTATTCCCAATTCACTTTTCAACTATCCTTCTACAAACCCAGTGATCATGTGGAATTTTATGGCAATAAATATTTGTACTCCTCCTACGTGTGTGAGCTCACATTCCCAATAAAGCAGAGGAGATATCATTAAATATTTTGAGTAGGGAGTGATCTTTCACACTTATCATTAATGATGAATTTTTTTACTTTAATGGGGATATTATCTTCATGAAACCAAGTGGTAAAATTATTGTTAATCCCATGATTAGCCAATGTGTCCGCCACTCTATTACCTTCTCTATAGGTGTGGACAATTTTGTAGTTATTGAAGGATTGAAAAATACTTATAGACTCATGAATAAAATATTGTATTGTCCAGCTAAGTGGGTAAGTTTGATTCGAATGATTTATTACATTCATTGAATCCCCTTTTATAAAAATGTTCATGATATTACATTCCCTATCAAATTTTAAACCCCAAAGAGCTAATAAGGCTTCAACATAATGATTTGTTTGATGTCCCATTCTTCTTGCAAAAGTAGCAATTAAACAACCTTTGTGATCCCTTATGATTCCTCCTCTAGTAGTTGCACTGGGTTTCCCTTGGAGGCTCCATCAAAGTTAAGCTTATACCAAGAATTGGGAGGAGGGATCCAATGGATTAATGACCTGTCAATGGTTGATTTCCCTTGTCCCCGAAGGCTTCCAATATCAATTTTCCAATTTGAAAGAATAACTTATTCATTTCTAGGATGTTGCTTGTTATTGGGAGGTCTGAATCTATCAATATTATCTTTTACAACTGTGACAATATTATTGAAGATTTTTTTACAAACCTATATGTTTTTCCTAAATATGATTTCATTCGTAGTTTTCTAGAGTCTCCAAATGGGATGAGGCAAGATCAAGTTCCGAGTCTTAGAACAATGAAGTGAATAACACTTTATGAGGTTCGAGAACATAAATTTAATAAATAAAACAATATATGAATTAATTAAAATAAATAAAATTTAATCTATAATGCATTAAAATGAAATAACATGGGAGACATTATTTTACATGGAAAACTAAGAGGGTAAAAATCACAATGCAAAACACGATAAGATTTCCATTATTGAGAAACATGGATTTATAGTGCAGTAAAAATCCATTCACTTCACTCCTCTTCACCATATTAATTCACCATGCGAATTCAAATATTTAATATTTTCGGTCTCACTTGAACCCATAGGTTAATTTAAATAATTTGATGGGTGTACTTATAGAAAATCACCAAAATAATTAATAATTGCTTTATAATAATCCAATTAAACCACAAATGTAGAGTTTATATTAAATAAATTATAGTTTATGTACCTAGAACACTTAATATTAAATGTTATAATAATCCTCCTTAAAATATTAAATGGGGATCATATGCCAATGTTACTTGTTTATACAACATGATTTACAATCCTTAAACCATAGTTAATGTTTAGGATCAAATTGAAGGATTTATAGACCTTCACCATGCTAAACTTACCTTTTGGCACAAAATCATTTGCAATCCATAAATTAGAAGTTATGATTTAGGCTAAGGATTTTTTTAAACTACATCTCACATTTTCTAGTGGAAAATATATACCATCGTCTCTAGGATCCTTTTATAAAGTAAGGACCTCCTTTACAACATGATGTAACATTACTAGACTACATAGTAAACTTAAAGTTATAATTTTACTAAGATCATAAAAATATCTTTTACAATGCTTTAAATTAGAGTAGAAGTATAGAGGTGAAGTGGTAAACATGAGGTCAGCTATTAGGAGGTGGAATTGCCATACACACTCCCCATCAATGGAAAATTTGAAAGGCCAAGAATTGTATTAAACTTGCAAAAATTTACAACACAAATGACTTTGTAAACATATCTGAAATTTTATCTTAATTCGAGCGAGTACTTAGAGATGTATATCACTGTATAACACCTTCTCTAGGATGAAATTCATATGTATCTCTATATGATTCATTCTCGATACTTGAACTAGATTATTAGCAAGAGAAATACAAATTTTATCATCATACAAAAGAGGAGTACTTCCTTTAACTTCCACATTGATTATTTCATCGATTCCATCACACTTCTATATTCTACCTTAGTACAAGAGATGAAGACCATCAACTACTTTTTGCTGCTCCAAGTAATGAGACATGTACAAAAATTGAACACATATCCAGTTGTATATTTTCTATCTATGACATCATCAACATGGTCAAAATCATAATATTCATATAAACATGCATTAACATAATATAAATCATTATTGATTTCACTTTTAACCATATATAAATCTTACATTAATAGGTTTAAAAAAGTTGTATAACAACTTAAATGACAATATGTTTTAAAAACTAACCATGCCATATTATCAATATATTGAATTTTTAAAATATAATTTTAATTTTTCAGGTTTAAATAAAAGATTAGATGCAATATGTATTAGACATATCCAATAAAGATAAAAAGGCATCCCCAAGTGTCATTTGATATGAACATAATACTATTTTAGTAAACACATAATAATTTAGAGTTAAGAAACTTTTACAATCATATATATCTTCATCATCTTCTTTAATCCTTTTAAATTTGTGATAAGAATAAAATTTTTAACTAAGGCTTTAAATTTACATAACACGTGATTTTTTTAATAAAGAGTGAAAAAATCATGCAAAAATAATCATCAATGAAATTAATATCATACATTGAACCATTCAGGGAAGGAAATGATAAAGGTCCTTTAACATCACCGTGGATAAGTACCAGAGGTTTTGAGGAGTTATCTTTAGCATAATAATGGAAGGGGTTTACGAGATAGAACAATAATATGCTTAAGATAAAAAAATACATACATGCTCCTAAATTGAACAAGACTTAATATTTCATGCCACAACCGAACATCATTCCTATTTTGGGTAGAAAAACATAAAGTAGACACAAAACCTTTAAAAAAATAGTCCATTATTTTGTATTCCTTTGACAATATTAGCATATAACTCATTTTGACTAAACCACTTATCTGTTGGTGACATTACACTACAATTTAATCCAGTTAGATGTGAACAAGAAATAAAATTCATTTTGAATTTAGGAACACACAAAACATCATTTATAAAACAATTGAAAACATTTTCTTTTCCTTAAACATGACCATTGAGAATTGAATGATCACCTAGATAGATTTGATCATTTCATTCTTCTCTCGATATTAGTTAGAATATCATATCTATATGTCATTTGTATAGATACATGACTATCGAATATCCATTTTCTTTCTTTGAAATAACTAATACAAGTTACAAGGCACATACATTAAATTTTTATTATTCTCTTAATTCTTGTTTTTATTTTGATTTGGTTTATTCCTTTTATATTTTAAAATTTGGATTGTTTTTATTTACCCTATAATATTCCTTTTTGTGATCAAATTTCCCATAATTGTGATATTTTCCATCAACACTTACTTTTAAATTCCCTGACTTTTTTTCTTTACTATGTATTTTAAAATTTGATTTTTAATTCTTGTTGAACCTAGAAAAATTATTCCTATATTTCTCTATGATAAGTGATTGAGTGAAATTATCCTTGAAAGAAAGTTTAACACGAACCGCTCTTTGAATCATGAGAGAACTCATAGTAGAAAGGTTGGGAATAGATTGTTTAGTTTGATATTTTGAATTTAGAATTCAAATGAAGTTTCTAAATCTCTCATGGATGTTCATTTGAATAGTAAAATATAATCATTTATCATGAATCAAACTACAGCTACCTCCATCTAATTAAGATTTAATATCTTTAATTTTTACTAGAAATTAACTAATTTATCACCTCCCTTCATGGGAGTTGTCATTAATGAAAAATCCATTTTATAATTTTTGAAAAATGCGTACCTTTGTGCATTGATTCTAGCACTATATAAGCTTAAATCAGAATTTCCCTGATTTCCAATATTAACTAGGAAGTCGTCTTTCACATTTCATAGTAAGATAGACATATCTTCCTACAATTTATTTTGAAATGTGAATGTATTATCTACTATTTCATGTCTTCTCGGTATGTGCCATCTGCATACTGTTTATGTGATGCCCCAAAACTTAGCACCCAAATTATAACATACAAAAATAGAAAATACATAATTTTTTTTTGGTAAAAATGAAAGGGTTAGGTTAGAAAGGATTAATGAAAATTGATTTTAGATTTTACCTTATTAAAATATAGCACTACACATCATTGTGCAACATAATTAGTGTTTTTACTTTTATAGGGTGTTCACACTACCTATTTGAGAGATAATGATAGTTAAATTGGTGAAGCCAATAAAATTGTCGACGATTGAATTATAAGTGATAAAAAAGTTTAAAATGGTTATGGGTTTAAAAGAGACATTTATCAATATCTCATGGAAATATTTATGGTTGTGGAAAGAGGGTGATAGCATTGAGAATACCTTATCTCATTGAGTATGTAATGCCCACACATTTTTCCACATGAATACAACAATAAAAATACCACAATAAATTATTTTTTCTTTCATTACTTGTTACATGACACCACATGGGATCACTTAGGATAACTCAACATCACATTAGATGTTTACACAAAAATTAACCCACATATATAACATAATGAGAAAAGGATAAACACCACAAGTGGAGACGACACACATACACTTTTCCAAGCCTACCTAAGAGGCTTACAATGGGGAGAGGTCATCATTACAACTACCCCTTATCACTCCAAGAAGGAATCTTGGCTAGCCTTTAGTTCCTCAGAACATACACACCACACTTCTGCTCATTTCTCCCTTCACTAGCTACACCTTATTCCTCCAATAATAAATGATGAAACCTCACCCCAACAAGAAGAAAACATAACCACATGAAAACACATGATGCGTATCAAACCATATCTTCCAAACAAAAGGTAGAAAAATGATCCAAATATAATATAAATTCAAGGATAGGAAATTTCCATGACACAATACTTTCATGGTTACATATTTATTAGAATCCTATTTAATTATTTGATCTGATTTATTTGAGGAGAATTTAATATGTAAAAATCCATTCTTCTTTAAACTAGATTGCATTTTCTTTATTTCGTTTAACAGTTTACCTACAAAGATTCCATTTGATTTTTCTAGTTTATCTTATGTACACTACTTTATATAGCATGATTTTAATGGGAACATTTAAAAACACACAAGTGTATACTACTTTTATTAAGGATTTTTCACTAAGGATCATGTTTACTTGGTTTGTACTTTACCTTCATTGTAAAGGGAGATTCACATGAAGTAAAGGAAGTCTATTAGATCTAAGGATAGACTAATTTCATGTTCTTTTCTCATTATATTACTTAAACACTATGGATACACTCATTTTACTTTCAATTATTACAACTAATAACTTGATTAAATTATTTTGTTTTCATTATTAGTGATATAATTCACCATCCAATTTCCTAATTAAATTCCTTGTTTTCAAAAATCATGTTACATAGAAGAATACATTTCACCCGTGTTAATGTTATTGGGGGTGAGGGAGGGGGTTTGTATTGAGTTTAAGGAATGAATATAGAATTTACCTTTATCCCTAATCCATCATCATTAGAATCAATTATCAATGGATACAAGTTAATTATAGGTTTCTTCCACAATTAAACTTTTTAGTAGTGGTATGAGGTTTAAAATATTTCCATTTACACCCAATGGTACTATCCCCTATTACAAATAAAAACTAGAGTGTGTAATATACTTAACTCACAAGACTTATATAACAACACCGAGTACTCTATTACTACTTGCTAAGGGGACATTTTTCTTAACCATTAGGATTAAGAATGTTGTAACAGGGTAAGCTCAAAGGGAACCATTCCTTACGGAAAGGTTATTATTTCATGCTATAACTTTGGTTAACGCTTCCAACCCATGTGAAAACATGCAACTACAAGTTGTTATTTATTTTGAGGACTAAAATGTTTTCATGTTTTCTCAGTTTACTATTATGCAATTTACTAGTTTAATAAACTTCCCAAATTACCATGGTATGATTAGTTTTAAATAACATGATTTTAAATTCACCCTCTTGTCATATTTGACACAACTAAAAGTTATGTCACTTAGATCTTACGTCCTCCATGACCCAATTTGACTCCATATCTTAAACTAAAGCATCACACATAGCTTCCACACACAAAAAAACATTTCCTAGGAGGAAACCCACATACTCTAGACAATGTTTAACCATTATTGTTCCTATAGGGTGGTTTTGTGAAAATGTCAATAAGCGTACATGTTATTATGGTAACCTAAATTTGGACTCTTATTTCCCTTAAGCTAGGTGTCATCGAGTATAAGGAGCTAGGCTCATCCTAAAATTTTAGTTTTCTATGTTATGAAGGTGATCACACAAGAAGGGTAAATCATATAAGAATTTTACTCTAAGGTTGAACTTTTATTTAGGTTCCTTTCTTAAAATTCCAAAGTAATTAGTACAACACACAAGAGGTTCATTCATTAATTTCACACCAAAGCACACTATAAAAGATACATTAATTTCAAGTTAGCAAATGCATCCACCCCCTCAACAATACATAATCCTGAATCAATTTAACACCCACAACCAATTGCCCATTTTCCAAGCACCCTTGAATGATAAAAATTTCACACTCATTAAAAAATTCAATAATTAACATTTCTATATATATAAGTATTGTTGATATATCCTATACAATTACATTTCTCCAAATAACATGTTATTATGATATCACTAGTAACACTTCACTTTCTCCTTACCTTGGTACTTGCAACCACCACATGGTGAACACAACTCCTGGAATGACATCTACCTAAAATATGACATAATTTAATTTTTCATAGTTTCCGTTCCCATGATTATAGTACATATCACATGACAAGATATAGTTAAAGGTTCATTCATTTAATTCTTAATTAGAGGGAGGGAGAGATAGAGAGAGAGATTTAAAACACTCCATTTTACTAACAATTAAATTTCTCAAAACAAAAAAAAAAGAGAGTTCCATACAATCTTTTAGAAATTCCTACAAGTTTTTACATAAGTTATTTGACCTAGGAGGGCCCCATAAAATTCTTTCACCTTTACCTACTAGTTTGTTAAAATAACCAAATTTAGCACAAGGGACTATAAAATACATTTGAAAATTGATTTCTAATGGGCATTTTGGTATCCAAATTGGTTCTCCCTTTGAAGCCGAGCAACATCAATAGGAGGAGCGAGATGCTTAGAGACATATAGATAAGAATTTGAGTCAATCTATAGTGGGAAAGGATTTAAGTGACTATTTTTCACTCGAGCTTGGAAAATTTGGATAGCACCGTACTAAGGGTTTGACCTACCCTCGCTAATTTAGGTTGTGCCTTCAACCAGGGTGAGAGGACTCGTTTTGTAATCTATATTTATAAGGGATATAAATAGATCAACAATATTTGACTTTACCTCTATGATATTGAAAGAAAACCTTGAGAAGACATGGTCAATGCAACATAATCTAACTCTCACAAGTTGTCACCCTAGAGAATGAATATGTCTCCTAAACAAGGTTCAAGTTACTAAAGAAAACAATAAAACTTGATTGATCTTGCATATTTTGAGTAAAGGATGGGTAAATTCAACAAATATCCTTAGCATTTATGGACAAACAATGCAAGTAGGGGTAGCTCTTGTAGGATTTATCATTTATAGATGAATTTTGTTGGGGAATTAAGTAGGATAAAGTTGATTATACCAAATTCCTAAGAAATTTTAACAAAGGTTGGAAAGTCTACCAAGCAAGATGATAAAAACACTTCAAATAGTCAACAATGAACCTTCAACCAGAAGATATGCACCCATGGAAGCCCAAAGATGCACGGTTTCACACATTCTTTGAGAATTTAACATAAAATATCATGTCAAAGACTCAACTAAACATCAAAAATCCCTGGTCCATCATACCTAAGATACACTCATAGACTAATAAACAATTTGTATCAGCAAAATGGAAGTAAAGTGAATTTAAATTGTTTATTGCATGATGAAATGAAATCTCTTCTCACAACACAATTAAAAATACCAAAATACTACCATAAGGATAAGATATTGTGTGATTCATAGGAATTCCTAACATAATATTACAATAAGAACATGAATAAATACTTGAAACATCTTGAATTGAATTTTCATTAGCAAGGAAATTTTCATTTATAAATCATGCATAACGAGCATTATAAAAGGAAGGAACCCCATGCACGCCGGCCTATCACCCAAGTAGAAGTTGAGTGCTCACCGAGGCACGTGCGGGTACCGAGTCTCTCTTTTATGTGAGTTTAGTGGGAAGCATCATCTATGATTAGTGTAAGAGTTTTTAGGAGGGAAGTTAAGACAAACAAGAACCATAGGGCTCAGAACGGCCTCTAGATCCTTGCAGTCACTTCAGACCGAGTACTTTAATAGAATCCAAAACATGCATTATGATAAAAAGAATTATACAAGCATTCATACATAGCATGAAAGGAAAGAGAACTCATATGAGAGAAATGTGCATTAAAACCATTGATATCCATGTCTATATATAACAAGTAACCTCATTATATTCATTGATTCATTACAGAGAGTCACAGAGAGAGTAGACCATAGTCATGCATATCACTGGACGTATGTAACTAAGCTAATAGAAAGAAAAATTACAACTCCATGCTTAGTGCATTCTTTCTGAATACAAATATCCCCTCGCAGTAATTCTGTAGAGCTCCGCTCACTCTCTAACCCGCTATACCTCGTACTTCTAGATATATCTTTTACTCCACAGGCACTTGTATTTATAATTCTCTGCTGCCAACTCACCTTCCAGTGCCCTCAGATCCGGTGCCAAGTGTCGAATGTGGTCCTTTATGTGAGCATGCTCCTCCAGGCCTGAGCTTTCCACTCCATCTCATGATGATCTTCTAGAAGATTCCATCGGGGCATGCTCTTTCTGGGCCAGCCTATCGCCAGGATGGCATCTTATCCATGCATGCAACCGATCATGCTTTTCATGTGTTCTACCTTGGGTGCCCAAATTGACTAAGTCTCGAGCCTCCTTTCATGCGTCGCGTGAGCTATGTGCTTCCTTAACTCTTTCTTTCATGTGCTTTTCCTTGCGCACCTTTTCATAACTGGGACCCTGTGCGCCCACGTGCCTTCATACTTGGTTAATATTATAGGGGTCCAACATCACCCCACACTACGCCTATTCTCCATCCTCGAAACACTTAACCAAGATGCATGTTGTCCAAGGAACTAATGAATAGCCTTATACTTTACAAAGAAAAGAATAAGGAATGAAAGAATCGGGAAAAGAATGAAGAATGGGGGGACATCAACTCAACAAGCTAGGAAAATCTTTCGGAGGTCTACCTCTAGCTTATTCCACACTTGACCTCACGCCCTGTGCCTTCTGGCAGAGGTCTCCCACCAGGGTGCTCACTTCATCAAAACTCAGGCCAACTCCCTGGGTGCCCAAAATGTCCACAATCTGCTCCATCTCTTTGCCCAGGTCCTCAAGTTTATCCATCCTTCTAGTGATCTGGGGGTATAGTTCCTTTAGCTGGGCCTTAATTGAGCTTCTTAAGGCCTCAATTGCCTCTGATTTCTTCTCTACTTTGGCCAGAACCTTGTCTCTCTCCACCCTGTTCCCCTTGTTCTTTTCTTGGAATTATTTTAGTTCCATCTCAAGCGTGGTGACCAAGGAGCTCGCCACCTTATCTCTATCCATGCGCATGTATCATATGCGGCTTCTGTAGATAGGCAAGTGACCTTAACCTCCATGAGTACTTGGTTGTACTCTGCAATGAGTGCTACCACCTTCAACTGGTCTTCCTCTTTCAAGCGTGTGGCCACTTCTTCAGTAGATTCTAGGGCCAAGGGTCATCTCTCCATGGTGAGGATGTGTGTTAGATCTTCTATACACTCCAAGAGGGATGAGTATTTTTGTGTGGGTGGTGGCACTAAGTCCGGGTGCTTCAGGAGGATGGCGCCCTTGATAGACTCCATTTTCTTGTAAACTTCCTACACCTTTACTTTCTCTTCCCTTAACTCATGCCTTAACTATGCATTGATCAGTTCTTCCTATTTCAAACTGTTGGCCTTCTCCACCAGTTCTTCCTCCTTCTTCCCTAACTTCACCTCCAACATTCTAATCTGTCGTTGCATGTGAATAATCTAGCCTCGGTCTCGACCGTGACCTTGTTTAGTGCATTGCACACTGTTCTCATCTCGAGAGCCCTGAGCATTCACTAAGGGATTGACCCCCTTAGATTCTGGTAGTGTGATGAGTGCTTCATGGTAGACTTCAAAGTCTAGCTCATCAACGTGAGACTCGAATGCCCAAGAGAGCATCTTCTTGGTTTGAGGGTATGTGCCATCCTTCTCAAAAGACCCCATGGCTATGAGCCTTTCCATGGGTATGGTGCTCTGGAATCATGCACGTAACACCTTCCTTGTGTCATCAACATAGCTCATTACAGGTCTTTTTTGTTCGCATCAAGAGTTCTTCTACCCGAGAGTGCATGCCTTTGGGGAAGCTTACTGTCAGAGCGGGGCCTCCTAGGCTGTCATGTTATTTTTCAATGTTCTCCTCCTTCCCCTCCTTCAAGCACTATGTCATGCTGTGCTCCAACTCTTGGTCTACCAAGACCTCGAGCATTCTTTGTGCTTCTCTCTCTACCACCTCCGTGATCTGCTCCTTTGTAAAACTTATGGCTCCCTCCTTTTTCCTAGCAACCTCCTCATCCTCCATGTCTTTGGCATCCTCATCTTGTGTGCCCTTGTGCCATGTGAATACAAACTCCTGCTTCTCATCTTCACTCTCCTCTTCCGAGTCGTAGATGCTAACCACATGGGGCTCTTGGTCTTTCTCTATTTCTTCTTCTTCTCTACCACCATCTTCTTCACTTTCATCCCCTCTTCCACCCATGTATTTTTCCAAGTTATCGGTCACCTCCGAGTCAGCTTCCTCATCCACCCTCTGCTTCTTCCTGAGAGGTGGCTCCTGATCAAGGGGATTTGGCCTTATCTTCTTCCTCAGGTGATTCTTCCTTGGAGATGGGTTGCCTAGGCACCTCTACCTCTGGCATCTTCTCCTTCACCAGAGACTTCTTTCTCCACATGTAAGTGCTTGGCTTGGTGCTTGTGGATGGCATGCTCACTGTCTGAGTAGTCGGCACACTTGGTGCTTCTCCATCTCTTCCTCTCTTCTTTGACATGGGCCCCTTCTTGCCCAAGGGATCTTTAGGTATGGAGACTTCACTCTCAGATACACACCCTTCTCAAACTTTGGCCTTATGTGCAAGTACACACGTCGCTGATCCTCCAGTGATGGGTAACGTCATCGGCCTTGTCATTTGAATCTCATGTGACATGTACTTCTCCATGTACGCATGCACTTTCACTAGGGTAATTCAGCTTCTTTCTCATCTCCCTATGTTCCCGGTCTAGCCTACCTAGTTCCAGTCTTAGCTTCTTTGACTCTTTAAACTGTTCACCCCCACTTGGAAGTATTGAGTAGTAAATGCGAAGGGGAGCTTGCACCAAGGGCTCCATGAATCATCTATCATCAGCTTGAATCTGCCCAGGTAGTAGTGTTGATAGACCATGAATTCAGCTTCTCCCTCAGTGGCTGTTGGGAGTTGTTTAGGATTCTCCACTCTACCCCGAATGCATTCCTCAGGTGCGTGTACCATTTTTCCAGCCGCGCCTTGTGGGGTGTTGTCATTGTATCACAAGCATATATTTTTTGAACCTCTTCATGGGTGAAGGATCCTCAGCTAGGTACTCCCATACAAACTTTCTAGCATGTCGGGCACTCCAATCTCCATGAATACAATGGTGAGAAAGATGTTTTGAAGAGGATCTGTCCCCTTCCTTCACGCAACTGACAATTTCTTCAGTGATGTACGTGGATAGGTTGTATATAGTTCCCTCTGTAATCTTCCTGTAGACATGTGTAGCCAAGGTTTGTTGACCTGTGTCCATCTTTCTGGCCATTCAGCTTAGTCACCAGATGCATGGCCATTTTCATTACGGGGTCCTTGATGTCTGAAATGTCATAATACCATGACCCTTTCTTACAGGCATACTCGGTGATGGTTTCTTGAATGGCTTCCTTGTCACCAAGGTCATCTTCTAGGCTATCTCCCTCACATATGAGGCCTGTAAATTGTGAAATTAACTGGGGAGTCATGCATCTTGCACCCAACAAAGTGGAAGTAATCTTCATGCACCCGTGACATCAACCACTAGTATAGGTGCTCTATGGCTTTCCAAAATAAGGCAACTCATAGAGTTGCAATAGCCCTACCTTCTCCATTTTAACCTTCACATCATCATCATATATAGGTAAACCCTCAGGTGTTCATTTTTGTTGGTGGGGCATACCAATTCCAATGCCATTTCCTTTTCTATTGTGTTGTGTGGTGATTATAGTCACTAATAGGTACACTTCTCAAGTGGGATTCCCATTCCTTCCCCATCATCACCCCATCTGGGTATTGCATCTCTGCATACCATTCTTCATTTGTGTCTACCATGGGTTCTGGTTGTTTAGCCTTGGCTTTTCCCTTTCCTTTCTTGGGTGCCATGGTTGGGGTATTTTTATCACTCCAATTCTCTCCTTGTTACTCTATTTTACTTCCTCCAATCCTCTCGATCTCAAATCCATGATATAACTCTTCTAAACCCATGCCCTAGTTTTTGAACCCTAACTGGGATAAAATCTTCACAAGACAATGCCTCTTCAACTCTTTCCATGCCCATGTAACCCCTTCCTTCTGGTTCACAATTTCAAACTGGCTGCTTCAATCTCACAGATCTTCCTTCACTCGATCGAATCTGAAAGCCCTAGTTTTTCTAACTCACTTATATCTCCAACTCTTCTATTTCACAAAGTAAAAATGAGAGTGCCCCGACCCTCTACTTATAGTTTTTCTCTTTTCTAAACATTAAATGCTACTTCACCTACCACCATACTTTTCTCATTTAATGTGGATTTTTCAAACAAATCCCATCTTCAGTGCCTTCACTTGCGTGCCCAACTTGCGAAAAACTCCTCCAACCTTCTGGCACGTGCAACCAATCCAACCTGACAGGAGACTCTTGTGCACATGTAACCCATGCCAAAGGCACTTCTTCTATCCGATCCTTTCTCTCACCTACCTCATGTTGCTTTCAAATGCACTTTCTCCTCCTCAGTACATGGGATCTACAAGTAGCTTTACCCTGGCACCAACCATTCTTCCATCTTCCTCTTTATATACCTCTTTCAACCCGGCTACTCAACAAGGATTTTCAACACAACTTCCTTGGTACTTTGATCATGTGCTTCTTCACCTTTCTCCACCCCACACTTAAAGTGATGTGTGGTCCTCTGCATGCACTCACAGATTCTCCAAAAATAGCAATAAGGTTACCGGTGCCCAAGGTAAAAAAAAACAACAACATGAAAGGGAAACACAAGAAAGGGAAAAAGCATAAAGGAAACTTCTAAACTAACTGGAAAAACTACCTTATTTACAAACACCAAGAAGACTTATTTATAGTAGGGCTTCAGCCTACTGCCATTGAAGTGTCAGGAAACTTCATCCCATCTAGCACTTATAACTGGCACATGCCCAAATCAAGGATGTACAAGATTGTGTAAGGACCCAACCAATGGACTTTCAACTTCCCAGGATGGCAAAAACTTAGAATCATATAATAACACCATCTACCCAACCTCAAACTTCTTGTTTCTAATATGGTGATCATGCCAAGCCTTTTGCTTTGCCTTTTCCATTGTTTGGCTCCATCGGGCAAGTGATCATCTCTCATCTAGTTTCATTAGCTCCTCAATTCTTTCTTCTAGTGCTTGTTCATCGGCTAACCCTCCTACGTGTGCTATTCATAGAGAAGGCAACATAAATTCAACTGGAAAAATAGCTTCCATGCCAAACACCAATTGAAAAGGTGTGGCTTTGTTTAGTCTTTTATACGTTGTCCTGTAAGCCCATAATACTGCCGATACTTTGTCATCCCAATCAAGTCTTCCGACATCACAAATCTTGGTCAAGGTATGACTCAGTATTTTGTTGAATGCTTCCATGGTTCCATTTTCTTGTGGGTGATAGGGTGTAGTCTTGTGATGAGCCACCATGAACTTAGATAATAGGATCCTCATGGTCTCATTCAAGAAATGCGTACCCCTATCACTGGTCAGACTCAAAGGGCATCCATACCTCGTGATAATGTTTTCCCACAAGAACCTTGTTGTTGTTGTTACCGTGTAATCTTTAGTTGGGGCTGCCTCTACCCACCTTGTGAGATAATCTATGCAAGTGATGACATAACGTGACCCTAGTCCTCCTCCGTTGCTAGTGTAATAGGTCCTACAAAGTCTATCACCCACTTTTCAAAAGGCTCTGCACTAGGAATAGGGTGTAAAGGCATTTCATCTCTCCTTCTTGGTTTGCCAATGCATTGACAATGGTCACATGCTTTACAATAATCTCTACAATCCTTGTACAAGGTTTCCCACCATAAACCTGCCATTAATATCTTGCATGTGGTGGCATCACCTGCATAATGCCCACCCACACTTCCTCCATGTGTGCTTCCTCCATGATGGCTAGGCATTCATGCTCTAAGACACACCTACGCAAAACTTCATCACATCCCAACTTGTATAAGTCTCCACTGATTAACATGTAGGGTGTGATGCGTATGGCCAACTTTTTTTTTTTCCAATGCCTTCATTCCATCCGCCACACCTTCCTTTAAGAATACTGCAATCTCCTCTAAATCCGAGGGGTGCACCACAACCTAAATAGTTTGTGCATTGGCATTGCTTCCTCAATACTCTGCATGCATCCTCCCCTGAATCAATTCTTGATAGATGATCATAGGCCCATAGTTGCTTTTCCTAGGTTTTACTACAATGGTGAATTCAAACTCTTGAAACAACAACACCCATCGATAGATGTGCCCTTGCAGAATAGGCTTGTTTACTAAATACTTCAATGCCATGTGGTCGGTGTAAAACACAAAGGGTGTTGCTAGTAGATATTGTCAAAACTTGAAGAGCACGTAGATCATTGACAATGCCTCGTGCTCGGTTGTGGTATAATTCTACTTTGTTGGTGTTAGCTTCCTACTTGCAAAATAGAGAGGATGATCAACAATCCCTTCACCTGGCTGTGCAAGCACTACTCCAATGGTGGTCCCTGAGGCATCTACATGAACATGAAAGGGCTTGTCCCAAGAGGGAAACCATAAAATAGGCATGGTAATAAGCCTATATTTTAATGTATCAAATGCCCTCTGCTGTGCCTCTCCCCAATGGAAGGCACTTTTATGTCTAAGCAGCTCCTCTAATGGTGTGGTGATCTTGGCATATCCCTTAATGAATTTTTGTAATAGCCCGCATGCCCAAGGAATCCATGCTGTGCTCTGCTAGCTAGTAGGCTCCCTTAACCCCACAATAACTACAACTTTAGCGGGATCTACTAGCAAGCCCTCCTTACATATGATATGCCCCAATAAAGTCCCAAAGGGTGTAGCAAACACACATTTCTTAATGTTGAGGGATATCCTCAACTACCTACACCTCTCAAACATTAACCTCAAATTGTCACAATGGTCTTTAACTAGACCATATATTGTCCAGTCATCCAAATAGACCTGAAGAAACTTATGGATGAAGTCTTGGAATGCTTGCACCACTATGCGCAAAAAAGACAGCAGTGCATTCTTCAACCCAAAGGGCATGACCATATATGCAAAACTTCCCCACTCGGTGGTGAAAGTTGTCTTCTCCTAGTCTTCCTTTGCAATCCGGACTTGGTGGTACCCTAAAAATCCATCCGTAAAGGAGTAGATTTCGTGCCAATGACTCCTTCCAAAATTTCTTCAGTGAAGGGGGTGGAAATGGATCAATGACACAAACTGCATTCAATTCCCTATAATCCACACAAATCCTAATCCACCCATCCTTTTTGATGTTGATTACCATCGAGACTTATCCACTCGATTCTTCCACTACCTCAATGATCCCAGAAGCTATCATTTTGTCTATCTCCTCCTTAACCTTCATGCATAAATTGGGATTCATCGGTAGGGCCTTTTCCTGACCAGGGTGTGCACCATCCTTCAACTTTATCTTCATTTCCCCAAGGAGTGGTGAATGCCTTTGAGCTCATGATACCCACGTGGAAATAAATCCTCAAATTCACATAGTAGATCAATGATTTTTGATACTTCCTTCTCTATCTAGTAATCCCCAATAATAGCTTCCTTAGGTTCTTCTTTGAACCGATGTTAACTTTCTTCATCTTTAAAGGCTCATGGTAGGCATGTGTGATCATCTGCATTATCCACTACCTCACGCATCCCTATAGAATGGCTAACATCTAAGCTTTTTGATTCCTCTCCATCAATCACATATACCAACTTTCCCTTCTCTTTTTCCAAACACGCGCTCAAGTTGTAACTCTTCTATTTCCTCAATTTCTTCAAAATGCGCCTCAATCACCTGGTTCACCTAATAATTCCAACAACCTATCCTCCATCCTGGCACTATCCCCCATGGTAAGGCACTTGATACCCTGTAAGGCCTTATCAATCGATGGCTTGGTACTCCGATATTCAAAGGTTTGAATAAGGTCAGCCATGAGCTCTTGCCAATTCCTTGTCTGGCGGCGTGTCTCCGAATGAATGTACCATGTGTGCACATGCACAACCTAGTGTAGAATACAACTTGTGCACCCAGAGGGATGGTGGAAAAGCTTCTATGCCTTCTCTCTAGACCCATTCACACTCTTGGATATGGAAAGAGGTGGGCTCCTTCCCATGGTAGTCCTTGATGATGGTGGGTACATTACTCCTAGAAAATATGAGAGAGAGAGAGCAATTCTTACCTCGTGCCATTCTAAAAGGCTCTCCTGATGTGTGGCCCACCACCGAGCTGTTGTGCCAAGCAAGACATAACTTAACATCTCCCTCCATTCCTTCTCATCCTTCCACTGAGCTTCTACCTCTGTAGAAAGATCTCAAGGAAGGCTCCTCCTGAATACTTGGGTAGTTCTTTTCCTCCAAGGTGCCTAACCATGTGTGCCTTTGTTACCTTGGTCACCGACCCTCTCAACTACCATCCCATTAATTCATAAGTTCCATGTGCCCAATTGTCACATGCCAGACTGGTGGTATCACTCACTGACTGAGCATCTTCAAACTGGATAACCCCGTTAGTAGGGTGTATCATCTCAGGGTCTCTGATTGAGTGCACATAAATCTTGTCTAGAACTTCTTCTCCCAATGGTTCAATATAGGGTGTCGAATTTCCATCAACCAGAGGTATAATGACCCATTCCTCCTTGTTCTCAAAGCTGATGTACCCTTTGTTGAACCGAAGGTCCGCATTATTCTTGTAACACCAAGGGCACCCAAGTAGTGCTGGGAAATTGTCCACCTCGGTGAGCACCAAGACTTCAAAGTCCCCAAGTAAACTTGGCTCCTGGATAGTAATAGCTACATCCTTCAAGACACCGATGGGCATTGCCTTAGTTTTTTTTTCCATATACAACACATTTGAAGATGGTTGTAATGTAGGTCTCCCCATCTGATGCCATGCATCCAAAGTTAGAACATTAACCTCCATGCACCTGTGTCAATGAGGATATTGCTGAGGAGCCATCCATCTATAACTGCATTCAACGTAATCTCCTTGTCGTAGTCGAGGCTATGAGGGGAAGGTTCATGTGCAAGACCTATCTCTCGCGCTCTTCTCTCGATGTGTGGTACCTTCTCTCTCAACCAGGATCCTAGCAAAGGAATGATGTTCTCCTGCCTTAGCATTTTACACACCTCCTTGACCTCATCTAGGTCATCCTTTTGTGCCTCGACTCTCCTTCCTTGTTCCTCCCTCCTGGATTGCTCCTTTAGACACTGGATCTCCCCTTGTAAGCTTGAATAACATCCATGGTGTCCTGATATATCTCCTTCTGATGCATGGGGTCTGGATATTTTCCATGAATGACCTCCTCCCTCATAACCTAGGGTCTTCTATCTTGGTACCTCTCTCTGTGTGTGGCTTCTACCCTTGTTGTTACCAAGATAGGCTCCAAACCTTCATCCCGTGTTACCCGAGGCATCCATTGTATGTCTGCCTTCTTGATGTTGACCATCACAGTGCCCTTGTCTTTCGGTGCTTTGCGATTCATATGCTCAAATAATTTGGGCACTCCTCATACTTATGCTTCTTTCCACACCATGAGCACTGTAATAGGTCAGGCACTCATGCTTGTAATGTTCTGTAGATCCATAGTTGAAACATGTTCCACATGGGAACTCACTCCTTCCTCCTCCATGGTTACCTCGACCATGGAATCCTCCTCAAAAACCTCTTCCACATGTGCCTCCATCTGTGTGCTCCTCATAATGGTGATCATCATTTTTAGAACCATTGGCAATGTTGGTCTGGTGCACCCCATGATCAATGGCCTCATGGATCTGATCAATGAGCCTACAGTCCTTAGTATCATGGGTTGTGGAGGTGTAAATTTTACAATAACAAGATACATTCTTCCTGATCGCATGTTGCAGTAAGGGACATCTACTTGCATCATGGTCCCCATGATAGATCTCACAATCTACTATCATAGCACGTACCATCCTCTCGGGGGAAATTATCCTTAACGTGCCCCTCTATTTCACAATTTGTGCACCACAAACCACTGTGAGTCTCATGGACTGAGTTTGCAGACAATTTTTCCAATTGTTTGGCCATAGCAGCAATCTGAGCCTCAAGAATGGGCTAATGCCAATATCAATACTACCAACAACCTCGCGGTGCAGTGCAAGGTAGCTTCCAATGCTTCATGCAGTGGGTCTATAAAAGTCTTATGAGACAAGGCCCTTCTAAAAGGGGTGATCAATCCTCCAACAAACCACTGTGCATGCTGAGAAGGATGGATATCATATGATAATTTAGACAAGAGAGTTTTAAAGCATGCATCATACTCCCACACACTCTCTGCCATTCCTTGTTGAATCTCCTTCAAAGTGCTAATGCTTTTTCTACTCAAACTCAGGAATGTGGAACTCTACCAAGAATGCATTCTTTAAGGTAGTATAGTCCACCACCATTTGATGAGGGTCATACTTTCTATACCAGCTATGTGTGTGCCCTTGCAATGTGGTCGCAAACTAACTAGCCTTTCATTCTGGTGTTGTGATACCCTTCGCATGTGCCATAGCAGCTCACATTTGTGAACATGTTCCACTGCATCCTCAATGCCCCTGTAATCTGGAAAATGTAGAGACATTTCAAAGAATACTTGAGGTGGTGGCTGGGGTCCCTGTCCTCTCGAGCCTGATCCTTGGTTCCCTCGGTGTTTCCTCCACCACTTGATCCACTAGGTCCATCGGGTCCTGTGCCTCTCCAGAGCCACTAGATCCACTAGAACCACTGGGTCCAATAGGGCCTGTAGGAGCTGTGCCAAGCACCCCCATGGTCCCACTGAACTATGCACCGATGGTCTGTGATAGCGCACCCCACTACCACTACTTTGTCCCGCACCACTCCCTGATGTGAGACAAAAGCTTGTATACTTGCCCCTTGTCCAAAGACTCCTCCAAATACTGGAATATGTGTAGCCATAGAAGAAGGAACCAAAAATTATACCTCCTAGGCATGGATCTATGTCTCTTCCACTGATATCAACTGGGTCAATAACACTTCTTCCTGGATCGGGAAAACCAAGTGCCAGGGCTCGGTCACTGGGTGGGTTTAGATATGCACCAATGACTCTCCTTTCTCATGTGATGAACTCTCACCTAGAAGCCGAAGGGGTCTCCCTCACACACTTGCCAAGATGGGGTAGCACAAGACTGCTCAGGTTCCATGTCCTCTGCGTGAACCTCAACTCCTTCCGCAACGTCTGTCTCCATAGATCCATCACACTAGCAGCCTCATGTCATCTAGCAATCTCCCTTTCACGTGCTTCACTATACTTGAGCCATCTTTCTTCCCTCTCCTTTTCTGTCATGATATCTTCCATCTTCCTCCACCCAAGCTCCCTTACCCAAGTGCTCAGAATGGTTTAGCCGGCCATTGGGAAAGCCTCTAAACTCATGGTAACCATCAATATCTTCATAGCTAGAGGAATAACATGTAGAAATGTTCCTCTAGGTTCTCACAGAAATTCAAACTCAGCAACCTCGGACAAGAATACGTGGAAATGGCATATTCTAGAGTGTAACTAGTCAAGTACTCCTCTCCACCAATGATCTACAACATGGGTCCATGTCAGATCTGCATCCTGCAACCTTTGGTAGTCTTCTTTGGTCCATACATGTGATCCATAATGCCAACTTGATCTAGACATATAGGCTGAAAGCCATTCATATAGTTCTACTGGGAAGCAGCAGAAGAAGGTCTCATATAGATCATGGTAGAGGTTCTCTTCTACCCATCTACATGTATTAAACTCAGGTCCAAGTGTTGTATCTCCGAGAAAATTCATCCTCGTGCTCTTGAACCATGATTCAACATTTTCCAATGTCAACCACTCTATCATTACTCATTACACAGATCATGATGTATGTTATATCCCACTACAACTTTGAAAAGAGGTCCCGAAATGGAACCAAGATGTAGTTAGTTTTACCCCATTATAAAAGGAAGGAACCCCATGTGTGGCCTATCACCCAATAGAAGTTGAGTGCTCACCCGAGGCATGCACAGTACCGAGTCTCTCTTTTATGTGAGTTTAGCAGAAGCATCATCTATGATTAGTGTAAGAGTTTTTAGGAGGGAAGTTAAGACAAACAAGAACCATAGGGCTCAGAACGGCCTCTAGATCCTTGTAGTCACTTTCAGACCGAGTACTTTAATAGAATCAGAACATGCATTATGACAGAAAGAATTATACAAGCATTCATACATAGCATGAAAGGAAAGAGAACTCATATGAGAGAAATATGCATTAAAACCATTGATATCCATGTCTATATATAATAGGTAACCTCATTATATTATATTCATTGATTCATTACAGAGAGTCACAGAGAGCAGACCATAGTCATGCATATCACTGGATGTATGTAACTAAGCTAACAAGAAAAAGAAAAATTACAACTCCATGCTTAGTGCATTCTTTCCTGAATACAAATATCCCCTCGCAGTAATTTCTGCAGAGCTCCGCTCACTCTCTAACCGCTATACCTGTACTTCTAGATATATCCTCTCTTTTTTACTCCCAGAGCACTTGTATTTATAATTCTCTGCACTACCAACTCACCTTCCTTCGTGCCCCCGGATCTAGATCCAAGTGCCAAGTGTCGAATGTGGTCCTTTATGTGAGCATGCTCCTCTAGGCCTGAGCTTTCCACTCCATCTCATGATGATCTTCTAGAAGATTCCATCGGGGCATGCTCTTTCCTGGGCCAGCCTATCGCCAGAGATGACATCTTATCCACGTGCAACCGATCATGCTTTTCACATGTTCTACCTTGGGTGCCCAAATTGACTAAGTCCCGAGCCTCCTTTTACATGTCGCATGAGCTATGTGCTTCCTTAACTCTTTCTTTCACACGTTTTTGCCTTGCATGCCTTTTCATAACTGGGACCCTATGCGCCCACGTGCCTTCATACTT
Organism: Taxus wallichiana var. yunnanensis; assembly: GCA_018340775.1. Lineage (NCBI taxonomy): Eukaryota > Viridiplantae > Streptophyta > Pinopsida > Cupressales > Taxaceae > Taxus > Taxus wallichiana. The sequence continues at coordinate 348,153,866 of CM031244.1, read as the reverse complement.
GGTTTTGTTATGCCATTCAACTCACTCATTAACCTTCTAATATTTCCCCCAAAAGTATGAATATTCCAAGGAATATTACCCTTTACAATATAAATTTCAAACCACTCTATTCTTTTTAAAATGCTTTTCCTTTACCGCTGTGTGTAAAAATATGAGTCTTTTTCAATTGGTTCCATTTGTGGGTGACTGGGATACCGAGTCGCCACTTTGGCGATTAATTTAATCATTATTTTCACTTAGTGATTGGATAATCAATTTTGATGAACTTTGAGCACTTCTAGGTGATTATGATATGACATATATCCTCATCTACTTCCCAATAATCCATTTCGGGTGTTGTGCACTTCATTTCATGTCTTATTGGCTTAATCAAAACACATGATTCTTGTCAAATCATATTGATTTATCAGTTTTGCTCATTCCTAATCCCTTCCAACTCTTAAATTTTATTTTTACAAGCTAAGAAAAATATTCTTTCATCTCATGGGAAATATTTCTCTTAATCAGATCAATATGCACCCCTTTCACTATAAAACTCGGCTCTACCCTTTCACCATTAGGCATTTCTTTTCCTATTCTGAAGATAAAGAAACATTTTCATAATTATTATCAGAAAATGGTGAAGGAACTTGTAGAAAAAAGTCTGAAAGAAATTTATTTAGAGGATTTAAACAAAATTTTTGATTTACATGGTCCGGATGAAACATTTTTAGAGATTTATTTGATATAGTATGTCCAGGGATACCAAGGTGCCTTTGACTTATCGAAAAGTTCGGATTGCACTCCTCCTAAGGATGATCAGAATCAATCCTATTTTCTCAGCATTTCAATCCATGTATTTTCATCTCTTTCGGTGGGAACACCAGAAAACTCCTGAAGACCTGAAGAAATTATGGATTGAAAGGAGGCCTCAAGTGTCTAGGAAAACTAATTTTTAGTGTCCCTTTTAAGCTGAATTTTGGTTAAAGGAGATCCCTAAGGAATCATATGTTCTATATGAAATTCTTCCATTGATATAGTGCCCATCATTTCTCACAAAATAATTGAATTAGAGAAAAGGATTATTTCTCTGGAGAAGGGGCAGCTGAACAGGTGCAATCAGAACCACTCATAGAGCTAGTACCAACTTTAGGGAAGAGAAGGGGTGATTCAAGCTCCCAACCCCCAATTATAATTTTTGATGGAGAAGAAGAGACATCCTTGTCTTCTCACCACTCTAGAGTGGCATTTTATTCGTCCAGGATAACAGAGGAAATTTTACTGTTCGGGTCATATATTCATTCAGCTTTATTGTGCTCCTCTATCAGAGCATGATTTTTGAGACCTTGGTCAATTCCTTCTCCAAGAGAATGCCCACCCCACACAAGGATATGGGAAGCTAGATCTAGCTCAAGACTTCGTAACCCACCTGGCCCACTAGGTATAGTTCTTTCTCTTCCAATCAATTTGAACATTCCCTCTCAATATGCTCCTAGTAAATATACCCTTCACAAGAGGAAAGGGAAAACAACATTCTTCACAAGGCGGTTTAGATCTTTTAGATTGGGTATCTTCCTATTCACAAAAAAATTGAGATAGAAAAGATTATGGATAGTCCCAAAATGACTCTTGATTCTTTGATGGGCATGGGGATGTCCCAAGATCTAGTAGGGTCCATTATATTTTTCTAGATGAAACATGGCTCAAATGAATTCATGTTGAGGAAGAACAAGTTGTTGAACAAAATTCCCCATGGGAGGAAATTTTGAAGAGTGAATAAAGGACCTTTGAAGATTGTTTTTTTTTTTCGATTGTACTTTCTACATGTACAAAACCTTCTTTGTCATGGTTTGGGGCTCATATAGAACCCTATTTTGTTCCTTTTTAAACATGCAAATAGCATAAGTATCTCAATAGTTTATAAGCTTTGAAAAATGTATATATAATTTCACCTAATCCATATAAAATTAATACATTGTACCATATTACAATTGATATTGGAAAATAATGAATTTCAAAGTAACAATCATCCTTAATGAAACATAAATATCAAATAAAACATCAATTCAGAAAGGAAATATGGAAAGAAAGTACATCTTTAAGAACAACAAGCTTAAGCTTGTTCATCATCTCTTATGTCTGCACCTTTTTCTTCTTCATTTTCCATTCCTATTTCTTTTTCTTCTGGTAACCTCACCACATATGCATCATATCTCTGGAAAATCTCATTTATTTCATCTTTATCTGGTCCTATATGGTGTTGAAATATTAATGTCTTTTTGGCTATTGCATCCACACAATGACCCATTTTTTTCTTATATTCTAGTGGCCTAGCTTTCAACTTTGTGATTCTATTTTCAATCTTCCTCATTGTTTTAATGAATTCATAAGAGAAATCATCTTTCTAAATATTCTTCTCAAAATAGTTGAACAAGAAATCAATCTTCAAATCACCATAAATATTTTTGAATTTGTCAAAGACCATATCTTCAAGTTTTAAATCAATGACATCTAGAGTATCATCGACCCAATTCCTTTTTAACTTAAATTTTTCTTTGATCCCATTCAGAGTCTCCACTCTGATCTTTGCTAAGTCCTCCATAGCATGTTGAATTCATCTTAATTCTTTTGGCACAATCCCTTCTTGTTTAACCAATTCATCACTAAGTCGAGTTATGTGATCCAACTTAGGAAAAATTCCCTCAAAGTAGAATATTTCATTATCACGTTTCTCAATTATCTCATCAATCTCATTAAGCATATTTTTGATTTCTTCATACTTTTCCATGGCTTCTTCAATTTCTTATTTTCCTTCTTTGGTAAATTTTTGATCCATGTGTTTATGTCCTGAAGCTTCTTGACAACTTTATCAAAATTTTCTAGTCCTTCAAGGGTATTGAAAAAGTTACTGGGAAACCTACTCAATACCCTTGAAGGAATGGAAATTTTTGACAAATTTAATTGGAAATCCCTTTTGGAAGTTATTACCATTTTTAAAAATAAGATAGAGATGTAAGATATATGACATAAAATCAATTCAAATCCATCCCTTTGCAAGACTTGTCCCAAATTTTGTTTCTTGCAATTCTTGTTGGGGTTTCTCGGGGATAACCACCAATTGTTTGAATATTCCTTGTTCATCTTGGGCTAATGATTTTACCTATTTTTCACCATCTATTTCAGTAACCATTTCCCTACTCTCGTCATGTACTGGAAATTCCTCCTATTGTCTTCCTCCTTGGTCTAGAGCTTGGGATTGATCAGTCTCTTCTGATTTACACCAGTAATTTGGATATATTATTTCCTTGTTTCTCTAATTGATGCAATATTAGATTCAACCTCTCCCCTGAGGTTTTCTTAAACCAATAACTTGTTTGTAAGTTCCTCCTTCCCCTCCCATAGTTCTACCTTCATTGGAGACTACTTAATTGACACTTTATTATCCTCACTTTATATTGATACCCTAGGTTGTGTCATGGTATAATTATCTCCCGATGCCACTTCCTATTCTCATCTAAAGACTGAATATCCATATCAACAATAATTTCTTCCTTAGAAGTTGCATCTTGTGCAATCTCGTTGTCTTTTCAAAAATAGATTTCACTTTTCGACAAGGCTCATCATCCTTAAGCGGTTCTAACATAATGGGAAATATCTTCTTCTACTAATATATCTATATTTCAGGGAATATTTTAGTGGTGAATATTTGTAATATGGAAAATATTCCATTTTTGAAAATTTTAAAAGGTGAATTTTCGGTGTGGGTGTTGACTTGTTCACCTAAAAATTACACTTTAATTTTTTTAGGGTCGGCTTTGCCCACCCTTGAAAAATATCCCCTATATAATCCTAGATTATTCGCGGGTAGAACACTTCTACTTCACATTTTTCAACAATATGATATATCATGTATTGTAGATGTGAGACAAGGGGGTAAGTTATTGACACGCGTCAAGGAGGGTTTACATACGTATTTGACAATGCGGTTATTTTTGATGTGTGACACCGACAAATAGTTGACACACGAAAAGGAGGTACTGCAAACCTCGACACATAGTAGATGCATGACAAAGAGTTTGTTGATGCATGACATAGATTTTTTTGATGCGCAAGTAGAGAGTGGAGGTTACAGTGCGCGACAGAGATTTGTTGCCGCACGTCAAAAATGCATTAACGCAGATCAACAGCACTTATTGATGCACGCCAACAATTTTTTTGACGCATGTCAATGAGGTCCGCTGACGCGCGCCAATGAGGTCTATTAATGCATGTCAATGCATTTTTAACGCACAACAACAAATCTCCTGTCGCACGTCTGCAGCCTTACGTCACACCACTTGAAAATTAGGCAAATTTTTTTCATACAACCCCAAAAAATCACCTTCCCATGAAACTAGTTTCGAGGGTCTTCGCATGTATTTTCCACCTCTGATTTCCAAGAGGTCTCTTAAAATGAACCTGCTATATTTGTATCCTCTTCATTGAGGAATTATGGATTATTTGACTCTAAAGCCGCTTGTCTATAAAAGATACTTCGATTACGATGCTTGAATCCTGATTTCACTGGTTGACACATGAGTAGTATTATCGATTTCTTCATTTATCTGGAAGGTTATTTACTTGTTGTGTTGTTTTTCATTAATAGATATATCAAGTACATCCAATGTGGAGAATTCTTCACCAATGTCAACATTTATCATATCTTCCTGAGCCTTTGCTGATCCCTGTAATGTCTTAAACAAGGGTATATTCACATTCTCAGAAATTAGGGTTTCAGGTGTTTTCATACCTTGACTCAATATTTTGTTGTCTATTGGATTAAATGAGATATTTTCTTGGGTCATTTACTCTTGAGTTCTTCCCATTGATATTTCTTCTAAAGTAAAAGGTGAAAATAATACAACTAATTGCTCTACATGTGGCATTGATGTTGTATGTCACATCAAAGAAATATCACTTCTTTCATGTTTAGGGGGATTAATCACCACATCCCTATACTTATGTTTTTGTGTGTATGAGCACCTTCTCTCACCAGAATTGTCTCATAAACAATTTTGTCTTTCTTATGTGCCCTTTTGAACTTTTTAAGGCCTAGTTCTGCTCTTCGTTCTTCTTTACGTCACCTATATTATGAATGGCCACTTGCTATAGCCCCACTCATCACTGTTTCAACACTATGAGGTTTTGAAAAAATATCATAAGGAACCAAATGAGATGCCAAAACTTTCATTTTTCTTGAAGTGCTGATGTCAAGGTAATAATAGCATTCTCCATAGATCTCAAGCATTTCCTCACTTTTTTTTCCTTTGAGAAGATATAGAAGTACCGGTCCCACTACCTGGAGGAATTTCATTCATATATAAGTTCTCAAGTAGCCCTTTGTGAAGGAAATTGAGGATATTTTCCTCCCAAGGGATCCATTGTGTCACCCCTTCTCTCAGGGGAGGAATATCATCATTCAAGTTTCCCAAATCCCTGAAGTTATTGAGGATTCTTGTTTTTTGGACTTGATAGATCAATATTCTTTTGAGCCAACCAATTTACTATTCTCCTCATTACATCAGTTATCTAAATATATGATTCATTTGATTCTTCTTCAGTCTAGTTTAAATGGGCTACAAGTTGTCCCTCCACCTTTTGATCAAGATAATATTTACTCACTATATGTGGATCATCCACAATTCCCTCAGGGATAACTACAATCTTGAAATCTATAATTTGGGCAAGGGTCATTCTAGAGAAGTCTCTTAGCTTGACCTCTTCCTCATCTCTACAATTCATCCAATAGTCCTCAAATTGAAGATCATGTTCAAAAGTGTTTGTAATATTATTGAATACCCACCTAATATCATAGTTGTCCCTTGCCTCAAAATTTTCCATCTCAAACATTTTCATCTCATTTTAAATTAATATGGATTTTATAATTTAAGGGCATGAGTACCTTCCAACCTTGATGGGGAACTTAATATTTGTCTTATGTTTCCCAACAATTAATTTGTTAACCAGTGTCAATTGCCTCACCAATTCACATAAATAAATTTTATCATCTAAGTACTGGGCAATTTACATGGCTTACCTTCAAAACCAATAACCCTGATATATGTAAATTTCTTGTACTAAATGAAATAGCATCCATATTCCATGATTACTTGTCTAGCCTCCTTAGAGATCTTGTACTACTCCCACTCTAGTTTGAATAGACATATGATTGGTGCAAAGAAGGCATCATTAACCAATCTTACATTTCCACTCCAATTAACCAACTACAATTGGGGAAAATATCATGCATTTTGCATTGTTTAAAATTAGCACGTGGCAAGAGGCTAGGGAAAATCCTATGTCCTGCGATATTGTAAATCAAAAATTCATCATGTAAAACTTCAACTCTAAAGTATCACCCATCTCTAGTTTTGTTGCCAATGCAACCATATGGATATCAAGTGATTCCACAATGAAAGTATCCCAATAGATGCTCCGCTTTCTTTCCAAAACTATCCACATATAAGTGCACATCCATTCCTTGAACTCATTTGTGGTCTCTAACCTAGGAATTTGACTTAAAAATACAATAACAACCTCTTATTCTTCAATAAATTGTGCCCTAACCAGTCTTTTAGGGATTCGAGTTGTTTCCTTTTTCTCTACTAAGAGCCATTTAGTATTTATGAGCTTAGCATAATATTTTTCTTTTCCTCATAATCTTGTAAGGATAACTTAATACCCAAGGTTATTGGATTTTTTATTACAAGAAACTTGGGCATTATTCTGATAGCTGGAGGCATCAAATTTAACACTATATCACCAATTCCATCCAACACTTCCCTCTTTTTTGGGTCGTAGTTCATAAAGACAAATCCATACTAATTCCGGGCAATGTACTGATGGTGGAATAACACTAGCTAAAGTGATACACTATCCTGAATCACTTTCATAGACTCACTCTTATTAGGCATAATCAATCTTAGAAGAAAATATTTTGATTCGACATTCATTAAGTCTTTGTCTGTAATATTATCTAAATCACTCGTGATTCTGGACACAATTGAGAAAAAATATGACATGTTTTTCATCTTAAAAAACCCTAGCTTTACTTCAAATTTTCCTACCAATAAAAGAAAAGTACAGGAGTTCCTTAGTTCTTACCAATTTTCCCATGAATGGCTGAGTAATTCAATCTTAATTTGAAATATTTTCGATCTCTAGTTCCCAATTTGAGATCCACGATCAATTTCACATTATTCCTCAATGAAAAATACTAACAATGGCATCCATATCTCGACAAATGACAACAAAAGGATCGAGGCATTTGAAAAATTCAAAAGTATCATGGATTTGTGTGAAACACATTGATGGTGACATAAATTAATGCGTTACATCATGGTCGTTCATTTAACTTTTCCCAATTTTAAAAGTGAGCCTTCTACGTGGAATAGCCTTATGCAAATGTGGGCTCGGGAGATTCTTTACACCTCTACTTCATGTTATAAACATACACACATTTCACATTTTTACTCGAATACCCACTTTTGAATTTCACCGTGAGCTTGACACATGGCTACATACATCCGAATGATAGTGGAGCTACAGTGCCCTTTTGAAACTTTTCTCTCTTTTTCAATTGAAACCAAAATCACAATTTTCTCGATGACTGCTTCCTTGCTTCTTTCATAATAAAAATCCACGTGTCCATTCGGGCTCCGGGAACTTCTTTGAAATTTTATACCTCATTTCCTTGGTGTAAAAAAGTACAACTATGCCCTAATTTCCCACATCCATCCTATTTTTGAAAAGTGTACCCCCTCTTGGAGGCAAAGTGAATTCATGTTTTTTCATTTTCTTATTGCGAATATTTGAAGGAATATTAGTCGGCTCACGGGACCTAATTTGTATATTATGAATGCTATAGAAAGCTCTAAGTTTGTGAATCAAACCCACCATACCATAACCAATAGGAATATGCCATGTATCACTGTGTGGTGGAACCAAATACAAAATTGGTAACATGATTAAGGAACATTACACACAGGTATTTTCTTGATTTAAACTCGATTCATGATCATTTTTTTGCAATCATTTTTCAAAAATAACATGCTTAACATGATCCTCGAGAAAAAAAGAGGAAAAGAAATATACACACAGTAGAATCAAATGAATTTAATCAATGAATATAAATTTTTTAACTCGTACCTCTCATAGGGAGAAAAAAAACACAACAAATTTTGAAGGTAATTTTTAAACAAAAAAGGGGTGAGATTATTTTGAGCACCAACACTAGCTCCAACTCGGGGATGGGAACTCCCTCTAGGTGCCACAAGAACTAATCACAACACAAATATAATAGACAACATGAAAAAATCCATTGGGTTATGGATTCAAATATCATGCATACAAGGTCAAGTGATAACAACCCATCCTCGAAAAACATACCAAGAAAACAAAAGCAACCGGTCACCACATACCATAAAAACAAAAAGGAAACCAAAAACACACACAAAAATTGTGAAATAAAGCGAGAATGAATATAAAATATACATTGATGCATACCTTGAGTTAAAAATAGGTAATAAAATGTTCAGTGCCTTCCATTAACAAGCTACTCAAGTAATTATCCATCTAGATCCTTTAAGAAGAATGTATGTTCACCAATTCTGATATCAATGGAATAAGGGCCCATCCATAATGCATCAAATTTTACGTGCTTTCCCTTTTCCTCATGTCTGTTATCCCATAATAACATAAGATCTCCCACACTGAAAGTTCTAGGAGTTACCTTTTTGTCAAATAAACTTTTAAGCTTTTTCCTGAACTTCAAATGTCTCTAGTGGGATTCTCTTCTTTCTTCATCCAATTCAGCAATTTGATTTATTCCTACATCATAAGGGTTGACTTCCTGATCCTCAATTTGTTAAATGAATTAGTAAGAAGATAACTACATGTGTAGGGGAAGAAGGGCCTAAGCTCCATAGAATAATTCAAATGGGATTTTCCCAGTGGATCTTTGAGTAGTGATTCTATCTTCCTAAATAAAAAACTTCAATTGCTTACCCCATATTATTTTATTAACCTCTAATGTCCATCTGATTATCCTCAACAGATTTTTTTTGATTCAGCCTATCCATTTCCCTGGGGATTGTAATTATATGCATATGTTAGGTTTATCCCATACTCTTGACACATGGCCACTAATGGTTTGGCTCGAAAGCTCATGGAATTGTCAGCAACTATTTTGGAAGGCACTCCAAACCTATAAATTATATGATTTAAGATAAAATCCATAACAATTTTATGGTTTGCTTTCTTAGTAGGGATAGCCTCAACCCATTTGGTGAACTAAGTAGTAGCCACCAATATCCATTTGAAGCCCACACTTGAAGGATATGATATCTTCCCCGAAAAAAATCCATGCCCCAATGTTTAAAAGGGGCTTCAATTGATACTGGTTGTAAAAGGAGGGCACATGAGGCTTTCATTTTTCTTGAAAATCGTTGACAAATTTCAAATTTTCTTACTAACAATGTTTTATCTTTAATGTGTGTGGGCCACTAATAACCAACCCTGAAGATTTTGTGGGCAGATACTCTTTCAGAAAAATGCCCCCCACAAACTCCCCCATGAAAATCTGTAATTAATTTAGGATCTTCATCTTAAAAAATACACATTAGGAGAACACCTTTAGGATTATTCCATGTCAATCCATAATAAATGATGATGTACTTCTGGGAAGCTAACCTGAGTGCCCTATTTTAGTTTTTATTTAAATGTCCAGGACACTCCAAATGTTTAAGGTAAAATATGATGTCCTTGTACCATGCAGAATTGACTAATCTTTCATGAACATTCATATCTCCTTCCTCAACTTCATTTATCTCCATCACTTACAGAGTTCTCTCTGCCATTAGCTTTTCTAAGCCTAGACCTCTAACCATCTTAGTAGTCTAAATATCCATGTCATATTCTTGTAATTTTTTTACCCATCGACATATTTTACAAGAGATTTCCATTTCTGAAAATATTTCCTTAACCATGGTATGGGGAACATAAGCTGTAATCTTGGAACTTAAGATATATGGCTTGAATAATTTTGTTACTCTAACCAAGGAAAAGTCTTACTTTTCCATAATTTTGTATATCAACTCAGCTCCTTGTAGTTCTTTACTAAAGAATACAATTGGCCTTTCACTTCCCTCCTCATATTTGTTCAATAATACAGATGCAATGGTGTTTTCAAATGCAAAAGAAAACATTTGAAAATCCTTTTTGTAGCCCAGAGATGTTAGAATAGGAGCCTTCTTTAGTGCTTCCTTAATTCCAAAGAAAAGCTTGGATAGCTTCCTCTTCCCATTTTATAATTTGATCCTTTTTTAGCATAATTTTGATAGGGATGATCATCTTAGTGAAGTTAGAAATAAATCTCCCGATGAATTTATCTTTCGAAAGAAGGATTGAATTCATTTATTAGTTTTGGGAATAGGTACTTTGCCAATAGATTTCACTCTTTTGGGGTCAATCATGACCCATTCCTTGGATACAATTTGTCCCAACAACTTTTATTTTTGAACCCCAAAGTGACACTTTTTAGAGTTCAATGAGATCCCATACTATATACATATTAACAACATCTTCTCCAAATGTTGCAAGTGATCACTCTTCTTTCTTGAAAACATTGTTACATCATCCTGATATATAACAATAAAATCATTTATGTATCCTGAGAATGCTACATCCATATCTCTTTGAAATTTAGCTCCAACATTCATAAGACCAAATGACATGCTCACATACATGCGGGTACCTCATGGAGTAGTAAAATTAATTTTACTTCTTTCGATTGTTTTACCGCCACTTGGTTATATCCCGAGAATCCATCTAGAGTAGACAACAACTCAGAGACAGTGACCAACTGCAATATGTTATCCATATTAGGCAAGGGATAATTATCTTTGATTGAGGCCTTATTCAAATTCCTAAATTCCACACACAACCTTATATCTCCATTTTTATTTCAAACTGGCACTATATTTTCCACCCATGAAGAATACCTTGTGGGTTTTATGATGCCTCCATCCCTTGATTTTTTAATTCTTCTTACATTTTAAGGGAAATAAGTGGGTTGATTGGCCTTTGATTTTTCCTAAATTTCTTGGCATTAGTTTCTAATGGTATCTCATGTTGGAAAATATCCTCCATATATGCCTTCAATTCTGAATATGACCATGCCAAGCAATCCTAGTACTTTTTTAACAACTTGATATATCTCTATTTTTCTTCTTTACTTAGGTTATTGCCCAACCATATTTTTCTAGGTTTACCATCAATCCCCAAGTTATGTTCCTCCACATCTCTTGAGGTTGACATATGCCTATTAACAATGTGGTCAGATTATCAAAGTTTGACTCTAATGCAACCAAACCTCTTGGAATAGTATTGGTTTTTAATTGAATAATGTCTTTTCCAAATAGAGTCTCTTTACCCTCATAAACACAAACCATCGGTTCCTAGTCCATATTATGATTTGTAAATTCTCCTTCATTTTGTAGAAACCTCTGAACCTGGGCATCATCTTCAAAACTTGCCAATGTTTGACATTGTCAAGGAAAAATGGTCTTGTCAACACGTCTATATCAATCTCACAAAGAATGAGACATTGTACAATTTTCAAATCTAGATCCCAATACACGCCAACCTTTCTGTCATGGTATATTATGTTGAAAGAATCAAACATTTCAATAAAATCCCAAACTACATGCTTATATTGTTTCATTATTTGATTTTTGGTTGCATACAATTTCCTAATTTGTTTGACTACCAATTATGAATCTCCCTTAATAATAATGTATTTAATATCGTACTCAAGCAATCCTTAAATCCAAAAGCAATGCCTCATAGTCTACAATATTGTTAGTTTACTCAAATTTGAGTTTAAGAGAAAAATAAATAATTCCTAATTTGGATATATTACGACAACACCAGCACCATTCCCAAATCTAGTGCAGCCTCCATCAAACATAAAAATCCAAAAGGAACTAATTTTCTCAAGAAATTTACATTTGTCAATGTTATGCTCTTTAAAATCTGCATAACCCACAAAATTATCAACATCTACATCTATATATAATACTTCATAAGAAGCATTGTTAGGGTCTTCAATCAGATGTAACATATTTTTCTCACCATACAATTTTACAAATATTTCTTCGCTAGTATGGTTGCATATGCTATATCCATCTCAGTAAACTTCTTCCCACACTAGTAGCCCACTTTCTTGACAACAACATACCCCACTTGGTTGGACAATCAACAATAGCTACATTCATGGTTAAACACATGCCGGGTAAGTCATCAATCGCACTATCAATCCTTTAACATATCCAATCACCCGTACCTCCCTTGAATCCATGACAATGCACTTTCCAAAAGTTGTTGTCACTTTAATATTCAATTCATTCATTACCTCAAGAGGCATCACATTACATGACGCTCTGAATTGAACATGCAATTGTGCACTAACCTTTCTTTGATGATTAAATTAGTATAGAAGGGATCAACATCAAACTGAGACTCAATAAGAGAAGTACCCAAATATACCTCAAGTGATTCCCCCAATTCTTCTAGTTTTTGTGGTACTTCCAGCTCTGCAATGATGATAGGGGAATATCCATATTATTCAAATTTTTTCCTTGGTTTATTACCTCATAGTTAAATCCCAAATATTCAAATGCCCTTTTTCTATGCTTAGAGATCCTAATAAATTAAACAACAGGAACAGTAACTTTAATTTGACTCAAAATTTGGGCTATATCACAGGGGATGTATTTTGGTAAGACAGTATTGGGAGGGAGATTTACTGCTCCATTTGGTGGTATAAGAGTCTTTATGGCTTGGGAAAGAGCTGGGGTACAAGTTTTACTTGGAGTGACTGGGAATTTGTTAAGTGTATCCTTTTAGGGGTTTATTTTGGGATATTAGTGAGAAGTGGAGTCTTTGGCTTGGCTTGTGGCCCTCCCCCTTTGACAACTCTACTTTTGGTATTCCTTTTACGAACAATTGCTGCATTCATTAAAAGTGTCCTTTCTTCTTGAGAAGGAATTCCCATATCATATTTCTTAATCATTAAAGACATCAAATATTCAAATTCATGATTAGGTAGATCAAATGTGTGCACCATATCAACTTCAATATCATCGTTAGGAGGAAGATGTAATACCCAATAAATGTAATCCTAGAAACTTTCTATAGTATTGACACTTATCAACTCATTTGAAGGGGCTCCTTATGTATTTTCAAGGAATTCCATCATACATACATCACCATAAGCTTCATCATCATTTGTATCTTAAACTTCGTTACTTGGATCACAAGGGAAATGTGGTAAGAAACACTTGTCACACCAATCAATAACATGGGATTCTTCCACTATAGCAACCCTAAGATCAAAGGATCAGGGACCAATCTATTTTCTCTAGGTTGTGGCTGTTTATTTCCTGATCCCATGGGCCGATTTCTTATTTCATCTATAATGTGATAACCCCTAGGATGATTTCCAAATCTATCTTGGCCCTGTGGTTTATGTTGAACTTGAGAACTTTGTCCTATTCCCTTTTCTACTTTGGCCAACTTATAGGATATTTCTTTAACTTCTCTGGCCAAATTTTTCACAACCTCCTCTAGATCCACTACCTTGTTTGACTAAGGTCTATCAGATTAATCAATTTAACACCCTCCCTCTTAGGGGGTTTTCCAACTGCCTTAATATTATTTTTGATTTGCAAGGCCATTGTGAAAGTATTCCTTAAATTTCTAGGGTTCTTATCTCTCAAATAATAAGCATCTTTCTTGTCAAAAGCATCAGAATACTTAATTAGGAAGGACTCATCACTAGGCCTCAAAATTATGGGTAGTCTATTTAAAGTATTATTGAATCTAGTATTGAAGTCCCTGAGATAGACTCATTGGGATTCTTTTTATATTCTCAAACTCAGATAAGAGGAACCTTGGGTCTTTCTTATCCCCATATTATAATCTGAAAGCATTATTCATCTCAGTCCATGAATCTATTGAGTTATCTGGAAAAGATTTGTACCAATCATGCACATCTTCTTCAAGAGTATGAATGAATATATATATATATATATATATATATATATATATATATATATATATATATATATATATATATATATACATATATATATATATATACATCTTCATATTCTATTTCAAAATCCTCCATCATATTAACAAAGAGTCTCAGATGTTGATCACCAGTGATGGCATTATTCCCCTAAAATTTAGGCAACCTATTTCTTACATCTTGTGGTACAGATTAGGATGCCCAACCATGCCTCTAAAATTTATTAGTCCAAACATGTTGACAAAAAAATAGGTCTAGGTGGAGGCTGAGCCATGTTATTTTGAGGAGGTGATCCTACAGGAGGATTAAAATAGTGTGGGATCGGGGTCCTTGGGATACAAGTGTATGATCTTCAAATTAAATATCCTCTAGTGACTCAGTTTCACAAAAAACCCTATTAGTCTTGAGTGATAAAGGAAAGAAATGAGGGACACCTATTCCAGATACAAATGATGGCCCTTCACCAGTTGGAGTATTTAAATTCACCTGAGGACTATTTGATTCTGAACTATTTGAATATGTAAGTGTTGGTTTGAAAATCATCGGTTGCTAGAGATCATGGGGAAACAGCCAACAATGTGTAGAGCATGTCCCCTCTTTGAGATAGCAAAGAAAATCTAGTTTATTGATATTCTATCAAGCGGGAATCATGCAAATATACACTATTCTAACTTCAGGTCTTTGGGATCTCATCCCAAAGTAGAGGTAGTTCCAAATGTGGACGAGAAATGTAAGAGGGAAGGAATGGAGGAAGGTAGATCTGAAGGGAGAAAAGAAATGAATTCCAAAGACAGAAAGGTCAGAGGGTTTATGCTTTGGGCTGGTAGTAAATAGAGCCAAACTTGCATAAACAAACAAAGCAATACTGATGAACATATGATGATAATAATAATGAATCCAACAGAATAGAAACATAGATCTAACTTAAGAAAGATCTGATGCAAATAACACATATATTGAACACAAAGTCTTAACATATATATTAATGTCTATTATGTTACAAGAAGGCACAAAGTCTTTCTCTCTTCACCTCTTTTTCATACAAAAAATGTCCACCTGGAATACAACAAGTATTCCAGTATTTATAGAAGGAGAAGGATAAAGAAGACAAAAAGAAACCAACCACTATTTACAAAATATCTAAAAAATCAAAAGTTGACTTTGGGCAAGTTTTTGGATGGCAACATTCCATGATGCAACATGGATGATGTCATCATAAATGTCAACATACTTTTTAAATATTTTTACAAAAAATTGAAGCATACACAAGAAGAGAAACTATTCGTCATCATCTATTTACTTGAATGGAGTGTCTTGCTACGATCGAGAGAGGCAATGTGATACCGAGCTTGGTATTCCATAAAATTGCTGATCATTATCTGAAGTGAATTATGATCGGGACCACAGTAAACGGTTGCACAATGACTTCACAAGTTCCCTTTTCATTTTTGAGCTTATCTCGGTAACTGGATTACTCTTCACATGCCTCAATCAAGTATCCAATGAAATCGCGAAAAGCCAAAAGGTTATTGATAGACTCTCGGTGAAAAGTGATCTCGACACCAAACCTTGAGTTTCAATATCCTTGAAGATATGGATTGTCTCATATGCTTTCCGTAAGGTGAACGCTTTACTAAACGCTCTGCATGCACCTAGGGAAAGGATGTTATGATGTATATGTGTTGATGGAGATGCCGACATGTGGCACACATCCCCTTATCTTATTATATCATTCATTTATATTTATTATGCTTAGGAGGTCGGCCTTAGTATTGGCCATATGTTAGAATGGTATATATAGGGGTTAGAAGGTTATAGTTAATCATCATATTGAGTATTGGAGTGTTATTGTATGGTTTGGAGGTTACCCCCTCGAAGTGGTATTGGAGGTTTCCCCCTCGAAGTGGAAAAGATATTATATGAGCATATTGTCATCATTTATCTATATTTTTGTGTTCTCTCATGTTATTCTGCTGTATATGTTCTGATTTATACAAGTAATATCCTTACAAGTGGTATCAGAGCAGCGATTTCGGCCAAAATTAGGGTAAAAACCCTAATTTTTTGTTTCAAATATATCTTGAAGAGGGTATCGAATTTTTTCCTAATTTTTGCATCATAGTTTGGAAACACTTTAAGTCAGAATATCTGAAAATTTCAGCTCCATTGGATCTATTTTACGGATGTTATTGGTGTTTTATGTTTTTCATAAATTCACTTTTCAGGAAGCAAATTGTAGTATTTTTTAGTAAAATTTATATTTTTGGAAAGATCTTGAAATTTCAGTTAGGGTTTGTTCTTTGTGTTTTTATCCATCTGCCGAAATATTTTTAGAATTCCTAAACCCTAATCATGATCACGGGGATAACAAATTTTTATGGAAATGGTGAGATGGATGCTAAAGAATGGTGGATAAAATTTAAGAATATATATTTCTCATATTTCATGACAAGGAATAGGTTTTCACATTATCTTGGTGGTCCTACATGGATTTGGTTTTCTGAGATTAAAAATGACAGGAAGGATTGGTCTTGGGAGGAAATGGAACAACTTTTTATGGATAGATGGGACCACAAAGAGGAAGAAGAGTCAAAGGAAGATGATGGGGAAGAATATATTGAAGAATCAAGAGAGAAAGAAGATGAAGAGGAAGGTGAATAAGATTCAAGGGAAGATGATGGTGCAGCATATATTGAAGAGTCAAACGCAGAAGAAAATGTAGAAGACTATGAAGAAGAGGAAGAAAAACAAGATATTGATGTGAAGAAGATATTATAGCTCCCAAGAAGGAAGATACCATATTTCAGTTTCATGGATGCATTCAAATGAATAATATAATTGTTTCCATAAAACCTAATAGAAATTTTAACTTCATCAACAAGGATATGGCTCAACATCTACATATTTAAGAAAGTAATATCAAAGAAGCTCAAGTGAATGGTAAGAAAATTCAAGTTTTGAAGATTTAAAACTTACTATGGACAAATATACTTTACATTCAGATTTTTTTGCCTTATATATGGATGGTTTGGATATTGTTCTTGGGTATCCTTGGTTAGAGACATTTGGGACAATTAATATTAATATGAAAAATAAGTTTATGAAGATTTGGTACAAAAAGAAGAAAGTCACTTTACAGGATATCAGACTTAATGGAAATCAAAGAAAAGTCAATATAGACCATGAGGATGATTTAGAATATGAAGAAGAAGGGAATAAGGATGATTCAAAAAAGGAACATGAAGAAAAAGAAGGAAATGATGATTCATCTACTCAAGAGAAAAAGAAAATATCAAATGCAAAGGTGGAAGAAGAAAAGAAAGTTCAGAAACATGTTGATAAGGTTGAGGATACTATAACTGCAGCATATGGAAATCCAAGTCAACATGAGAGAAAAAAATCATGGAGATATCCCAGGGCACATCATATTTCCAACCAATATAGATATACAGGTAATTGGAGGAATAATCACTTTATTTATACAGGGGATCAATGGAGCAACAATTATGAAGCATGGAATCCTTATTATGGTTATACATGGAATCCCTATTATGGTTATGCATTGAATCCTTATGTTGGTTATGCATGGAATCTAAGGATGATAAACTATGGTCATAAATGGAATCAGAGTAGCATAATGGAATATGGATATTAGTTCAGATATGTATCATCTACCAGGATCACATATGGATGGATGATCGATCATGGCGCAAAGTGTGTAAAAATTTACAACACACTCATTACATGGTTTCTTCTTATGTTTCGGGGACGAAACATGTCAAGTAGGAAGGAATTCTATGCACCTAGGGAAAGGATGCTATGATGTATATGTGTTGATGGAGATGCCGACATGTGGCACACATCCCCTTATCTTATTATATCATTCATTTATGATTTATTATTCTTAGGAGGTCGGCCTCAATATTGGCCATAGGTTAGAATGGTATATATAGGGGTTAGAAGGTTATAGTTAATCATCATATTGAGTATTGGAGTGTTATTGTATGGTTTGGAGGTTACCCCTCGAAGTGGTATTGGAGGTTGCCCCTCGAAGTGGTAAAGCTATTATATGAGTATATTGTCATCATTTATCTATATTTTTGTGTTCTCTCATGTTATTCTCGATGTATATGTTCTCGATTTATACAAGTAATATCCTTACAACGTCCTTGGAGACATCTTCATGACCGTCTACTCCATTTTATGTTTTTCATCTAGGGCTTCCTCCTTGATTTTATCTATCCTCTCCAGGATAAATTCCATTTGATCAACTCGGTAATCTAAAGCGATGAGAGATTTGTTGTGTGCTTGTGGGTGATTAATGACACCGAACTTTAATAGGTCATCGACTGAGTAGTTCACCATTACCTAAAATGTTTCATGTTGCAATCTGGCATTGTCTAACTCCTCAGAGAGAAATCTTGCTACTACCTGCAGCTCCTTGTTTTCTTGATCTATACCCTGGTAGAGTCCTATGAATTTCTTGATTATTTCCTCACTATCTCTGAGGACTCGCTCTATCTAGGAGGACATTACCATGCTTTGTTTGCCAATCTTGATGTATTCATTTATCATGTCCTAATTGATAACTTAAGGAGGTTCGGTAGTGATAGGAGGTGCGTTGTCCATTCTTTACAATGCTTAGAGAAGATGTGTGTTTTGTTCCTTTAGTATCCTCTTCTCCTCCTTTGCTTCTTGAAGCTTCTTACAAAGGGCATCTACTGCAGACAAAGCCTCTCCTTGCAGGCTCTCAGATGAGGTTCCCATCATGACTTGGGTCACTGTAAAGTTTGTAGGAGACAGATCTTTCTTCTCTTTCTTTGGGATCGGGGTAAGCAATCTCCATGACCCTCTCCCCGAAACGTTCTTAGAGAAGCAAGTTATAGCTTTTAATTCTTTCATCCCTTCTTTGGAATGACAGAGAAGTCCATGGGTGCTATGGGAACCTTTCTCTTGAGTTAACCCAGATGGTTAGAGATCCATCTTAGACTTAGGGGAGAGGGAGTGGAGGGAATGGAGGAAGAAACGAGAGTAAAAGGGGAAGCAACTGAAGAGGCCACAGGGAAGAATGTTGAGACACTTGGTGGTGGCATTGACAAGTAGTCTAACATGTTGCTGCTTGTAGGGCCTGGAGTTACTACAGGAGAAGAAAAGGTCATGGAGGTGGAAGGGATCTGTAATGGGATGGAGGGAACACTAGACAACAGATCCATGAGAGAGGAGAAGATAGAAGAGGTGAGAGATAGAAGGGAGGAAGGGAGAGAAGAAGAAACAACCTTTGGGGTAGATACTTCAACAAAAGGGGAGGAGAAAGAGAGGAAGAGGGAATGGTGGGTACCTCAAGTAGTCGTAGCTATGACCACATCCCGAGTGGATGTATCATTGAGACTTTGGTGGTCTCTCCTCTTTTCCTGGAGAGACCAGGTCGACCACTTGCTTCTCAGAAGCAGAAGGAGGGCTTTGAGTAGCTTCTTCTTGGCTTGATTCTCCCTCCTTACCTTTCCCTTTTCCTTTCGACACTTGGGCCAGCCTTGGAGGTGCTCTACCTGAAGGAGAAGCAGTGAAATCTACCCCAAGGTAGATGAGACCATTCTGTTTGCACCAATGTTCGGTGCGCTGCAACATGTGCTTGACTCTTTCTTGAATGGTCTTTGGTGCCTTGGCTCTGTTAATTTCTGTGAATGGCCAATCATCCCCATCCATGTCAAGGTAAACTTGATCAATTTCTTGATCAGGTTCTTGGAATCCTTTTGGAATGATGGCCATGCCATAATGTTTGATTTCTTCCAGAGCCATCCTGGAGTGATCCTTTCACCTGATTTCTATTTCGTGTGTCAGGTCGATGTAGATGTCCTCGATCTTAGGGACATGGATAGGATAAATTTTTTCCTTTGGGAGGAAACTCTGGTAATCGAAGGTAGGCCTTGTTGGGAAGTTGTGCTTCAAATTCAGCAATTCAAGCTCGACATACATTTCCCGGGCTTTTGCCCAGTGTGGTGCAGGTGTATCATCCCACTGTAAGGGGGAAAGGAGTTCCTTCCTTCTTTATTTTCATGCACCTCTTGTGGTATGTGATTAGTTGCCTTGAAAAGTCTAAGAGGATCAGCTTGGGCCCTGCATACCTTGGTAGCTTGGTTGGTTCACCCTAAAAATTCACTACTCTAAGATATGTGAACATGGGAAACTGAGTGAACAATGCTCCCCACTTCTTTGTAATAGTGACCACACTGGGGCTAGTTCAACCATGTCTCATATTCAGCCTCAATAGGAAGATCACCTCATAGAAGAAGGCATCGTTGACTTTTGAGAACTATGAGATGTTGTTCTCGAGCCTGAGATTTGGGTAGTATTCATATATTTTGACCTGGGGCCATACCCCGTTTCGAGCTAGGCCTGTGAAATCTCTCACTGATGCCATAATGTATACAATGTAGGAATTCATATAGAACTTCCCAGTTGTCATGACCTATTGAATTTGCTGAGAGATGGTGTCACTGATGATCTCTCCCCAGCCAAAACACTGCTCAGGCACATTCTTGCTCATGGTTTCAAAGTACCTCAACATCCATTTATGGAAATGATGGGCATCAAGAAGCCCAAATATTCTACTCAGGAAGGTGATTGTATCACTCAGTTCCTCATTGAAGTCACTATGGTGGATGGTCTGTGGCCATCATCTCACCGAATTTTTGTTCTTAAGATACAACTCATTCATCATTTGCATACACTTATCCTCATTGTTGTCCCATGCCTTCTTGCAGTCTTCAAGGCTGATGGTGACGTACTACCTATGATGAGGGATGCCCAGGGTTATTTCAAAGTGACGAGTAGTTATGTCGATGACCATCTTTCCTTCTTTATCTTTGACACATCTTGTGTCCTTGTTATAGCATCAAGCCACCAACATGATGAACTCATTATTCACAACACTTACCGGTAGCCCAGCTGCAAAGTACAATCCACTGCCCACTAGTTTGTTCATCTAGGGGCCACTAGTGGCCTGGTTTGTTCTCACCTAGAAGTCTTCCATATCAATGTGCCCAAGCTCGGAGTCTCTGATATCGAGATCACTCTCGACGTATGAGTCAGGCATCCTAACTTTCTTGATATTTATAATTCATCTCTTGCTCTGTCAACTTAGCTTTACCTTTAGACTTAGTTGGATTTTTGCTTGATGAAGACATGTGTGAGCTCAAGAATGGTTGTTGTTGTTTTGTAAGGAGAAACAAGGATGTCCAACATAGAAGATCCATATAAACCGTCATGTTATTCATAATGAAATCTTGTAGAAAGAAGAATGAACAATTATAAGGCTTAGGGCGCAAGGTGAAAGTTCATAGCATGTCGCAGAGGCTTAAAAAGGTTGGGTGCAGTTTTGGGGATGTCAACATGTAAAAGATGTGCTTGTGTTGACAGGGGAAAAGTTGCACCAAAGGGTAATAAAGGGCGCACTTTGGAGGAGTGTTACACAAAAGGTATCAAGTGTCAATGAGAAAGGCATGGGGCACAGGGTCGCAACACACAACATGGCATGTTGATGTCAAGGTTCATGTGCCAACGCCTTTGGAAAAATTGTTTTAACTGAGCGCTGTAAAACATGATGTTTCATGGCTTTTAAGTGTGCTTAAGGAGTAGTTTCTGAAGATGTTACAAAAGAGCTCAATGCGCCAAAGGAAAAGTGCTTAGCATGGATTTGGGAGACACAACATCAAATGTTGATGTTGGTCAGGAAGTGCCTGCGCCTTTAGGAAATTTGTTAAGTGTTTATACTTGGTGCGAGTTTTGATATGTCACATGCGAAGACAAGTGTGCAAGGCGCTACTATGGGGAATGTAATATGCGAGGACAAAGCACCAAAGGAAAAGGATTTCTTTGCAATTTCTAATATTTCTTTTCACTTTTCATGGCTTTTATCCTTCTTTGGTTTTGCAAAATGGCAGGGAGGAGAGGAACTCTATGCAAGGTAGTAAGCAGATACATAAAGGATGGTTCCTCCTAAGGTAGAGCCTTCTCAGATTTACAGATCTGGAAGGAGGGATAAGGTAATTTTCTAGATGGTTATGGGGTGGTAGTTTATTCATTTTTAGATTTTAACTTTTTATAACAATCCTAAAACCACCAACAACCAAGATTCAAAACCAAAAACAACAATAAGAGTGATAAAATCCACTTACCCGGTTTAACAAAGGATGAAGGACGACATTGGGGTCCAAAACTTGAAAAGAGGAATGTGGGCATGACAGGGATAGCTGATAGGCACAGAGGAATATTTTTCACAATTTTCAAATCATGAAAATGACAGGTGTTAAGCACCTATATATAGAAAATTTGGCATTTATTACCCCACCCACTTTTCTTTGGCACACTTTTCAAAGTGTCGACATGGGTTTGGATGCACCTTGGTGCAAGTCCTTTAGTGTCGACATAATGTCTTTAGCACCTTAAGCGCATATTCAGAGATGTCAACATGAAGTTTTCAGTGCCTAAGGGAATTTAACTTAGCACTCATTTTGATATGTTGACATGTCATTTCTTGCACCTTAAGCACATGTTTCAGGTGCATGTTTAACGATGTTGACATGTCCTTCTCTGTGCCAAAGGGGTGCTACTTCGTGGATGTTGACATGTTGTTTTGGGCGCCAAAGGATTTTCAAAGGGGCACACATTTTGTTGTGTTGACACATCATTTCTTGCGCCCAGTTCAAAAAGGTGAAGAATGGCTAAGTTCTTAAAACTTGATTTCCGAGAAGGGAATTTTTAGGCCATTTTGAACATTAATAGACCTCATCAGGGGACCAAAATGAAATTTTGGTATGGTTATCTACAAAATTGCCCTTGTCAATTTTACAGGATAACAGCTGGCTCTTTCTGGGGACTATCCTTAAGTGAAACTTAAGGGTAGAGAATCCTAGGTTTCTACGTGCCTATCCATTGGGTTACAGAGATTCAAAAACAAGGGTGACCAAAAAGGGAAGAAAGGGAACACACAACAAATAGAAAGAAAACACATGACAAAAGAAAACACACGACGAAATCAATTTGTACAAAGAAGAGAGCAAGCTCTACTTCCTGAAGATCTTTAGGTGTTGCCCGCTGTAGGGAAGTGGGAGCTCGGTTCCATCTAGATATGAGAGATAGAAACTATTCTCTCCATTGAGTTGTTTGATCTTGTATGGCCCTCTCCAAAGAGATTTAAACTTTCCGTGCATACCTTTTGGCTCTCTTTGTTTGTCCCACAGAAGGACAAGATCCCCTACCGGAAATTTATCTACTTAGCTTTCTTTTTGAACAACCTCTTGACTTGATTCTGATGTTCAGTGATCTTATTGACCACTTTCACTCACTTTTCTTCAATTTTTCATCTGTGTACATAATCCTCTTTTAGGATAACTCTAAAAATTTCATCTTGATTGCTCGAGAAAAGCGTGAGAGCAAGAAGTTCTATGAAGATAGGGATTTCGGCATCGGTCCCATACAACACCTAGAAAGGTGGCATGCCAAGAGATCTCTTTGGAGTGATACAATCTACCCATAAGGAATTGTATAATGACTTGTGCCAGGATCGTTGGTTCTCATCAACTAGCTTCCGTATGATAGTTACTAGGTTCTTGTTGCTAGATTTTCCTAACCATTTCCTTGAGGATAGTAATTAGAAGCATGAGCTAAGGTTATTTTGTATCCATAGCAAAAATAAATAACTTCCTGTGAAGAGAAGTTGGAAGCATCGTCAGCAATGATTTTGTGTGGAATGTTAAATCTCACGATAATATTTTCCTTGATGAAGTTGTAAACAACTTCAGAAGTGGCATGTTTGATAGGTATAGCCTCCACCCATTTCGTGAAGTAATCCGTTACTGTTAGGAGATAAATATTTCTAGCACTTGATTGAGGATTGAGTGCTCCAATGAAATCAATTCCCCATTACATGAATGGTTTGTCAATAATGACGGGCCTGAGGGGAAATGCAGCCAGCTTTGATTTGCTAACGAATTTTTGGCAAAGTTCACATTTACTACCTAGGTAGTTGCATCCTGAAATAGCGTCGGCCAATAGTACCTGGCCCGAATGATCTCATGTGCCATCACGGATGAGGAGAAATGAACACTACAGGCTGAGTCATGAAAACTCTCCAACAATCTTATCTATTGTGGCTTATCAACACATCACGAAAAAAATGCTATCAATCCCAAGATTGTATAACCCATCGTCCCATATGACATATCATGCGGTTCTCGAGTTTTACTTTTCACTTTTCCTTTGTGGTTAGGTGAGTTGGGCACTCTCCATAGGTGAGAAATAATTCAATTTTAGAATACAATTTATTGTTGGTTGCGACAAATAGAACCATGGGTAAAGAATTTTATTTCTTCAACTCATTCCGTTCTTCATCAACGTGAGCAACTTACTCCTCGGGTACCTCTCGAGTCTTTATTTTCAGCCATTAGCTGACATAGGCACTTACCCCTTACAAAATTAGGTCGGTTTGATGTCTAGATCATATTCTTGGACCTTGCAATCCAATTCCCTCATAAGCTCCCTAACTCCCTGTTGAGTCGGGATAGACTTAATAGCCGTGTTCTAGAACCAACACTCTTTGTATGATAATATCAGTATGTAGTAGGAAACTTTTGACTGCTTTTACCACAGTGAAGGCATGCTTTTCCAGTTGTGACATCTTTAGTTCATGAGGCTTAAGAGGATAACTCATTAAAGCAATCGAGGATTCAATATCATTAGAGTTCTTTTGCATCAAGATAGCGATACAAAGCATGTGCAGATGCATAACTGTACATGATGAAGTCTTTGCTGAAATTGGGACACACTAGAATAGGAGCATGAGTGATGGAAGTCTTTATGTCTTTGAATTATGTCTTGCCTTCCTCACTCCGTTGGAATTTTTGAGACCCTTTCATCATATTAGATATATGAAGAGTCTTCTCAGCAAAATCAGGAACAAATCACCTAAGAAAATTTACCTTTCCAAAGAAAGAGTGAACACCAGTCTTGCTTATAGGAAAAGTGAGGATCTGAATAGCCTTGACCCTTTCGACATCTATCTTAGTTCCCTCTCTACTGATGACATGTCCTAGCATCTTTCCTTCAGTGACCCCAAAAATTGACTTCTTGGGATTTAATGAAATCTCATGCTCTCGGCATCTAATCAAGACTTGTTCCGAATGATCGCAATGATCATTCCATTTCTTGGAGAACACGGTCAAATTGTCTAGATAAACCATGATGACCTTTCCCATCACAACTTTGAATGCAAAGTCCATTGCTCATTGGAAGGTGGCACTAGCATTGATTAAACCCAAAGGCATCTGTTGTAGGTGAAGGTACCCCAAGGGGTAGTGAATGCTGTCTTGAACTGATCTTCTGGTGTGACTTGAATTTGATTGTAACTCAAAAAACCATCCAGCATAGATAGCATTTCTGAACCAGTTACTGCCTGTAGCACTTGATCCATTATGGAAAGTGGATAATTATCCTTTAAGTATGACTAGTTCAAGTTGTGAAAGTCCATGCATATGCGTATTTCACCATTATTCTTCTGTACAAGTACAATATTTAGCAACCCAAGTACTATGATGAATTGGAAAAATGATTTTGCATCCAACATATTTTGAATTTCATCCTGGATGGTACCTAAGATGTTGGGGTTGTAATTCCTTTGCTTTTGATGGAAAGGCTTAACATCGTCCTTGAGTGGGATGTTGTGCCAAATGTCCTTTGGCTTGAAAGAATTGAGGTTAGCATAAGACCATGCTAATACATCCATGTAATTTTTAGCAACTTGACAATTTTCATTTTTCTTCAGCGCATAAAACTTCCCGATGTTCACGGAACAAGGAAGTTCTTGGTACCTAGATTGATGGATTCATTTTCTAGAGAGGAGGAAGCGATCATCCTTTCAATTTTTCTTAACAAAGCGGTCATGATTATCAAATAGTCATTCTATAGATACCAAAACTTTTGGAATCTTGTTTCCTTGAGTCGGATCATCATTGTATCTTTTTAGATTCGTGTGATTGATCGGTGAGGGACTCATGACATGCGAATTTGATCTATCAAAATGAAGCTCTCTCAAATTGTCGATTTCTCTAGGAAAGCGATAAGCTAGTTGTCATCATTGAACACCTGCCGCTGTTGTGAATTATCCGCACACTCGGGTGAAAACCATTTCAATGGTATATATATCTATTTTTAATCCTGTTGAGGGAGCATGAGAGACACTAAGATGGCCAATGAATTAGCCATGTCACTTTGTGTTCTCGGAACCGATTTGATTGAGAAAGCATCAAATTCCTCGATGCCATCCCATACTGCATTATGGTAGTGTCTGAGCCGGTCATTCTTTACTTGATATATCCCTTTCACCTGATTGACAATCAGCTCAACATCACCTTGTACTTTTAAATTCTTGATTCCCTTTTCTTTTGCAGCTTGCATGCCAAGTAACAAGGATTCATACTCGGTGGTGTTATTCATATTGAAGAACTGCAACTTGAAAGTAAAAGGGAAAATTTCCTCCTCAGGAGATATTAGAACAGCCCCAACACCGCATCCGCTCATTGCACAACTGCCATCAAACTGAAGTATCCACACTTTGTTGAGATCCTCCTTTTGGACGAGAACATCCATTTTATCTGAGTCGGTGGACAAGAAGTAATTTTCCATCCCTGATGATTTGAAAAGAATCTGAGCCTTGGGGTCATCAAATTTGGTGACTAGATATTTCTTTTATGATTCTGGCTCCAACGTCTGCATCACTCCTTTGACAGGGATCCTAGATTTGGACCAGTCCATATGAATTTCCCCACCAACTTCTTTACAGAAGCTCCTCCCTAGCAATATTCCGTATGTTGTTGGAATATCAGCTACAAGAATAGTCATTTTTACCCTTTTCTCAGGAAATGCCGTGAATGTAAATTGTGCATCTTTGATCTGACCAATCAATGGTACTTGTTTGGTTTCCATGGAGTAGCATTTTCCAAAAGGTTTAGTAAGCGTGAGGCCCAAAGCATGGGTGACCTTTGCTGGCATAACATTATCAGAAGCTCCAGAATCAATTATACAGTTACTTAGTTTATGATCATTGATCAGGAGGGACAAATAAAAAGGTTCAATCTTCCCTGATGCAGAAGTCGAGGCAATGTTTACATGAGATGTAGGAGGAGTGGGGACAGAATTCCTTTTGGGTAAATGGGAGGAAGGGTGGTAGCTTGGTTTTGGATATACTTGGTTAATCTTACAAGTTGTTTTGGGTTGGACTGAAGGTACTCAACTTCAGACATCTAGATTTTGGTCTTTTTAGCATTATCAATTATATCAAATGTGACCAAGGGTTGTGTTAACGAAGGAATGAGTCCTTCATTTCACATTTGTGGAGGAGGATTACTGGTCTTTGTGGAATGGAGGAGGAGAAACAGGAGGAAAAGATTTCTTTACAAAAGGTTTAACCGAAGGTTGAGCAGGAAGGGGATTACCTCTCTTAGCAATCATTGGTGGTGGAGTTACCATGGCCTTTTCCTTTTGTTTTTCAACAGCAATCTTTGCTTCTTTTCCTTGTGAATGAGTGAAAACCACGTATGATTTTCCACTCACATACCCTTGGGTACCCTCTTCTTCATCAGATTCCTCATCTTTAAATTCCATATACCCGATAGTAGAGTCACCTTTGAGGGACATTTGTTGGGAGTAATTTGTATCATCTTCTTCAATCTCAACCAAGGGATATCGAGGGGTGCTAACCTTCGAGAAGCAACAGAAAACGTGGCCTTTGAGGGGCATTGTTGGGATGATACTCCATGGGATATCCCGGTATGGAGCAGTAGACGATACTTGAGCCAATTGCTTCTTTAATGAGAGCAAATCATTTGCCATCTTTTGGAATGTTGGATCTAATGAGGTATCCTAAGAAGAATTTGAAGCCTTTGATTTTGATAGCTCTCATCTTAACTCACCAGATATAAGGAGGTTGTCCTCTATATGAATGGCCGCATCTTGAGTGAGGACCAAGGTTGGTACTTGTTCTTGTAAAAGTAAGAAACTTACTCTCAAACTCATTGTGTTCACAAAGAAACACTTTTGATTATCTCGCGTGGGCAACATGGCAAAGTGGCACACGGTAGATTAATGAATTGAAATGGGTGATAAAATCACGCATGGTTTCATTGGCCTCCTTCTTCATGTGAGTGATTAGTGATAGTAACGTGAATGCGTCTTCTGAAGGTTTATGCCTGTCTTCAAATGTAGTCCGTAATGTGGCCCAACTGGTGATAGATACAGCTGGTAAATGCTGGAACCAATTTGCTACAGGCCCTTACAAGGTCTCATGAAAGAGATGCACAGATACATCCTCATGGGTCACGTCTAGAATACTGCATGACATAATGAATGCAGCAATATGTGCATCCATCCTTTGGTTCCCACTCCCATAAAATTTTGAGAAATTTTTACGATTTCCGTGAGGGAGGGGGTTGAGTGGATGCGGTAGCGCTAGAGGACCCATGGTGTTTCCCCATGGTATAGGTAGATTTATTGCCATTTGAAATGTGGGGAAAAGAACACGAGCATGGAGTCTGGTTCCGCTTAGC
Source organism: Taxus wallichiana var. yunnanensis (assembly GCA_018340775.1). Lineage (NCBI taxonomy): Eukaryota > Viridiplantae > Streptophyta > Pinopsida > Cupressales > Taxaceae > Taxus > Taxus wallichiana. The sequence continues at coordinate 348,125,159 of CM031244.1, read as the reverse complement.
AAAAGAGCACTACAAATTGATGTCGAGGCACCTTGTGAAATCCGGCTCTTTCGTGGAGGTGAGGCACTTCTTGTTGATAGATTCACTAAACTTAGTGATGTAAATCATGTTGGAGTGATACTAAAATTTTTCCTTTGAAGTAGATTGAAGATTGGATCAACTTCTCCACAAGCTCTTCTGCCACGAGTAAATTTTTCACCCCCAACAGTAGCTGCTCGATCTACAACAATTAATAGCAGATCTACAATAATCTTTTTGTTTGTACTTTCTGATTTTCTAATTTTTTGGCAAAAATTAGCAGCATGTACTTTTCTAATATTTAAAATTTACCCTCTTTAAACAATAACCGATTGTGGTTTTTTGACAAAGATCAACAAGGATAAAAGGTGGGTTAATTTAGAAAGCTGATTTTTGGATCTTTGAACTGAATTTTGCAAGGTTTTGAAAATGTCAGAAAATGTCAGATTCTTAGATCTACGGAAATATACAATTTTTGTAAAAATCAGCAAACTAAAAGCTCCTATCTAGTCCAGATCTATGGATTTGTATAAGGAAATTTTTGATTTTGATCACTTATGCAAAAAATTTAATCTTTAACAAAGAGTTAAAATTTGCAAACTGATAGTGATTTTCACAGTTTTTTAATTATTTCCTTAATTTGATCCCTAGCGGATTTTCCAAAAACTGTTGGTTTGAAAATCCGTCGGTTAGGTAGATCGCAGGGAAACAAGCCAACAGTGTGCAAGACATAGCCCCTCTTTGAGACAACAAAGCGAAACCGGTTTATTGTTATTCTATCAAGTAGGAATTTGTGCAAATCTACACTATTCTAACTTTAGGGGTTTGGGATCTCATCCCAGTAGAGGTAGTTCCAAATTTGAATAGAAATATAAGAGGGAAGGAATGAAGGAAGGTAGATCTGAAGGGAGAAAATAAATGAATTCCAAAGATGGAAAGGTCAAAGGGTTTATACTTTGGGCTGGTAGTAAACAGAGCCAAACTTACTTGCATAAACAAACAAAGCAATATTGATGAACATATGACAATAATAATGAATGAATCCAACAGAATAGAAACATAGATCTAACTTAAGAAAGATCTGATGTAAATAACACATATATTGAGCACAAAGTCTTAACATATATATTAATATCTCTTATGTTACAAGAAGGCACAAAGTCTTTCTCTCTTCACCTCTTTTTTCATACAAAAATGTCCACCTGGAATACAACAAGTATTCCAGTATTTATAGAAGGAGAAGGAGAAAGAAGACAAAAAGAAACCAACCACTATTTACAAAATATCTTACAAGATATTTACAAAATATCTAAAAAGTCAAAAGTTGACTTTGGGCAAGTTTTTGGATGGCAACATCCCATGATGCAACATGGATGATGTCATCGTAAATGCCAACATACTTTTTAAATATTTTTACAAAAAGATCAAAGCATACACAAGAAGAGAAACTATTCATCATCATCTCTTTGCTTGAATGGAGTGTCTTACTTCTAATCGGGAGAGGCGATGTGATATTGAGCTCGATATTCCATAAACTTGCTGATCATTATCTGAAGTGAATTATGATCAGGACCCTTGAAATGGTCGCCAATGACTTCGCAAGTTTCCTTTTCATTTTTGAGCTTATCTAGTAATCCTGATGTACTCTTCGCATGCCTCAATCAAGTATCCAATGAAATCGTGGCAAACCAGAAGGTTATTGATAGAATCTCGGTCAAAAGTGACCTCTCGACACCAAACCTTGAGTTGCAATATCCTCAAGAGATGGATTGTCTGCCTCGCTTTCCTCAAGGTGAACGCTTTATTAAGCATCCCTAGAGACATCTTTGTGACCGTCTGCTCCATTTTATGTTTTGCATCCAAGGCTTCCTCCTTGATTTTATCTATCCTCTCCAGGATAAATTCCATTTGATCAACCTGGTAATCTAAAGTAACGAGAGCTTTGTTGTGTGCCCGCGGGTGATCAATGATGCCGACCTTTAATAGGTCATCGAATGAGCAATCGACCATTGCCTAAAATGTTTCATGTTGTAACTGGGCATTGTCCAACTCCTGAGAGAGATCTTGCTACACGCCCGCAGCTCCTTGTTTCCCGATCTATACCCTGGTAGATTCCTATGAATTTCTTGATTATTTCCTCACTATCTCTGAGGACTTGCTCTATCCAGGAGGACATTTCTGCACCCTTGTTCACCAATCTTGGTGTATTCATTTATCTTGTCCTGATTGAGAACTTCAGGAGGTTCAATGACAGTCATAGGAGGTGCATTGCCCATTCTTTGTAATGCTTGGAGAAGATGTTTGTTTTATTCCTTTAGTATCCTCTTCTCCTCCTTTGCTTCTTGAAGTTTCTTGTAGAGGGAATCTATTGCAAACAAAGCCTCTCCTTGTAGGATCTCAGATGAGGTTCCCATCGTGACTTGGGTCACTGTAAATTTTGTAGGAGACAGATATTTCTTCTCTTTGGTGGGATCGGGATATGCAATCTCCATGACCCTCTCCCCGAAACGCTCTTAGAGAAGTGAGTTATAGCTTTTTGCTTCTTTGGTCCCTTCTTTGGAATGAAAGAGAAGTCCATGGGTGCTATGGGAACCTTTCTCTTGAGTTGACCCAGATGGTCAGAGATCTAGCTTGGACTTATGGGAGAGGGAGTGGAGGGAATGGAGGAAGAAATGGGAGTGAAAGGGGAAGCAAATGAAGAGGCCATAGGGAAGAACATTGAGACACTTGGTGGTGGCATCGAAAAGTAGTCTAATGCATGCTACTTGTAGGGCCTGGAGTTACTACAGGAGAAGAAAAGGTCATGGAGGTGGAAGGGATCTATAATGGGATGGAGGGAACACTAGGCGATAGATCTGCGAGAGAGGAGAAGATGGAAGAGGTGGGAGATGGAAGGGAGGAAGGGAGAGAAGAAGAAACATCCATTGGGTAGATGCTTCAACGACAAGGGGAGGAGAAGAGCGGAAGAAGGAATGGTGGGTACCTCAATAGTTATAGCTGTGACCACATCCTGAGTGGATGTATCCATTGAGACTTCAGTGGTCTCTCCTTCTTTTCCTAGAGAGACCAGGTTGACCACTTGCTTCTCAGAAGTAGAAGGAGGGCTTTGAGGAGCTTCTTCTTGGCTTGATTCTCCCTCCTTTCCTTTCCTTTTCCTTTCGGCACTTGGGCTGGCCTTGGAGGAACTCTACCTAAAGGAGAAGTAGTGAAATCTACCCCAAGGTAGATGAGACCATTCTGTTTGCACCAATGTTCGGTGCACTGAAACATGTGCTTGACTCTTTCTTAAATGGTCTTTGGTGCCTTAGCTCTGTCAATTTCTGTGAACGGCCAATCATCCCCATCCGTGTCAAGGTAAACTTGATCAATTTATTGATCAGGTTCTTGGAATCCTTTTGGAATGATGGCCATGCCATAGTGTTTGATTTCTTCCAGAGCCAGCCTAGAGTGATCCTTTTGCCCGATTTCTATTTCATGTGTTACGTCGATGTAGATGTCCTCAATCTTAGGGACATGGATAGGATCAATTTTTTCCTTTGGGAGGAAACTCTGGCAATCAAAGGTAGGCCTTGTTGGGAAGTTGTGCTTCAGATTCAACAATTCAAGCTTGGGCATACATTTCCTGGGCTTTGGCCAGTGTGGTGCAAGTGTATCGGTCCACTGTAAGGGGGAAAGGAGTTCCTCCCTTCTTTCTTTTCATGCACCTCTCTTGTGGTATGTGATTAGTTGCCTTGATAACTCTAAGAGGATCAGCTTGGGCCCTGCATACCTTGGTAGCTTGGTTGGTTCACCCTCAAAATTCATTACTCTAAGATATGTGAATGTGGGAAACTGAGTGAACAATGCTTCCCACTTCTTTGTGACAATGACCACACTGGGGCTAGTTCGACCATGTCTCATATTGGCCTCAATAGGTAGATCACCTCATAGAAGAAGGCATCGTTGATTTTTGAGAACTGTGGGATGTTGTTCTCGAGCCTGAGCTCTAGGTAGTATTCATATATTTTGACCTGGGGCCATATCCCGTTTCAAGCTAGGCCCATGAAATCTCTCGTTAATGCTGCAATGTATACAACATAGGAATTCATATAGAACTTCCCAGTTATCATGACTTGTTGAATCTGCTGAGAGATGGTTTCGCTGATGATCTCTCCCAAGCAAAATTTTTTCTCAAGCACATTCTTTCTCATGGTTTCAAATTACCTCAACATCCATTTATGGAAATGATGGGCATCAGGAAGCCCAAATATTCGCTCAGAAGGTGATCAGTATCACCTCGGTTCCTCATCAAGTCACTGCGATGGATGGTCCTGTGGCCATCGGCTCACCAAATTTTTGTTCTTAAGATATAGCTCGTTCATCATTTGCATACACTTATCCTCATTTTCATCCCATGCCTTCTTGCAGTCTTCAAGGCTAATGGTGACTACATGCCTATGATGAGGATGCCCTGTGGTTATTTCAAAGTGACGAGCAGTTAGGTTGATGACCATCTTTCCTTATTTATCCTCGACACATCTTATGTCCTTGTTATAGCATCGAGCCACCAACATGATGAACTCATTATTAACAACACTTACTGGCAGCCCAGCTGCAAAGTGTAATCCTCTTCCCACTAGTTTGTTCATCCAGGGGCCACTAATGGCCTAGTTCTTTCTCACCGTAAGTCTTCCATATCAATGTTCCCAAGCTCGAAGTCTCTAATATCGAGATCACTCTTGGCATATGAGTCAGGCATCCTGACTTTCTAATATTTATACTTCATCTCTTGCTCTATCAACTTAGCTTTACCTTTAGACTTGGTTGGATTTTTTCTTGATGAAGACATGTGTGAGCTCGAGAATGGTTGTTGTTGTTCTGCAAGGAGAAACAAGGAGGTCCAACATAGAAGAGCCATGTCAACCATCATGTTATTCATAATGAAAGCTTACAGAAAGAAGAATGAGCAATTATAAGGCTTAGGGCACAAGGCACAAGTTCATAGCATGCTACAGAGGCTTAAAAAGGCTGGGTGCACTTTTGGGGATGTCAACATGCAAAAAGGTGCACCTGTGTTGACAGGGGAAAAGTTACACCAAAGGATTATAAAGGGCACACTTTGGAGGAGTGTTGCACAAAAGGTTTAGTGCCAATGAGAAAGGCGTGGGGTGTGGGTTCGCAACACACAACATGGCATGTTGATGTCAAGGTTCATGCACCAACACCTTTGGAAAATTTTCTTTAACTGGGCACTACAAAAGATGATGTTTCATGGCTTTTAAGTGCACCCAAGGCATAGTTTCTGAAGATGTTGCAAAAGAGCTCAATGTACCAAAGGAAAATTGCTTGGTGTGGATTTTGGGAGACACAACATCAAATGTTGATGTTGGTCATGAAGCGCCTGCACCTTTAGGAAATTTTTTAAGTTTTTATACTTGGTGCATGTTTTTGATATGTCACATGTGAAGATAGTGTGCCAAGGAATGACTATGGGGAGTGCAACATGCAAGGAAAATGCGCCAAAGGAAAAGGATTTCTTTGTAATTTAAAATATTTCTTTTCACTTTTCATGGGTTTTCTCCTTCTTTGGTTTTGCAAAATGGCGGGGAGGAGAGGAACTCTATACAAGGTAGTAAGTAGATACACAAAGGATGGTTCCTCCTGAGGCAAAGCCTTCTCATATTTACAGATCTGGAAGGAGGGATAAGGTAGTTTTCCAGATGGTTATGGGGTGGTAGTTTATTCATTTTTAGATTTTAACTTTTTATAACAATCCTAAAACCACCAACAACCAAGAAACAAAACCACAAACAACAATAAGAGTGATAAAATCCACTTACCCGGTTTAACAAAGGATGAAGGACGATGTTGGGGTCCACAAACTTGAAAAGAGGAATGTGGGCGTGACAGGGATAGCTGACAGGTGCAGAGGAATATTTTTCACAATTTTCAAATCATGAAAATGACAGGTGTTAAGCACCTATATATAGAAAAAAATTCATTTATTACCCCACCCACTTTTCTTTGGCACACTTTTCAAAGTGTCGACATGGGTTCTGATGCACCTGGCACAAGTCCTTTAGTGTCGACATAAAGTCTTTAGTGCCTTAAGTGCATATTCAGAGATGTCAACATGAAGTATTCAACACCTAAGGGAATTTAACTTAGCGCTCATTTTGATATGTTGACATGTCGCTTTTCTTGTTCCTTAAGCGCACGTTTTCAAAGTGCATGTTTAACGATGTTGACATGTCCTTCTTTACGCCAAAGGGGCATTTCGTGGATGTTGACATGTTGTTTTGGGCGCCAAAGGATTTTCAAAGGGGTGCACATTTTGTTGTGTTGACACATCATTTCTTGTGCCCAGTTCAAAAAGGTGAAGAATGGCTAAGTTCTTAAAACTTGATTTCTGGAAGGGAATTTTTAGGCCATTTTAAACGTTAACATACCTCATCAGAGACCAAAGTGAAATTTTGGTATGGTTATCTACAAAATTTCCTATGTCAATTTTAGAGGATAACAATAAGATAATCCTCAACTATAGGTTGATTAAGAATGGTACTACCTTCTTGACTTTTGACTTTCTCTCTTTCTAGGTTATTTATATTTGTTCTCCCAAGATCTAGAAATAACATTATAGTAGGATCTTTGTTAAAGAAAGACCTTCTTCCTTTCAGATTTGTAAATATTAACAACAAATATTAATTGAAAAAGCTTAAGACACTGGCATTTACCAAAAATTTCAAACCAAAACAAAGTCACCACTAAGGATTTTCACCTTAGATGTGCCAAAGCACTGTAAGTAACTTGTCAAGTGCCTATCAATACTCAATTTCTACAAATATTGACAAATCTGATCATCCTTTGTCAATATTTATCACTAGCAATACAAATCTAGTGCAACATTCACTTAAACCAAGAAATATTACACAATGAACTTCTGATCTTGCTCAATCTTTACAAATCTTAACAAAGGATGACGTTTAAACAATGTATTTGCATCTAAACATGTAAGAATAATTACCAGAGGTCAACATGTGTATGTATTTGCACAAATAGTCCCTATAAATGTTGCCGATTGGGTTTGGTACCCAAATCGATTTTCCCTTTGAAGCCGAGCAGCACCAACAAGTTGAGCATGATGCTTAAAGATAGATAGATCAGAATTCGAGTTGTTTTTAGTCACGTAAAGATTTAACTAAATAATTTTCTCTAGAGCTTGGAAAATTTGTATAACACCATGCTAAGGGTTTGACCTACCCTCACTATTTTAGGTTGTTCCTTCAACTAGGGTGAGAGGTCTCGTTTTTTAACCTGTATTTATAAGGGATGTAAATAGATCAACAATATTTGACTTTACCTCTATGATATTGAAATAAAATATTGAGAAGACATGGTCAATACAACATAATCTAAATCTCATTAGTTGTCACGCTAGGGAATGAAGATGTCTCCTAAACAAGGCTTACTAAAGACAACAATAAAACTTGATTGATCCTACATATTTTGAGTAAAGGATGGGTAAATTCAACAAATCTCCTTAGCATTTATGGACAAACAAAAAGTCTAGGGTAGCTCTTGTAAGATTTATCATTTATAGATGAATTTTATCAGGGAATTAAGCACAATAAATTTGATTATACCAAATTCATGAGAAATTTCAACAAAGGTTGGAAAGTCTGTCAAGCAAGATGATAAAAACACTTCAAATAGTCAAAAACGAACCTTCAACAAGAAGATGTGCATCCATGGAAGCCCAAAGATGCATGGTTTCACACATTATTTGATAATTTAACATAAAATATCATGTCAAAGACTTAATTAAACATCAAAAACCCTAGCCTCATGCCTAAGATACACTCATAGACTAACAAATAATTTGTATCAACAAAATGGAAGTAAAGTGAATTTAAATTGTTTATTGTATGATGAAATGAAATCTCTTCTCACAACACAACTACAAATACCACAATACTACCACAAAGATAAGATGTTGTGTGATTTAGAGGGATTCCTAATATAAGATTACAACAAGAATGTGAATAACTACTTGAAACATCTTGAATTTAAAGTAGACACAACAATTCTCATGATTAACACAATTAACTCGGAGTTTCATCAAATTTATCGGTAAGGGAAAGTTTCATTTATAGTCTCAATGCTTTTCAATGGATGTACACTTGCAATGATCTTGACATGATTGATTTTAAAGGCTCAGGAACTTAAGAGGTTTCTCTCGATAAGTCTTTGGGAAAATGGCTTTTCTCATTTTTTCTCTTTTCTTCTTTTAATTCTTATAAATCTTACACCCCCTCCCCATGCGTGATTATCTTTATCACCTTTATACCATTCAACTCACTCATTAACCTTCTAATTCCTCCCCAAAAGTATGAATATTCTAGGGAATATTCCCCTTTACAATATACATTTCAAACCACTCTTTTCTTTTGAAAATTCTTTGTATTTTACTGCCAAGTGTAAATATATGAGTCTTTTCAATTGGCTCCATTTGTGTGTGACTGGGATACTGGGTCACCACTTTTGGCAAATTATTTTAATCATTATTTTCACATAGTGATTGGATAATCACTTTTGATGACCTTTGAGCACTTCTAGGTGATTTTGATATGACATATATCCTCATCTACTTCCCAAGAATCCATTTCAGGTGCTGCACACTTCATTTCACATCTTATTGGCTTAATCATCACACATGGTTCTTGTCAAATCGTATTGATTTATCAGTTCTACTCATTCCTAATCCCTTCCAACTCTTAAATTTTCTTTATGTGAGCTGAGCAAAATCTTATTTCATCTCATGGGAAAGATTTCTCTTAATCAGATCAATATGCACCCCTTTCACTATAAAACTTGGTTCTACCCTTTCACCATTATGCATTTCTTTTCCTATCTGAAGATAAAGAACCTTTTTCATATTTCTTATCAAGAAAATGGAGAAGGTACTTATAACACATAGTCTGAAAGAAATTTCTTTAGAGGATTTAAACCAAATTTTTTATTTACATGGTCCAGATGAAGCATTTGTTAGATATTTATTTGATATAGCATGTCTAGGGGATACCAAGGTGCCTTTGACTTATCAACAATTTTGGTTTTCAATACTCCTAAAGCTTATCAAAATCAGTCCTATTTTATCATCATTTCAATCCATGTATTTTCATATCTTTTGGTGGGAACACCAAAAACTCCTGAAGACTTGAAGAAATTCTAGATTCAAAGGAGGTCTCAAGTGTCTGGGAAAAATGATTTTCAATTTCCCTTTTATGTGATGAATAATTTGTGCTGAAGGAGATCCCTAAGGAATCCTATGTGTTGTATGAAAAGTCTTCCATTGATACAGTGCCCATCATTTCTCATAAAATAATTGAATTAGAGAAGAGGATTATTTCTCTAGAAAAGGGGCAACCAAAACAGGTGCAATTAGAACCACTAACATAACCGATACCAACTTTAGGAGAGAGAAGGGGCGAGTCAAGCTCCCAAACCCCAATTATAATTTCTGATGGAGAAGAAGAGACATCCTTATCTACTCACCTCTCTAGAGTGGAAATTTATTTTGCCATGAACAATAGGGGAAGGTTTTCCATTTGTTCAACCACTCATTCAATGCATCATGCCCCTTTCGAGAGCATGAATTTTAAAGATCTCGTCCATTTTATTCTCTAAGAGAACTCCCACCCCACACAAGGAGATGGGAAGTGGATCTAGCTCAAGACTTCATAACCTGCCTAACTTACTTGGTGCAGTTCTTGCTCTTCCAATCACTCTAGATGTTCCATCTCAATCTTCTCCTAGTAAATCTACCCTTCATAAGGGGAAAGGGAAAACAAATTTCTTCATAGGAGGTTTGGATCTTTTATACTAGATATCCTCCTATCCAAAGAAAATTGAGCTAGAAAAGATTATGGAAATTCCCAAAATGACTCTTGATTCTTTTATGGGCATGGGGATGTCCTAGGATCTAGCAAGGTCCATTATATTTGTCCAGATGACACATGGCTCAAGTAAATTCATCTTGAGGAAGAACAAGCTGTTGAACAAACTTCCGGTGGGAGGAAATTTTGAAGAGGGAATAAAGGATGTCTAATTTTTTTTTTCTTTTGTTGTCTTTACTTTCTACATGTACACAACCTTCTTTATCATGGGCTAGGGCCCCTAAATAACCTCATTTTGTTCCTTTTTCAACATGTAGAAATCACAAGTATCTCAATAGTTTATATTCTTTCACAAATGTATATATAATTTCACCTAATCCATATAAAACTAATTTATTGTACCGTATTATAATTGATATTGGAAAATAATAGATTTCAGAGTAACAATCATCCTTAATGAAACAAAACTATTGAATAAAACATCAATTAGAAAGTAAATATGGAAATAAAGTACACCTTTAAGAAAAATAAGCTTAAGCTTGTTCATCATATCTTATGTGTACACCCTTTTCTTCTTTAGTTTCCATTCCTGCATCCTGTTCTTTTTGCAACCTCACCACATATGCATCATATCTTTGGAAAATCTCATTTGTTTCATCTTTTTTTGGTCCCGTGTGGTGTTGAAAGATTAATGTCTCTGTTGGATATCGTGATCCACACAATGGCCCATCTTCTGCTTATATCATAGTGGCCTAGCTTTCAACTGTGTGATTTTGTTTTCAATCTTCCTCATTGTTTTAATGACTTCATAAGAGAAATCATCTTTCTGGATATTATTCTCAAAAGAGTTGAATAATAAATCAATATTCAAATCACCATAACTCTTTTTGAATTTTTCAAAGACCATATCTTCAAGTTTTAAATTAATGGCATCTAGAGTATCATCGACCCAATTCCTTTTAACTTCAATTTTTTCTTTGATCCCATTCAGAATCTCCACTTTGATCTTTGCTAATTCCTCCATATCATGCCAACTTCCTCTAAATTATGTTCTCACAATCCCTTCCTATTCAACCAATTCATCACTAAGCCAAGTTATGTGGTCCAACTTAGGAAAAATTCCCTCAAAGTAGAATATTTCATTATCACATTGCTCAATTATTTCATCAATCTCATTAAGCCTATTCTTGAGTTCTTCATATTTTTCCCTGGTTTATTTAATTTCTTATTTTCCCTTCTTCATTAACTTTTCGATCCATGTGCCTATGGCCTAAACCTTCTTGAAAACTTTATCAAATTTTTCTAGTGCTTCAGTGGGTATTGATAGATGTACTTGCTTGAGTATGACTAGGCTTCCTAATTAACTATTGTAGACTAGAAATCAAGGCTTTGACATATTCTTTCAATTACCTTTTTGTTATCTTGTCCTCATCCACCTTTTGTAACAAGTCACTTACTACCTCTGATACTCCCTATTTTAATTGATCTCTTGAAGGTTTTCCTAAAGGAATGAGTTGAACACTGTAGTCACTAGTTGTTATATTGTCTCTGGTTTTTCCTTCATAAGGGATTGCTACTTATAAAGTTTTGGACCCTGTGAATCAAGTATGGGTCTTGGTAAGAACCCTAGACCTTTTAGAGTTTATTACTATTTTTGGAAAAGATAAAGTAGTAAGATCTATGGCCTGAACAGGAAGAATTTATTTTTCTTCATTTGAAATCAATTCCCCAATCCATCCCTTTACAAGACTTGTCCCAACTTTTGTTTCTTGAAATTATTGTTGGGGTTTCTCAGGATTAACTACAACTTCTTTAACATTCTTTTTTAATCCTAGGCTAATGATTTTACCTATTTTTCACCATCTATTTCAATAACCATTTCCTTGTTCTCACCCTATACTGAAAATTCCTCCAATTGTTTTCCTCTTTGGTATAGAGCTTGAGATTGATCAGTCTCCTTCTTAATTACACCAGTAATTGGGATATATTCTTTCCTTTCTCCTCCAACTAATGCAATATTAGATTCAATCTCTCCCCTGAGGTTTTCTTGAACCAATAACTTTCTTACAGGTTCCTCCTTTCCCTCCCCTAGGTCTACCTTCCTTTGAGATTACTGAGTTGACACCTTATTATCCTCACTTTCTATTGATACCTCATGTTGTGTCATGGTAGACTTCTCTCATGATGTCACTTCCCTATTCTCATCTAAAGACTGCATATCCATATCAGCAATAATTTCCTCCCTAGCAGTTGCATCTTGTGTAATCTTTATTGTCTTTTCAAAAATATATTTCCTTGTTTGACAAGGCTCATCATCCTTAGTGGTTTTAACATAATGGTAAACATCTTATTCTATTAGTATTTTTGTATTTTTATCCTCTTCACCGAGAAATTATGGATTATTTGACTCTAAATCCACTTTTCATGTAGAATATATTTTTGATGATTGAATCCTGATTTCACTTCTTGACACATGAGTAGTCTCGTCTGTTTCTTCATTTATTTGAAGCTTATTTAATTTTTCTTATATTTTTTCATCAATAGATATATCAAGTTCATCTAATGTGGATAATTATTCACTAGCGTAAACATATATCATATTTTCTTAATCCTTTTTTGACCTTTACAATGTTTCAAACATGAGTATATTTATATCCTCAGCAGTTAGGGTTTCAGGGGTTTTCATAACTTGACTCAAGATTTTGTTATCTATTGGAGTGTTGGTCGTCAAATAGGACTTTTAGAAGAGCAACAATGGGGACAAAATTCCCTCCTCTTTAATGGGAGAGGTTCCCTTATTCAGAAACGAACTTATTTACAAATGTACAGAACATTGTTTTATGGTCAAACTTGGATATTACGAAAGTGTTTTCCACAAGGATCATCAGTTACACAAGGACTGAGGAAAGGGAATAAGAAGATGAGCAGAATAGCAACATTCAGAATTATAGATAGCAGAATAATTCTTCATGTATGCGAAGCTTCAAAGAATTTAAGACCAGATCATTTGCGTTAGCTGAATGAGATTAAATTTAAAGACACAAAGTTCCATAAATAACCTTCTTCAGATTCATTCATCAAGGACACAAAGTTCCTTCTTGGTCATACAAGATCACTGGATTTGCAAAACTGAACAGTATGCAATCAGAGAGACTAACGAATTAGGAACAAAATGATCTTCACAATATTAAAGGAAAACACAGAGATAACAAGAATTAGATAGACAAAGAATGGAAAGCCCTTTTGTATTGATTTCTTTAAGATCTATTTACACTTTCAGCAAATATTCCAAGTTCTTCCTCCTCAAAATGGCGTGGAAAGGCCATTATATAGCTTACAAGTCAGTTACTCTTCGTAACCGTTTCTTTTAACTAAAGAATAGTTAAGGACCGCCAGTTACAATACCTTAACTAATTACAAAGAATATGAAAAGAAAGGGAAGAAGAGAAAAGAAAGGGGAAGGAGACAGGTGGCCAGCTACTGGGAGGGACCCACTGTCTTCAGAATCCGCTGCCTGAATTTCTTCAATGACTCGGCCTATATCTCTCGCCACGAGGACCGACGTGTTGGCTGCTGCAGATCGAGTCCAAAAACCTGACATTTCTCCATCTCTTTATCAAACTCGACGTGAGTATGATAGTCTTTGTTTGCTTCTTCAATGGCGGATCAAGAAAACAAATTTCCTTCATCTTTTCCTTAGAGATGGAGCTTTCCTTGAATAGATGATCTTTGACAAAAGCTCTGAACTGAGCTTTGATTTCTTGCAAGGACAAGGAAACACCAGAGTTTTCATCTTGAAGATGACAATGTATATCTTTGAAAGCAAAGCAGATGCCAATGTCTTGAAAGCTTCTCCTTCGCCACTTATTCTTCATTTCTCCCACAGCTTCCTCCAGGACTTTGATTTTCCACTCTACGCTGTAGACCCAGGATTTTGATAGATTGTCTTTGGCATCATCGAAAATCTTATTCGCCAGTAAGATGTTCTCATCTGTCTGTCCCATGAGGCGAAGGTCTACAATGCAAGCGCCCAGAGTTTAAGCTCTTTATCCATAACCCCAATAGCAGAGGATAGCTTCTGTTGCAAATTGTCTACCTTTCCATGTAGTTTAAAAGCTTCATCGATGAAGTTTAGCCCAGCAACAAGCATGTCATCTACCATGGCTTCAATAGCTCTGCCATAGACAGAATACTTGTGCATATCTTTAATACTTTGCACTTCATCTTGGCTTAGAATTACAGGAGGCGGTAGAGCAGTCAAGGGGGTAGGGTCCAAAACTTTGTCCTTAGACAAAAGTGACTTGATAAAACTTGTGAGAACTTGGGCTTGTTCTTCCAGCTGTTCAATAGTCTGCTGCCCTTTCTCTACCCTTCCAATGACTCTGGTGACTGTTTCCTGGAGGTTATGAATTTCACCTTCAGGGGTAGACTCTCCCATAGGGATCCTTGAAAGCTCCAAGTCAGATGTCAGCAAGTCTGATTCTGACTTATCCACTGTAGGCTTAGCAATCTCCAAGAACTGCTGACCTTGAGCATCAGACACAATCCTGGAAGTAGTTCTGGCTTTCTTGGCACGAGAAGGAGTGGTGCCCAACAAGGCTGCTACAGCATCAAAATTTGGTCCCAAGCTTTGAGAGGAGGATTTTCTCTTCCTTTTGTCAACCAGAGGTTGCACCCAAGCAAAAGAGGAAGAAGAATCTGCAGGGGAAGCAAGGGGACCAATAGACAGGGAGCCCATGACACTCAGGGTCTGTGCAGCTGTTGACTCAAGCTGAGATGTGAGTAGAACACTGGAGGCAATGGCAGTAGAAGAATCAGTAGCACCTGGAAGTTCAGTGCTCTGGACCTCCTTGTCCTTATCTGCTGAATCTTCAGGAACATTTGCAGGAATGGGCATCTCACTTTCTTCACTTTCACTGAGAACAATGATGTTCTCTGGCCCTATAGGCAACTCTACTTGCTTTCTTGGAGGATCGGTCTCTGCAGGTTCCTTCTTTACCTCTTTGAGTTTCTTCCTGTATACCTGGGTAGATGGAGAAGGAGTAGATTCTACAGGTCCCCGAGCTGTTGAGGCAGGAGGGGTTTTCACTGGTGTTCCAGACTCTGGAACTGATGCCTCTCTTATGGGTGTCGAATCATCTTTGGAGCTAGATTCTCCTGAGTGCCTCTTGAATTCTCGGATCTTCTTACTGAACCAGACCCTAGTCCTGATTAAGACTGGAGCAAGAATCTCAGCCAGATCATCTCTCTCTTTCTGTTCCAATCCAGGTCCTCCAGAGGGGTGTGCTTAATCACATTTTCATACTCATAAGAGTATAGATCAGAATTGTCATCCTGGAGACCTTCAGGAACTTGGTACAGACTGAGTTCTTGGATCAATTGCAGGGAGAACCTACCACAATGCCTTCTTCTGGCTTCAAAATCATCTGCACAGTCAGCCCAGTAGTCTTCTGTATCTGCCCTATGATGATAGACTATCTTGATGTTCTGTTCAATGAACTTCTTCAAGTCAAAACAGGTTCTTGGCAAGAAGAAATGAAGCTTGATGATAGGGACCAGGGCTCTTTCTATGTTCTGAGCATCCAGAGCTGTTTTGCATGTGTAGTTTCCCAGAGAGATGGGAAAGTGCAAGCCAGAAATCTTCTTGTCTCTGCAAGTTCTGTGCAACTTGTCTAGTTGCCTGCATATTTCAATCAAGGCCATTTTGTCATTGCAGAACATGGGAAGCCGCAGAGGGGTGCTCTCATAGCCAGCAAGCCTGATATAGGAAAATTTCCTGAATTGGATGAAATAGGCTCCATACTGCGATATCAGGTTCATGGCTTCATCTGAAAACCTTCTTGCAAGTATCACCTTTGAGAAATCGACCACGTACATGGTGAAAGCATCATTGACCCTTCTGAAATTCCGATTGCTGGTCTCTAGGGTGAACTGCGGGCAATAGGCATACACTGGATCATCCTTGTGTGCATCTATATAGGAGAAGCCAAACCACTGCCTTGATGCTGCTAGGGTATACATCAGATATGAAGTCATAAAGAACTTCTTTGTTTGTTGGACGTTGGATAGCTGCTCCGCCAAATTCATACAGATGATCTCTGCCCAGTTGATATTTTGTGTTCCCTCGCACACCATGCTGATGAGCGGGCACATCCAGAAATGGAATTCATTGGTGGAGGGCAAACCCATAACCCGTGCCAGCAAGATTATAAAATCTGACAATTCTTCATTGAAATCTACTCGGAATAGGGTTTTGGTTAGGCGAGAAGCACCTTTCTTAGGGTTCTTCAACCAAGACTTCGCCACTCGAGCTTTATATTTGTCACTGTCTTGGTCGAACATGGCCTGTGCTTGATCCCGGGAAACGACTATAGCATTGTCCATCTCCGGAATCCTCAGGGCAGCACCAATGGCGGCAGCGTCCAGCTTGGCAATGAGTTCCCCATGTACATTTGTCAATTCGCTCGAATCGGGGTCGAAGTGAGCTCCACATGAAAGTACTGTATCAGCACACTGTACTGAGATTGGGAATCCTCCGGCAAAAGCTAAACCACTATCATTAATCATCTGTGCCATTGGTGTAGGGTTTGCATCTGTCATTCTTGCCCAAAAATCGCCGAAGTCGAGATGACGAGCTTCGCTGTCCCCTATATTGCTAACAGCAGATTCAAGCGGAGAAATTTGCTCCTGTCCCTGGAACTTGATCTTCATATTGATAGCCTCGGAGCTGCAACCTAGACTTCTGGAAGGAATTTGCAAATGGAGGGGGATTGCGCAGGTTTTCAAATTGCAAGGGTTCGAGCAAAAGATAGCATGGAAGCAATGCGAAAAATGCAAAGGGGATGCTCGTTATATAGCCGTTTGGAGAGAGGAATGACTTTAATGCGCATTGAATACCCAACCACCAATTTGAAAGAGCATCATACTCGGAGTGAGCGGGAAAAACTAAGTGTGAATGATACTAGGTACGCTTGGGACAGGTGAGACGCGAATGCGCGAAACACGCGGCTCGGCCGGTTCGGGCGAAACAGGGAGAGGACGCACAAATGCATTTGGGACAAATGGGACGAAAATGTGCGAAGTACGCGATTCGGGTGTTTCGGCCGAAATTGGAACAAAGGGCCCGTTTGGACTTGGGACATTCGGGACAAAAAGTTCCGAAGTACGCGACTTGACCGGCTCGGCCGAAATTGGGAAAGCTCGCACTTTTTAACTTTGGGACATTTGGGACAGGAAAGTGCGAAGTACGCGGGAAGGATGATTCGGCCGAAATTGGAACAACATGCAAAATAAGTTTTGGGACACTTGGGACAAAATTTTCCGACGGGCCCGAAAATGGGACAGCTTCGGGGATTTCGGCCGATCGGGGAACAGAGTGCATTTTCGTACTTGGGACAGATGGGACAAAAAGTTCCGACAGGCCCGAAAATCACACAAAATGACCCAAAACACAGATTTTTTCGATTTCACGACTTAGGCACCTCAGAGAAAAACACTTAAGACTCAAAATTTTGAAATTTTACTCTTATCAGAGCGGGAATTTTGAGTGGACAACATGGAGTAAATGAGATATTTCCTTGGGTCATTTACTCTTGAGTTCTTCACATTATTACTTCTTCCGATGGAAAAGGTGAGAATAAGGGAAGTGATTTCTCTACTTATGGCACTGATGTTGCATGTCACATATGAGAAACATCACTTATTTCATGTTCATGGGGATCAATCACCAAATCCCCATGCTTATGTTTTGTGTGTGTATGAGCACCTTATCTCACCAAAATTTGCTCATAGATAATTTTTTATTTCTTATGTGACCTTTTGAACTTTTAAATTTCTAGTGTGGCTCTTCGATATTCTTTATGTGGTCTACATTGTGAATGGCCACTTGTTATAGCCTCACTCATCAAATTTTTAGCACCATGAGGTTTTGGAAAAATACCTAAAGGAACCAAATGAGATGCCAAACCTTTCCCTTTTTCTTGAAATGGTGATGCAAAGGTAATGTGAGAATTCTCCATAAATTTCAAAAGCATTTCCTCAAACATTTTCCTTAGAGTGGATATAGAAGTACCGGTCCCACTAGTGGCCGAAGTCCATTCATCTATAAGTTTTGAAGTAGGAATTTTTGAAGGAAATGTTGATGGCGAATCACAACACCCTTAAATTTCTGCAACTCGATGGGTTGAGACTCTCAATGCGATTGCATAATATGGAGCTTTTCCCAAGTGTGGGACCTTACGAATCGGGAAAGCTCTCTGGATGAAGGCCAGTTCCTATTCCTCTGTTTAGATGCACACATAAAAATGCAGAGGGTTTACTCAAAAACCTAATCTAACTTGCCAAGGAGATAGGGTAAGAAGATGCATAAAAATAAACCTAAACTAACAAAGGTGATGCACCGAGGAATGAAGAACACTTGTCTTGCCAATAAACACAAACCATTAAAATGCAATGCAAGATCATGCACATATAACCAAATTTGTAGTGAAATATTAGGAGGATGAAAATGAACATAGAGAGGGTTGAGAATCATCCATAGACATGCATTATTTTCTCCAAAGATTGATACAATACACTACAAAATGCCAAGAGGAAAAGTTGCATTACAGTTTTAGATGGGAGGTTTGAAATCCACAAATTCGCCTGCCAAAGAGAAGAAGGGAAGGGAAAAACAAGAATGTCCCACCTTTAGAAAGAAGCCCCTTCTTACAATTTATAGGAAGAATGAGAGAGGGAAGAGAGAGGAATTCCAAATCTACCCCAACCACCTCAAGGTTGTATTTAATTTATCTCATTATGGTGGTAGGTGAGAACCCTAGCAAACCCAAAAAATGGAGAACTGTATTTTTCATATTTTAAGAACTTATTCTCACCCAATTAAATATATTCAGTTGTAGTTAGATAGAGGACCTTGTAAGCTTTCCGAAAAGTCTAACCTTGTGTGAATCTGAGCTCCCTGTGAAAATTTATGGGCATTTGAATACTGGGTCAGGGTTTACTTCCTGTTGGGTTCGGGGTGTCAATGCTCAAAATGTTATTACTCCTGAAGGTGCACCTTGGTGCATCCATCCTCACGTCAACATAATTTTAAGTGCGCCATAGGTGTTGAAAATTTGGTGTCGGCACCTTCTAATCTGTGCAAGGGTGCAACTTTTTCCATGTCGGTGCCTTCTAATCTACAAAAGGAGCACAACTTTTTCTATGTCGGCGCCTTCTAATCATTGCTAAGGGCACAAATTTTTCCATGTCGGTGCCTTCTAATCTATGCCAAGGGCATAAATTTTTCCATGTCGGTGCCTTCTAATCTGCGCCAGGGGCATGAATTTTACCATGTTGGTGCCTTCTAATCTGCACGAGAGTGCAAGTGAATCGGTGGTGCAAATAAATGTCAAGTTTTGAGTTTCTTTGATTTCCATATTCTTCTATTTGTCTATATTTACCAGGGGGGAGATATATACAACAGGAAATTGAGGATATTTTCATTCTAAGGGATCCATTCTTCCCCTTCTCTTGGGGAGGAATATTATCATTCAAGTTTCCCAAATCCTCGAAGTTATTAAGGATTCTTTTATTTTAGACTGATAAATCAATATTATTCGAGCTAACCATTTTAATGTTATCCTCATTACATCAGTTACCCAAATATATGAATCATATGATTCTTATTCATTCTAGTTTAAAGGGGATATAGGTTGTCCCTCCACCTTTTGATTATGATAATATTTACTCACTGTATGTGGATCATTTACAATTCCTTCAGGGATAACTATAATCTTGAAATCTATAATTTGGACAAGGGTCATTCTAGAGAAGTCTCTTATCCTGAACTCTATCTCATCTCTACAATTCATCCAATAGTCCTCAAATTGAGGCTCATGTTTAAAAGTGTTTGTAATATTATTGAACACCCACATGATATCATAGTTGACCCTTGCCTCAAACTTTTCCATCTCAAACCTTTTCATCTCATCTTCAATTAATATGGATTTTATAATTGAAGGGCATGAGTACCTTCCAACCTTGATGGGGAACTTAATATTTGTCTTGTGTTTCCCAACAATTAATTTGTGAACTAGTTTCAATTGCCTCGCCAATTCACACAAGGCCATTTTGGAATATAAGTACCTACAAAATTTACATGGATCACCTTAAAAACACTAATCTTGATATATTTAAATTTCTTGTACTGAATGAAATAGAATCCATATTCCATGATTACTTATCTAGCCTCCTCGGAGATCCTATACTTCTCCCGCTCTAGTTTGAATAGACATATGATTGGTGTAAAAAGGGTATTATTAACCAATCTTACATTTCCACTCCAATTAAGCAACTTAAATTTGGGGAAAATCTCATGTATTTGGCATTGTTTAAAATAAGCACGTGGCAAGAGGCCAAGAAAATGCCTATGTCTGTGACATTGTAAATCAAATAAGTCATCATGTAAAACTCCAACTCTAAAGTATCACCCATATCGATTTTTCTGCCAATGCAATCACGTGGCTATAAAGTGCTTCCAAAATGACGGTAGACTAGACTAAGATGCTCCCCTTCATTTTCAATACTATCCACATTTAAGTGCACACTCATTCCATGAACTCACTCGTGGTCTCCAACCTAGCCATTCGAATTAAAAATACAATAATATCCTCTATTTATTCAACAAATTGTATTAATGAGCTTAGAATAATCTTTTTTATTTTCCTCATAAACTAGTCGACTAACTTAATACCCAAGGTTATTTGATTTTTTATTATAGGAAACTTGAGCATTATTCTGATAGCTGCAGGTGTCAAAGTAAACACTGCATCACCACTTGCATCCAGCACTTCCCTCTTTTCTGGGTCGTAATTCATAGCGCAAAGCCATAATAATTTTGGGCAATATACTAATGGTGGAATAACACTAGCTAAAGTGATAATACATTCTTGAATTGCTTTCATAGAATCACTCTTACTAGGGCTACTCAATCTCGAAGAAAATATTCTAAGTCAAAATTCATTAAGTTTGTGTCTGTAATCTTATATAA
The DNA here is from genome assembly GCA_018340775.1 of Taxus wallichiana var. yunnanensis. Lineage (NCBI taxonomy): Eukaryota > Viridiplantae > Streptophyta > Pinopsida > Cupressales > Taxaceae > Taxus > Taxus wallichiana. Next base: position 348,104,237 of record CM031244.1, on the reverse strand, counting down.
ATCACTCGTGATTATGTATGCAACCAAGAATGAAGACAACATGGTTTTCATATTTAAAAATCCTAGCTTTACTTCAAATTTTCCGCCAATAAAAGAAAAGTATAAGAGTTCCTTAGTTCTTACCAATTTTCCCATTAATGTCTAAGTAATTCAACCTTAATTCAAAATATTTTCGATCTCTAGTTCCCAATTCAAGCTCTAAGATCAATTTCACGTTATTCCTCAATAAAAATACAAGGAATGGCATCTAAATCATGACAAACGATAGCAAAAGGATCAAGGCGTTTAAATTTTTTTAAAATTTCCTTGATTTTTGTGAAACACATTGATGGTGAAAGAAATTAATGCATTGCATCATGGTCATTCATTTCACTTTTCCCAATGTTAAAAGTGAGTCATCCATGTGGAGTAACATTATGAAAATTCAGGCTCAAGGAGATTATTTTCACCTCATCTTTGTGTTATAAACATACACACATTTCATAGTTTGACCCGACTTCCCGCTTTTGAATTTCACCCGAGCTTGACACATGGTTACATCGAGAACGATAGTGAAGCTACGGGACCTTTTTGAAACTTTTCTCTCTTTTTTAATTGAAACCAAAATACCAATTTGCTCGATGACCCACTTCCCGCTTCTTGGATAAGAAAATCCACTTGTCAATTGTGGGCTCTGAGATGTTCTTTGGAATTTTATACTTCATTTCCTTGTTGTACACAAATACAACTATGCCCCAATTTCCTGCATCTAACCTATTTGTGACAAGTGTAACACCTCGGAGCGGAGTAAATTCTTGTTTGTGCATTTTCTCGATTGTGAATATTTGAAGGAATATTCTTCGGGCCGTAAGACCTAATTTGTATATTATGAATGCTATAGAAAGTTATAAGTTTGTGATTCAAACCCACCATACTCGTAACTAATAGGAACATGCCACATATCACTGGGCAATGGAACAAAATACAAAATTGGTAACATGATCAAGGAACATTACACACAGGTAATTGTCTTGATTTAAAATTGATTCATGATTGGTTTTTGTAAGGGTTTTTCAAAAATAACATGCCTAACATAATCCTCAACCAAAAAGGATGAAAACCAATCTACACATAGGAAAATCAAATGAATTTAATCAATGAATTTAACTTTTCAAACTTGTACCTCTCATGGGGAGACAAAAAACACAAGAAATTTTGAAGGAAATTTTTAAACAAGAAGGGGTGAGATTATTTCGAGCACCAACAGGGAGGATGCACCACAAGAAAATCCCTACACAATTTCCTATATATATAAATAAGAGGAGTTGATAGAACTTAGAACAAGTGAATAGGGTACAAATGGAGACTACTTTTATAGATCCATAGGTCGTAATTGGGTTAGTTTGACCTAGTCAATAGTGATTGGCGGCCTAGAAAACCCCTTGCAAAACTAAATGGTAAGATGTTTTTACTAGAACTAGGGTTTGCAATAATTTTTCATCGATAAATACTAGATGTATACAGAGGCCGATACTTGTTTCTTCACCTAGGGCTCAAATGTAAATTCAAAACCATACTCAACTTTTGACTTTGGTAGCTTCCCAAAACTCTAGAAAGGGTTAGCGGGGCTCCTAGAGGGGTGAAGAAAAGTACACAAATGATCATTCAAGGAGTTCTAAGGTTTCATATAATACACCACATGAAAGGAGCATATTCAAAAATTAGCTTTTCCATTTCGTGGTTCGGAGGGATGTTTTGTGATTCACCAAAAATTGCATTTTATTAACTTTGCAAGGTAAAAAAGAGGGTAGTTTTAAGCTAGAAATCAAGTTGAACTTGTTAGTGTTATGTTTTTCATTTTATAGTATTATTATTAAAGATAACCCAACCTCTAACGATATAAAACATAAAATTGGATCACACTCAAAACCTACCCTTCTATTTGCGTAAAAATGGGAAAATATTTAAAATGTCGAGTTAATTTACATTTAAACTTTATAAGGAAAATCATCATTAGTTTATTTATTTTTAAGAATCGATAAGAAATGAAACTATAAAAAATTGAAATCATGAAATATAAAGGGAGATAACCATGCCTTTGAGAAAACAAGGTGGGTAATGTGCTTCTACAGGTGGTCTGCATTCTCTACAATAATTTTTGAAACTCTAAATCCTTAGACAAACTTATTTTTTGCATACCTAATAGAACCATTGATGTAAGAGAAATCACATTTTTTGAGGAATTTTGTAAAAAAGCACTCGTGCCTTCAGTATGTTTCTACATCTACAGATAACAAATATCTTCCCCCACAACTTCGTATCATTTGAACCTCACCACACTACAATGCCAGCTTGATGAGATGAAGAACATGATATATAAAGAGTTATGGATTGAGCTACATGAGCTTGTAACCGAGTTGGGTGGGATAAACAATTCCCACACAAAAATTCATACCAAGATTACATGGAGATAAAAACTATGGCGGAGCTGACTCACTAAGTTCCATGGACGAGTCAACACCCACACCACCAACTCAATAACCAACTAAAAACTCATGAATAGCTAAAATCTGTCCAAGAACCATATTGAATGGAGTGGAAAACAAAGTGTGGTAAGCATATAATGACTATCCACCCCATTCCTATAGAAATATAAAATTACCAAACTACTAATAGCAACATACCACTTAAGTGGACAACCTAGGTGCACAAATTCCACACTAAGACTCAACCACTAACCATCACTCCAATATAATTCATATGAAAATCCATCCTTTACTCTTCAAATCATATTTTGCTACCATTTTCCAAATTCCCTCCTAAAATATATAGTTCCCCAAATCACATAAGTAAACATAATGCCATCAAACTTGTGGGAAATATAGATTTATGCACACCCATTGCATTTTCTTCAAAGTTCTTAGAATCTTTAAAACAAATCTATTTTCTAAATATCCTGCAACCATGGAATATTATGAAGCCACATCTCTTCAAGGAATTTTTTCCAACACTTTATATGCCTCCCTATTGCACAAAAATATGCATAGGCACTTGCAACATAAACATCTCTCATAAATCTCTTCTTAATATTTATTTACTGAGTCTCCATGCCATGATTGGAAGATCCATTTATAGTGAAGGAAATATGTATGCTAGAAATTTTTTTGGAGTCAGGCTTTACACCTTTCAATTGCACTTTTCTTGATTTTTAAGGAGTTCTCAATAAATCTATTTTTTGTGTAGCCTACAAACATTTATTTACACAAAAAACATATCTTAAAGGAATTATAAAAGATGATTCCATGAATTTCAATCCATTCTACTAGTGTGTTGCAAATATAACATTTAAAAAAAATATTATATCTTTTAAAGATTTGACATATCATATTGTAGAGATTATATTGTGTTGCAGAATTGGAATCTATTGAACTCCGAATTAAATTGGTTGGATACGTATTTTTAACATTTGGTGAACCAATAACAAGGCTATATGGCGTAGCCCATCCCGATCCAACAAAATCATTTAATGCACATGCATGGAGGATGGTGGAAGTGATTGGGGAGTAAGGATTCAAATCTAAAACTATATAATTTGTAATTAAAACATATAACAAAACAAAATTTCTCATTATCTTGCATTCATCATCCCCTCCATTTTACTAACCACCACCCCGCCCATAATCTCCATTAATTTCTACCTTCCAACATAAATTTTCTACCAACTTGCATGTTTATATATTTTATTAATTATAAATTATAAATTTTCTATGTCTATTATATATATAAAATTTAATTCTTATCTTATTATTTATTTATTTATTTTTAATTTTATTTTATCATTTTAATTACTTTAATATTGTCATTTAAAAATTCCTCCTTTTCGTATCGTTATGATTTCTAAAATCCATTACTAAACAATGATACTCATTAAGAAAATATAGAATTTATAAATTCCAAAATATGATTGCAATATAGAAATAAATGGATAAACAATAAAGTAAAAAATAGAATCAAGTAAATATGCAATAAAGATTTAAAAGCGTAAGTGCAAATGAGGAGATAAAATGACTTAGCTAATTTGTAGAGATCCTAAAGGTGTGTAGAATCGGAGAACTAAAAATCCGACACATGAGACTATCACAATGAAGCCCAAGAAATGCAAAGGTGTCACAATACACCGACTAGGATGCAGGCTAGGTCGGGGTCACCAGGGTGCTCTGAGAACTCTTCTTTGCATCAATGACTTCTTAGATGGTGCAAAACTCTATTTTGCAGGGTCACAAGATGTTTGTTTCCTTCGCTTCTTATCGCTACTATGTCACACCAAGCCCATGGATTTTTCGATAACATACAATGAAAGAATGACCTATAAAACCCTCAAAAGTCTATCAAATCCTAAAAATAAAATAATGTAAATGAGGGCCGACTATCCTCAGCTATGAAACAAGTGAAATTACGACTGAGTTTTATACTAAATTTAAGACCCAATTTAGTTCTATGTACATGTGTGTGGAAATCCTACTCTAGGTGGATCTTTTGTGTGTCACACTTAATAATGAAGAAGCAACTATATGTAAGAAATATAAATATATTTTTTCATGAAATAATGAACTTCCCCTCCTATGAAGTGTATGTAGAAGAATAGGTCCCTTTCCCTTGTGTGGATTGTATATGGATGCTTAAATGCTCTTGATAATTGCCTTTGGATGAAACATTAGGTGGTGATAGCTAATGCTTAGTGCTTGGTCCTTTATTATGATCACATAACTTTATATTTATATGATTTCCTTACTTGAATTTCACAATTAACCCCAAAAAGGATGACTACTAAAAATATAAGATGCCCAAATAGCTAGAAAGGACCCAAAAGATGTGAACACAGTAAAAAGAGATCGGAGGAACCTAGAGAGGATGGGAGCACTTGGTGCTAGTGTTATGGATGGTCGTTGGTGTCCAGAATGAGAAATGTTGAGGTATGAAAAGACGAATGAGATAGAAAGAGTGTAAGAATAAAAGTGAAAATATAAAGAAAGAAAATATGGTCAAATGACATGGGTTGATTAGTAATTTTCTTACATAGGAATCGTATGAATTCTAGTATGAAATTAGGACTAAATAGATACCTAGAGTGCATGATTTAGTGTCTACATTTCACCCCACTTTATTTTGTTGAGTGAATGCTTGATAATATAAAGTAGATAAGATATGCATACCTAATATCCATGTATATCAATGGTGAAAGCATGCCGAGAGACAAGATAAAGTATGGAGTGATAAAAATGTGAAGCATGGAAACTATAGAGGAGAAACTGAAAAACATGATGGTGATGATGACCATAGAGTGGAAATGCATGCGTAGATATTGGCATTATTCTTGTTGTTGATGTCAATTTTGGTGTGATTGATGCTTTTGATGTGATGTGATGTGATGTAGGAGGTTGTGAGTACCGCTTCCCATAAGGATGGAACTACAAAAGAGAAGAATGAACAAGTAGTAAAATATGCGTATATATGAGTAAAATGTATGTAAAAATATGGAAAGTGTGAAAGAGGAACACATGCACTGATATGTGATGAGGAAGATATACAAAGGATCCTAAAGATGTTGTAGAAGAATGATTTTTTGGGCGATATCATGTCGGTTGTGTTGAATGCGAGTTTTTTGAGAAATATCATGCAAGGAACGAAAAAAGTGTAGTGAGAAAAGTATGGTGTCATCCTCCAAAATTTAACTTCTTACCGAAGTATATAACACCACTATAGATGGTGTGTAAAAATATGATCTAGTTTGACCAATTCCAATCCTATGTGAAAGTAGAAAATGTTGTGTGATACATGTATGCCGAGTTTTAAGGATTTGTATACCCCTGTAAAAGCCGATGTGTGAAGTGGCATAAACTATGCTAAACTGAAATATGTTGTGTAACTTCCCCTGGTCACATGCTTTTAGGAAGGGTTAGGGGCACCCAGAGCTATTATCGGGATTGAAAATTGGTGTCTATGTTTTGGTAAGCACCCACATTATATTATGATACCTATTTGAGATTGATGATTGTGTTATACCGGTCTTGAACTATGTTGTGTGGTGTCTATGAATTGTTGTATGGGGTGATTACTTTAACCAAATGATGCCCCCTTGTTTGGGTTGAATGTAACATCGTTGAGGAGTATGTAGGCTAAAGGAGGACTGAATGCTATACTTGAAAACGATTCCATGTAGGGGAGGTACTATGTTTGGTAAAAACCAAGGCACACACAAAAAAATGTCTAAAAATGAGTGTTAATACAAGCAAGAAAAGAACACATATAAAATGTAAGCTATCAAGAAAGAAGACAATGTGTAAGCTAATATGCAAGAAGGCAATGTAGACCGTGAATATTAGGTTTCAAAATGGGACATCACTCACGATGTTGCAAGAAAATCAAAGCTGACTAGGCCAAAAGCATACAAGTATGCACACAAGACAAAGGGCAAATCCATAAACAATAGATAAGGATGAAAATAAATGACAAGAAATGTGACAAAAAACCATGGAAGCAAATAGACCTGTAAAACAAATGTTGCACATGAAGCACCCATTAGAATTTTATAAAGATAAAAAGTATGTCAATGCATGTATAATATGATATAGTAGTGTGATATGCAAAACACAACTATAGACAAAAAATCAAACACTTTGGGCAATTCTAGTCTTGATTGCATACTAGTATTCATATGATTCCTAAATGAGAAAAGTACTAATCAACCCATGTCTTTGACCATATTTTTTTCTTTTTGTTGTTACATTTATCTTTATACTCTTTTTAGATCAAGTATGTTTTTATTCCTCAAGTATTTCTCATCTCAAACACTAGTGCCCACCCAAGACACCAACACTCGGCACTTTCATCCCCTCTAGGTGCCATGACCACTTTCTACTTTTTTTCACATATTTTGGTTCATTTCTAGTTGTTTGATAATCTTATCTTTTTATTAGTCAAGATTTTTGGGGTTAATTACGAAATTCAAGAAAAGGAATCATATAAATATAAAGTTATGTGGTCCAAATAAAGGACCAAAAACTAAGCATTAGCTATCATAACCTATGGTTTCATCCAAAGGCTATTCAAGAGCATTCAAGTATCCATACAAGGACAAGGTACTGATATTTCAACATACACTTTATAGGAGGGGAATTCTATTCTATTTCATGCACACATATATTACATCTAGTTACTTTTCTTGCTATCAAGTGGGACACACAAAAGAGCCACCTAGGGCATGATTTTACACACACACACACACACACACACACACACACACAAAACTACATTAGGTCTAAAATATAGCACAATGATCAGTCGTAAGTTCACTTGCTTGACACTTGAGGACATTCGACCCTCATTTGCAATATTTTATTTTTAGGATTTGATGCGCTTTTTAGGGTTTTATAAGTAATTTATTTATTGCAAGCTACATGAGAATTTGGTAGTCATATTGTGACATAAAAGTGACCAAAAGAGAATATTTGTGATACCCTTCGACCCATAAAAATTCATATCTTGAGGACTGTCAGGACACTAGTGCCCAGATTAGGTCAAGTAGAGCCCGTGGACACTCATGACCTCCTATAGGCATTGGTGACCAGCCTCAATTTATAGTCACAAACTTTTTTGAGCATGGTTATGATAGTTTTACTTCTATTTCATTAGTTTTCCATATTAGTACACCTCTAGGATCATTACGAAATCATCTATGTATCTTATTCCCACTCTTGCACCTAGGGTTTCATATTTTTATATCTTATTACTTAGGTCAAATATGTATTTCATTGAAAATTTAACTTACTATGTTTTTACAAATTTAGATTATGAAATTTTATTCATTCATAAATATTTTTTCTTAATAATAAATAATAACACATGTAGTGTACAAAAGTGGATGCCCGTATGAGACACTATGGGACTGGTAAGAGGTACTACACCAAAAATTTGTGTTGCATTTTACGATCTATAGAATATACAATAAAAAATAGAAAGCAAGTGAATGCACATGTGTGTATGTGAAAAATATAATGAAATATAAGATATCTATCTAACATGTATAATAAAATTTACATGTAACAAGTAAATGCAAGAAAGAATAAATGCGGCCAAGAAATGCAAAGTATTCTTTGGAGTGTAGATGGAATGAATTTCATATTGAATTTGATAGGATCCACGTGACCCCTGAGTGAGTGTGGATGTGTATGCATGCTATGATATTTTTTATACATTCCCTCTCAAAAGTCAATAATTAATCATAGAACAAGAGTGCGTCATCGAGAAGTGGTTTGCATGTATGCACTAGAAAGATATGATCATCAAAGGGTAGAGTGTAGAAAGTGAGTGATCGAGCATGTGTGATGGGGTTCATTTTAAATTTAAACCCTTAGAATTCAAGTATAAACTGCAGAACTATAGTGCATCGTAGGGGGTAAGGTAAGGAAATTAGCTACCAAAGACCAAGCATGCATGGAGTGGTGTAAACATGTGGAGTGGAAACAACATGAGTGTATAAACCAAAATCGATGCCTAATGAGATGGTTCCAATGATGGGAAACACAATAGTGGGAAGCACAAATTCCAATGGCTTAGGAATCCAATATGTAGTAGGAGTAGTACTCAGAAAATGAGATGGTGCAGTGATGGATGAATGAGATGGAGGGTGTGCATGAATAAAGATGTGTAGTAGTGAACGAGTAGTGATCTTAGGAGTGGGTGAATGAGATAAGCGCAATGGAGTAATAACATGCTTACATGGAATTGGAGACATAAAATTCTCATGAGAGAAATATCCAAAGGAAATGACACCCTTGTCTTCTAATTATTGTAATCTATCATGAAGGAAAAAATAATCATTTTCACAATGGCCATTGATGTGATGATAGTTGCAATAAGGTTGATCACATTGACATTGAAGATATGAGGAGGATGATGTTGATTATAAGGTAAGTGAATAAATTCCTTATCAAGAAAATCATGTAGCACATCATGAGAAAGTGTAATGGCTCCCAAGGAGGAGATGTATAAGCCTTAGATAGAGCTGACATGGTAAAGGAGATAACGGATGCTTATGCGATGGAGAAGAATGAACTTTCTTATGGGGTGAAGGATATGGATATAAGGGAGGACTCTCAACAGATGGGTGAGGAGAAGAAATAGATGATGAAGTAGTATCATAAATATGAGGAAGGTCTATGACATGTGTAACAATGAGATCTTATTATTAATCAATGAATTTATAGCATAATACTATGAATGATTAGCTGTGAAAAAATATGAATTGCTTTTATAAATCAATGGGATGGAAGACTCACCGATGCATGCAATAATTGAAATGTGGAATGTAATTAATAATAGGTTTTTTCTTGCCTTAATGCAATCCAAGTAAATGGTTATGTGTGACTCTAGGGCCATTGTCGACTATAGAGAATCAAAAGAAGGCCTCTTCCATCTCAAAATAAGTAATAATAGATCCAAAAGGTAGATGCATGTACCATTGGAGATTATCATCGTAATAATATGACAAAAGATATTTAAGCAAAAATCAATCATTAGAGTAAGAAGCCTATAGATAAATGACAATTCTGAGATGTAAATACATATTTCTAGTACCATCAAAGCATGAAAATGTAAGCATAATTAAATCCTTAGGGAAGAATTAATTGTGAATATTTTTTGGAATAGGATTTCCATGTAAAGAATTGTTCTCAATAGAAGCATAATAGGCCTTGCTTTTAAGTGTAAGAGATTGAGCATGAGATTGTAATTGGCCAACAACATGCATGAGTGATAATATATCATGTGAAGGAATGGCAGAAGATGTGAATGGTGTATTGATTGGTTGAATCTTTCCATTATGAGTGATCATAGGAATGTTAGTAGTGGAGGATGTTGATGCTATAGAAAAAATAAAAGTAGGTTTAGAAGAAGAAATATGTGGTGAAGAACATGGAATGTTGATAGAAGCATTAGGAATAAAATAAGAAGAAATATTAAGAGATGAAATAATAAAAGGAGATGAATCAACATGCATGCTACTAGAAACAATCTCAGAAGAAGATGAAAGTGGAGTAGATAACTCACATTCAGCGGTATGCAGAGAATTAGAATCGTTACTATCATGTGTGTTATCAATATCAGATAAAGACTCGGATGCAAGGATTTCATCAAGTGTATCATCAATATACAATGAAATAGAAGGATAGTATGAGAGAAATTTTTAGAAGTGCAAGGAGTGTTTGATGTAATTATATAATCATCCTGACTAGTATTAGAAACAACATCATGTACATGTACATTTTCATCATGATTTTTAACTTTAATATCACAATATAAACCAATAATATAATTGATAATAACATCATTTAGAGTTTCAGTAGAGATAGAAGAAGGTGAAGTAGGCATATTGCTTACGAGAAGGGAAAGGAGTACAACCCGAAAAACTTGTTGGATCGGGATGAATGTTGATGGTAGAATGATTAAAACTAGTAGGTACATTGCTCTCATTAGCCAAAATTCTTCTTTGAGTATTATCTAAAAGAGTAGGATTGTGATAGAGAGCACGAAGTTTAGTTGAAGTCACTTCATCATATATAGGGCTAACACTCCCATGATGCAAAGCTTGCCTAGGAGAAAAGATATATTCTTATCCGTTAGGGTTTAATAGATCCTAAGGAAAGGATTTATAAGATTCCTAAGGAGTTATAGGAGTTCTAAAGAGTTCTAATGATTAAGAAAATATAGAGTTTATAAATTCGTAAATTTTATTGCAATGTATAAATAAATGAATAAATAATTAAGTACAAAATAGACTCAAGAAAATAATCAATTATGATTTAAAACCCTAAGTGTAAATGAGGAGATAAAATGACTTACATGATTTGTATAGACCCGAAGGTGTGAAAAATTGGAGAACTGAAAAATCTGAAGCAAAAATATCATAAAGAAGCCAGGAAACATGTAGAGGTGTCGGAATATGCTAGATTGGGGTGCCGAGATAGGTTAAGGGCATTTGGGGCACTATAAACCTCTTCGGGTGACGGTGATTGCTCATATGGTGTAAAACCTATTTTACTGTGGTCACAAGATATTTTCTTCCCTTCTCTTATTGTTTCAAGTATGCCACACTAAGCCTATGGGTATCACTAATAATATACAATGAAAGAATGACCTATAAAACCCTCAAAATTGCATCAAATACCGAAAAGAAAATAATGCAAATAAGGGGTCAAAATTTCCTCATTTGTAAAATCGGTGAACTTATGAGTGAGATCTGTAGTAGATTTTAGATCCAATGTGTACGTGTGTGTGTGTGTGTGTGTGTGTGTGTGTGTGTGTGTGTGTGTGTGTGTGTGTGTGTGTGTGTGTGTGTGTGTGTGTGTGTGTGTGTGTGTGTCTGTGTGTGTGTGTGTGTGTGTGTGTGTGTGTGTGTGTGTGTGTGTGTGTGTGTGTGTGTGTGTGTGTGTGTGTGTGTGTGTGTGTGTGTGTGTGTGTGTGTGTGTGTGTGTGTGTGTGTGTGTGTGTGTGTGTGTGTGTGAAAATTGTGACCTAGGTGGCTCTTGTACATGTTGTACTTGGTAGAAAGCAAGCATCAAGATGTAAGAAATGTAAATAAATGTGTGCAAAAAAGTATGAACTTTCCCTCCTATTAAGTGTATGCGTAAGAATCAATCCATTTCCCTTATGTTGATGCTAAATGAATGATTGAATGCTCTTGATAATTTCCTTTAAATGCAACCTTAGGTGTTGATAGCTAATACTTAGTGTTTGGTACTTTATTATGATCATATAAATTTATATTTAAATGACTCCCTTGCTTGAATTTCATAATTAACCCCAAAAAGGATGACTACAAAAAGATAAGATGCCCAAATGCATAGAAAGGAATAAAAATATGTGAAAAAAGTACAAGGTGGTAAGGGGAACCCGGAGGGGATGGGGAATGTGGCACTAACATCCTAGATGGGTGTTGATGTCCGAGAATGAGAAATGCTAAGGTATGAAAAGACAGACTCACTAAAGAGTGTAAGACCAAAAGTGGCAATAAAAGAAAGCAAATATGGCCAAAGGACATGGGTTGATTAGTGATTTTCTTACTTAGGAATCATATGAATACTCTTATGAAATAAGGACTAAATAGATACCCAAAGTGTGTTATTTAATGTCTATACATACCACTAACTCTTAGGCATGATGATGTCGGGGTAAGAATAGGAAAACCTCCTTGGAAAGGAGCACACTCAAATAACTTTTAACTACCACAAAAATGATATTAAAACAATTAATTTGTGCAAAAGCGACCAAAATAAATGGATCAAAAATTTATTTCTACCAAATATGCTTCCCAAATCGGGGTAAATCGAGTAGGCTTTACATATCCCTCCCCATATAATAATATCATCCGCAATGCTGTTGCAAACACAATGGAATGAGAGGGGGTGAATCTGTTCTTTAAAAATATCACTTCAATTATTTTAACTTCATACGGACCATGAATTACTCAACCATGCTTTAGTGTATGCATAAATATATAAAACATCCATCCATAAGAGCATAAAATAAGAGAGTACACAAGAACATAAGATATGAAGCAAGAAACTCTCAAAGGGAAGAAAATCCATTGAAAATTTTAATTATATTACACAATCCAAAATCCATTCATGAATATGACACATCACACAACATTTGTTTAGTGAAGCACCCACTTTCTAGGACTCATTACGAGTGGAAAATGCACCTTATTGAGATTGATAGGACTCAAAATATCATATCTATAAAAATATTCATCATAAAACCCCAAACATTTTCCCACAACACCAGGAAACCCTTTGCTAAAATATCCAATTCTCATCTTCTCATAAATAGGTAGGCATCTTCTCAACCACCATGACTTGCATGAGTATGCCTTAGGATTTTTCCTAGTACATGTCAAAGCCAAGTGTTGTAACACAATAATCATGTATGAACCCATTAAAAATTCCTCTACAAGCTTAATATAGTATGAAATACCTTCATGAGTGTCTCCAAGGGATCACAAACTTATGCAAGTGACTATCATGCACTAATAGGCCACTAAGCACTAGAATTAGGTCCTCTTTAGACCATGACAAAGTATAATATCCATACCTATGCATAAAACCTCTTTAAAATGACTTTACACAAATGAGATAATATGTCTCACACCTTTTCATTCCCTAATGGGATCATATAGATTTATAACTCGCTATCATGATCTATCTATCCTTAAACCACCTAGACTAGGTCTAGGTTATCACCTACAAACCATGATCAGACCTATTCCTAAACTATGAGACTAAGCTGGAGTGTCTCAACACCCTCTTCTCATGATCTCCATACCTCTTCCATTCTCCTCAAGCTACCATACATATCAAACTATCATGCTTTATCACCCATGTAAACTAGGGCACCTAATTAGGTCATCTTGACTAGACAAGTCTCACTATTTCCATTCTTACTCTCATGACACAAATTTTTTTACCATGTCATCATCATAACACACTTCCTCTATCACTTCTATACCTCATAAAACTTTTTCATTAATGTTCATTCACCTTTTACATAAATGAAAACACTAACTCACTCATGCCAACAATATCCCCCTTTGTCATTGATGGAAAACAACCTAGTACTTCTCCCCCTTTTTACATTAATGACAAAGAACATACCTAAGCACACATTTTTCATCTTCATTTACTTATTTGGATTAATTCTTGGTAGGAAAAATCAACCAAACTCATCATTGGAGCACACAAACCTGTTTCTCCTTCCTTAACTCTATTTTTGGCTTCTTCATAGCATTTAAGAACCGTATTCCCCTTAGCGAGATACATTTACCTCATAAAATTCCAAAAAAATTATTCTGAGCAATAAAATCATCTTGATACCTAATTAATCCTATCTCGACTAAGATTACTCCTCACATACATGATTTTGTCATAAATGGATTGTTTGCAACTTTAGCACCTAGATACGAAGCATCCTTTGAGACCATTTTTTTCGATTTTTTCTTTCTATTGAAGATCACTTATCACATGAAACTCTTTCCTATGACTCCCCTTGGGAATGTACTATCCTACTCTAACTGTCTAAGTAAAAATAAGCCTACATACCCTACACATATGCCATGGAGAAGGATCAACAACAATAACTTTTTCCTGAGATAAATTCTCGGTGTTTTCAACCTTCTTTCTATGCTATTGAGGCCATCTTGATCATATGATCTACTATTCTTGCCAATATACCTACAAACACCATTAACCCTTTTCTAACTAGTCTTTTGACACTTAGAACACCTTATTCAAGATCAAAACTAGGTCCCCCTGCTTTAATAGACCTCCATAGACTTGTAGCTTTCCATTACTCATTTTCAAAGTCTACTATACTCTTTCATAGTACAAAAACCTAACATGATGTATTAGAACAATCTATATTTATTTTGTAACTCTTGGATTCTCTTATCAAGTGTAACAGACACTTAAGATCACCCTCAACTCATGCACTCATAAAAAAACCATGAACATCATGCTCGATTTGTAACAATACCTTAAAGTTATTACAACACTATATCAAATTCATGAAAAAAATTAAACAATATACCTCATATTTGAAAAACTTTCACAATTTCTACATACCTTCTTTCTTACTTTTACACTTCTTCATAGTTTCTTGGAGCTGATGATTCATTTTTCTTAATCCCCCTTAGAGTTTGTTGGCATCTTAATGACTGAAAGCAATAGGAATAACTCCTAACTTTATCCTTAGGAGTTCAAATGTTGATTTTGGAAGATTCTTTGTCACAATGTTATCTATTTTCTGCTTGGTCAATACATATTCCAATTTGATCCTTTTCTCACTCACTTGATATCTCAAGAAATTATATTTGATTGGAATGTTATTAGTTTTGGAATGCAACACAGGGTTTTTAGAAACACTAATAACACTTGTACTGTCACATTAGATAGGGGTAGGCCCATCACACTCCACCTTATAGTCTTCTAGAGTTTGTCTCATCCATAAGACTTGTGCACAACATAGTGTTGCTACAACATATTCAGCTTCACATGTGGAGATGGATACTAAAGATTATTTTTACTCATCCAAGAAACAAGACACTTACTAACAAAAATGCTCATCCATCAAGTACTCCTGTCATCAAGACTACCTGCCCAATCAACATCATTAAAATCCTTCAACTCAAAATTTCACTCTTTGGATGCCAAATCCTATACCATGCAGTTCCTTTAAGATATATAAATATTATCTTCACTTCTTTAAATATTATCTCTTTTTTATCCTCCTAAAACATTCCAAAAATACCTATAACTTGCATGATGTTAGGTCTAAAGGAAGTAACATACAAAATATTTCCAATCATGGGTCTATAATAAATTTGGTTTACCTTATATGAGTGATCTTCTTTGCTTATTTTGCACTATGTCACCATGGGGTCCCAACTCGGCTTGAAATATTCCATCGGAACTTATTCAACATATCCTTTATGTATTTTTATTGAGATATGAATATACCCTCTTTATACTAATTGAATTCTAATCCTAGAAAGAAGGATAGTTCTCCAAGCATGGACATTTCAAACTCCATTTTCATAATATCTAAAACTTTATGAGTTATAAGTTAATTAGTTCCCCCAAATATGATATCATCCATGTTTACTACAAAAATCAATGTATGTCCTCCTTCATTCTTGATGTATAAGTTATTGTCAACAACTCCTCTCTTGAAACCTTATTCAATCACGTACTTGTAAAGTCTTCCATACCAGGCCCTAAGGTCTTGCTTTTGTCCAAAAAGTTACATATCTATTTTGAATACATAATCCTTCCTATATTTCAAAGAAAATCCATCAAGTTACACAATTTACACTTCTTGTTCTAGATTCCCATTCAAAAATGTGTATTTTACATCCAATTGATATACCTTAAATCCTTTAAACCTTGTATATGATAGAAAACATATAATGGAGTCCATTCTATCCATTGAAGAAAAAGTGTCATCAAAATGAACTCCCTCAAATTGTACATCTCGTTTACATAACAATCTATCCTTGCTTTTCGTAACTTCTACATTATCATAGAGTTTATTCCTAAGCACCAATTTAGTTCCAATAACATTATTATCCTTAGGTCTAGGCACCAATTCCCAAGTTCTATTTTTCTCAATCTGATCAAGTTCTTCATTCATGGATTTGACCTAAAAATCATCCTTTTCTACTTCTTTAACATTTTTAGGCTCAAATTTAGAGAAAACTGTAGTATTTTCCTGGTTTTGAATACTTACCAATTTTCTTATTATTATTATTGTAGCATCCTTCTCCCCTAGGATTTGATCTTCAGGATGTTCTCTTCTAATCTGTCTTGATGGAGCTTTGGTTTCTTATCTTTCTTCTTCCTCATTTTATTTCTCACCTATCTTGACAACCTTGTCTTCTTCTTTGGGATGAGTCATTTTTGGTTTCTCTTTTTTCTTGAATGTGGACCTCATGGGATATGACTCTTCAAATTTCAAACTTGCACTTTCATCTCTTGTTTACAACCTTTTATTAAAGAAAATGTAATCTTAGATCCTTAAGTATCCTATGAGTATACCCTCATCAAATCTCAATTCAAACCTACCTTGATTCTCTTAAGTCCACTTTATAAAACACCCGCATCCAAAAACTCTAAACTATTCGACATTTGTTGTTCTACCTTTACATATTCAAATGGGGTCTTATTACAATTTACTCTTTTATGAAATATATTGAGAATATAAACAACTCGTGTGTAAATTTATTCCTTCTAATACCATAAGGTAACTTTGATTCATTTAGTATGGTCCTATCCATTTCTTGAATAATCTTGATCTTTATTTCCACTAAACCATTTTGTTGTGGTATTATATAAACCGTAAAATGCCTCATAATGTCATGAGTTCCACCAAAATAATCAAATGAATCAGACCAAAACTCACCTCCATTGTCTGATCTAATGATTTTGATTCTCCCATTTTTATCATTTTCAATAAGAGCCTTGAATGACTTGAATACATCAAATGCATCTGATTTGTTCCTCAAACAAGAAACCCAAGTATATATTGTATAGTCATTAATTAAAAACATGAAATAATAATCTCATGATGTACTTTGAGTTCTCATAGGTCCACAAAGATCAGTGTGGATCAGTTGTAAAGGTCTAGTGGTAGAGTCATGTTCTTTGGTCTTGAATTTTCTTATAGTCTACTTTCCATGAAGGCATGCTTTACATAGAGTATCTTCTAGTTTTCTTGATTCTTGGCATGTTCTTCACACAATTGTTAGAAATAATCTTGACAAGATTATCAAAATTTACATGGCCTAATCTCCTATGCCACAACCAACTATCAATCATATTTATTATAATAAATTTTTCATTGTTGACCTCTTTCAATATGTACATGTTATTTTCAGAATTCTTGGATTTGGTAACAAGCTTACATGTCTCTCTTTTTATGATCATAAACCCGTTATCATCAAATCTTAGAATATAAGATTGTTTAAAATTTTGAATTGCATTAAGTAGATTTTGTTTCAGTCCTTCGACATACGAGAAAAATATTTGTTATAGTATTTCCATTGTCTAGGATCAATGTGCCTCTGCCAACAATCCTTATAGTTGTATTATCTCCAAATATGAATGAACTAGATGTATATTCATTAAGAGAGATAAATTTACTCTTGTAATTGCTCATATGTCTGGAACAACCATTGTCAATGTACCATGTTAAACCTTCATTTTGAGTATGAAAAGTAGTTTGAGAAATTTTACATCCTTCTTCCTCTTCCCTATGTTTTGAGTTACCATTCACAAGACTTAACTCTATAGGATGTTCCTCATTTACCATCTTCATGGTCCAATCAAAAAAATGTATCTCTTATAAAGGATACATTAATAAGTGATATCCATGATTCAATTTCTAAGATCTTCATAAAACTTCTTATTCTAAGAAAAAGTGTCTTCCCATGATGAACTAGGTTGCCTTCCATATTTGTGCTCAAAGGATATCCTTTCAAGTGATTAAAATTATTTAAAATACCATTCTCTCGATACAAATTATTTGAAGCACAATGTACTAAGAGGGGCGTGAAGCAGTCCTTCAAAAATCCTACTTCAATTACTTTAACTTATATGAACCATTAATTACTCACCATTCTTTAGCGTGTGCAGAAAAATATGAAACATCCATCCATAAGATCATAAAAAAGAGAGTAGACATGAATACAAGATATAAATTGGGAAAAACTCAAAGGGAAGAAAATCCACTAGAAATTTTGATTATATTACACAAACCAAAATGATTTTGTGAATAAGACACATAACACAATATTTGTTTAGTGAAGCACCGAATTCACAAGGAGTACCCACCCCTAGAAACCATTATTGATATTAATCAAAATAAAGAACTTGCATGAATATTACTCATCAATTTTTTTTTAATAGAATAAAACTATTGGTATGCTGCTTACACAACTAATAGTGGTCACAAGTTCAACTCATACACCTCAAAAAAAAAAAAATTCAAAGACACTCTCTCCTACTTCACTCAATCTCACCATTTCACGGGCTAATTAGGAAAATTGACCTTTCACAGTAGCTCTTAAAAATTACTTAGACATTAACACACTCTCTAAGATATTAATTTATTCCCTCATACCTCTTTCACACTCACACTAGCTTTCAATGTTTACCTCTCACCACAATAGTTCAAAAATGAATAAATACAATGCAATTTTATACTTGACATACACCTTAAGTGACCACAGGTCAGCTAAAACCATTAAGTTTGGTTATGAAAAACATAAAACACACCAAAATTATCATATAAATCAACATGAAAGACCCATATGGGTCAGCAATGCACCAAGACATCCAACAAGCACAACTAGGCCTAAAAGGCTAGTTTCTCCTTCACCGAGCACTCCAAGACCTCTAATAACATCATGAAAGTTTTTCAAGAATAAAAATTCTTTACACAAGTCAAGGAAACCATATAAAAATCATAAATGTAAACAAGGACCTCTCCATAATTCATTCTTCTCATTGCACTATAAAGTAGGACCATTTCCCGCTCAAACTAGGAACCTCTAGGAATTAATCTACAATAATGAAGACCAATTTTTTTAAAAAAACTCAACTATGACATGCCAAAAATAAATGTAAAGAAAATAACTTGAATATAATTACCAAGCATGTTAGACCTCATTAATCAACTAATAAAGACAATAGAATAACTTCTCCTTTTCAAAGAACTTGACAGGAACCTGCCTAGAAAACAATTCTAGAAGTAGAACCTTCTTTCATCCATGATGACACTTCCAAGATCCATTAATAAATTAAATAGGATAAAAATTCATCCCTATTCACTCTCAAATGGATATTGATCATTAGATAAGACAAGATATTAGTCTTCCCATATAATCTTTAAACCAAAACCCCGCTTATATAAATCAATCAAACTAGGTCAACTTGTGACCTTCTTCATGACATATTAACTAAATTCCAAAGCTCAAAACACTAACCCAACACATCATATGAAATGTCTAACAAACATCCCTAAGGCCATAAATCATCATCATAAAGTCCACAAGTTCCCAAAAGCATTCATTCTCCATGACTCCTAAAACTACCCTTTTAGCCCAAAAACTAATCAACCTATTTTGACCTTTGCAGGTCATCAAATCAAGTCAAAATATCTTAAATTACTTCAAACATTTAACATAGCTCCTTAACAATTAAAAAAACCAATTTAGTCATAGGGTTTAATGGAAAACCTGATAGTAATACATTTTCCTAAAAATAAGGACTTTTGTGTGGGCTCCACTAATTGTCATGACCTAAAACCACCACCATCTAAAATATAGGAGAGTAATATTCATCATTAAATCATCACATTTTATGATTCAATTAATTCTAGACCCAAACAATAAATATTTCCTCCATTGCTATTAAACTAGGTTTTAAGAAGGGTTTTGACCTTAACATTTTTTCGTAAAAGATAGAGCCTTATTTGATCTCATCCCAACTCTAAAATCTTGTTGGTTCCATGATTCAACATCCATGAAAGTATCAGTGTCCCATTTAGATATTACATGTGTAAACCAAGTAAATTTCTCTCACCTCGAGATGAAAATGCACCTTCTTGATCCCGATAGGAGTCAAAATACTTGTAAAATGTTCATCATGAAACCATATTTTTTTTTTCAAAAACACTAATAATCCTTTTTCTAACATATCAAATGATCACCTTCTCATAAATAGGTTTATATGTTCTCAACCACCATGAATTACATGACTACGATTTAGGGTTTTTCGTAGTACAAGTCACAACTAAGTGTTATAACACAAAAATTATACATGAACCCAATATAAAATACCTCTATAAGATTAGTATAGTATGACATACCTTCATGAGTGTTTCTAAGGGATCACACACTTATGCAAGTGACTATCATGCACCAATAGGCCACCAAGCACTAGAATTAGGTCTAGTTTAGTCTTGGAAAAGTAGAAGAAAAATGTACCTATAAATAAAACCTATTCAAAATGTCATGAAACACTTGATACAACATGTATCACACCTCTAAATTCCCTCATGGGATCACATATCTTTGCAACTCACTCTCATGCTCTATTTGGCCTCCAAGCACCTAAACTAGGTCTAAATGATCACATGCAAACCATGCTCAAACATGTACCTACACTTTGAGACTCATATGAGTGTGTCAAAACAATATGATCATGTTGTTCATACCTCTACCATTCTCCTCAATCCATCATGCATCTCAAACTATCATACTCTATCACCCATGTAGACTACGCCATCTGATTAGGCCATCTTGACTAGGCATGTCTCATTGTTTCCACTCTTACTCCCTTGAAATAACATGTATAACCATGTAATAATCATAACACACTTCCTATATCACTTATATACCTCATACACATTTTTTTATTAATGTGCATTCACCTTTTACATCAATGATAACACAAACTCACTCGTGCCAACAAATGCAACACAACACGAATGTTAGCTAGAGGGGTATGTAAGCAAGGAAATTCAACAATGAAAAGTTCCATCTAGGGAAAATAAATTGTTGCTAGAACAAAACCACAAGGAAGTCAAGAATGTTTTGATAATTTCTTAAATTTTAATGTTTTGTGAAGATTTTTAGTCCTCTTTCACTTTATTAGTTAGTCTTTTCCTTTACAACATTTCTTAATCCTAAAGCTCATAATATTTCATTATTTAGGATTTCTATTGAATTATTTTAATGGGTTCCCAAAATATCATGACATCAAAATGTCAGAATAACATAAAACATAATAATAACAACCCACAAAACACCCTCCCACATCCTTTCACAACTGTATCACAACACAATACCGTACCCGACTATGGAAAGAAAATATACAATCTACACAACATAGTACTTGACACACACACATACCCATGAAATAAATAATACTCATAACATAATTTTAATATAAAAAAATACTAAATAATACCCATACTCAAGTTTTACGCAACTCAACACCACAAACTGTAACTACACAATGTATGCACAACATAGTACTTGACACACACACATACCCATGAAACAAATAGTAATCATAACATATGTGTAATATAAAAAACCTCAACAATACCCATACTCAATTTTTATGCAACTCAACACCACAAATGTAACTACACAACATCAAGATTGGATCAACATCATATCATCAATGAGGAACATAAATCCTCCATAACATAAAACATAAGCCAGACTCACATGACTACTCATGAATCATAATACCAACTCCATATACCTCCCAATCTCCATAATCCTCCAAAAATAACTCCATAAACCTCCCAAACAACTCCAAAAACATACTAAGTATCCAACATAGACAACCACTTCCACAAAACAACAAAATGAAGAAAACATTTCCTTTTCTCTCCACCAAAGAGGTTAGTCACCCTATAACCCTAGGCACATAGAGTCCAAGAACCTCTAACTCAAGTGACATAATAACTTGTAGTTTGATAACCACGCCAATTATCTGCTACTCCTTGGGGCATACCCCCATACAACGAAGTGGGTCCATAGTTACTTCCAATCCATGGTGAACCCATGTCCCTATTACAACACCTAAAAACATTAGAACAAATATGCTAATCAACTTGAAAAATTTCCAAGTAGCATAGTATTCAATCATCTTGGGCCAAGAAAAAAACAAATTTGAAACACGAGGAATGATTTCAACTCAAATTCAAATTTTAATCTA
Source organism: Taxus wallichiana var. yunnanensis (assembly GCA_018340775.1). NCBI lineage: Eukaryota > Viridiplantae > Streptophyta > Pinopsida > Cupressales > Taxaceae > Taxus > Taxus wallichiana. The sequence continues at coordinate 348,081,915 of CM031244.1, read as the reverse complement.
AGCAAAGTAAATGGATAATTAGCCATATTTAATGTGAAAATCATTATGTTAGTGCAACTATAAAATTAAATGCCAAAAATTACAAGCATTAACTCAACCAAAAGTTAAATGTTAGACATTTTTAGTTCCAAAAAGAGGAGAAAATATAAGTGAAATTTATGAATAATATACATATAGAAAAATATCACATCACGATCACTATGTGGCATTATACTGACCACCAAAGGGATACTCATTGATTTGTTTGCACCTGGGATATAGATCCTCAACTTGAAAATATATAACATATGCAAGATCACAAGTACATCATATCTCATTTGACATCAAGTGTACATCTCGGTATCCGATAAGGGAATCCGACCTTGTTTGGCATCGAGATCCATTTTAGAACATGAAATAATAACTGATCACATAATATAATTTTCATAATATATGTATGAATAATCTTTCCAAACTCCCACAAGGCTTAACATCATCAGTATCATGTAGGATTGTTCGATGTAAAACCCATATAGGAGAGATAAGGGAATCAAATTTGTATAAGATGAGCCTAAGGTGGTGTGCATCCACAATATACTAATAAATATTAAAGTATACCACATAGACAAAAGTGAGTTTTTAGTCTACATGAGAGTCCACTTCCAAACTCATATTGTTATCACCAAAAATAACAATCTATAATTTGTCATGTAAGTGTGGATGAGCAATCAGTGTTTTTGGGTAACCTTGGACCTTCTTTAAAGTTGTGTGACTTGCTACTTGAGATGGAAATCAAGAGAAGGATGGTTCCTCTACCTAATCCTAAAGATAAACTACTCCTAAGGAAGGAAATATAGCTATCTAATCCTAATATAAGATTTCTAAGGGACCAAGGAGAGATATAGTGCATGAAAATGATAAATTTTACACTAATAGAGGTGATAACACTAAGAGAGGGGGTGGAAATATCCTACTGAGGGAGAAGGAGAAGAAAAATGTAGTAGGGAGAGGCCAAATAGTGACATAGACCAGGGTAGAATTCACCATTTGATCTCTATGAAACACAATCAAATAAACCTACGAATGAAAAATACATCGACAAAATAGAAAAACAATAATATGGAGGTAACGAAATACAAAAAAATAAATGCCAGGGTTGAGAGAACACCTGATCTCGTAAACTTCTACTTTAGAAATATATGAAATCACATAAATATGTTGTCCTACTTTCAACTTTGGAAAATGACAATTTTAGAGTTTAGTGAATGATTTTTGTAGTGCTTAGAAAAATTGTAGAGAGTGCTTATTAAATGAGAGAGACAACACAAATATTTTTATCCTGGAAACACCCACTTCAAGGGAAAACTAGTAAGGAAGGAAAACTGCTTTTTCTTCCCACTTGTATTGGCGCGATTAATTGAATTTTATAGATTACAATAAGTTATGAAAATAAGTAATAATCTAAACCTTCCTTGAAGTACTTGTTTTCTCTGTTTATTGCACCTTGCTCCTACAAATCTACTCCTGCATTGAAAGTCCTTGCTCACTTACTCTCATACAATTAAAATTTACTCTTGATATCTTTGGATCCTTCAATGATCAATCATTTTGTTCGTTTATGAATTTATAGCCTTCTCATATCCTCCCATGCACCTTTGGAGGATGTGAAGGACACAGAAAGTAAGAGACAAATACAATTTGTTCAAATTCAAACTATTTGGGATCTATTTTATTTTTCCACCAAAAGTGAGAGAACCACCACCTAGTGTAGACTGGTAGTCACGAAGCATCGCCTTGAATGGGTGGCGGTTATAAGACCGCCATCCGAAAGGTGGTGGTTATGCAACCGTCAATCTACGCAAAGTGGCGGTCTGTTAAAATGATGACATAACCTTCTTTTTCCTTATTTTCTTTATTCTTACTTCATAATGTTGATGATATGATTAAGTGGTGTGTTTTTTTGGATCCCTATAGATCATACCTACCCTACTTAGGAGGATTTTGGTCCCACAAAATCTTAGTGGGGGAGTGGTAGAGGAATAAAATCCCTCTCTTTCTCCTTTGAGTACCACTGGCCTACCTTGGTGTCTTCTCTCCTGGTCCAACCTACCAAAACTCTTATGGATCTTTAGTTTTCTTCTCTAGTCACCTTTGAATCATGTATCCTCTCCTCTTCTTGCTACCTTACTATCGGTCCGGTGAATTATTAGGTGGACATGGTGACTACATCATAGAAAAGTATACTTCTCGTGTGTTGAGTAGTTATTGTGGCTACTTCTTCTCCTCTATAATCTCCAACACGAGACCACCCATATAGTTTGAGGGTTGGTAGAGGGGATTCTGGCAGAATCTTGTGCTCTACCTCCCTGCTGGGAGTTTGGAAATCCTTATACAAAATCTTACTTGGTGCTACCCATATTATTTATCCTTTTTTAGAAAAAAATTTTAATCTTTACCCCATCTTGTTTTTATTTCCATGCAAGTCAACAAAAATGATTTTCCTAAATTACTTTTTCTATTGCATTGACACTTACCATAGAATTTTCTAGTTTACAATGGTGTTCCCAGGATGTTGAAGTTGACCACCTGTACATGACCCATCTATCTGGTTCTACCTCCTTTAGATTACAACATCCTGGTATACAAGTAAGGACTTGAAAACAACATCTAATGTATGAAGTGGAATTACATCAGCCTCTAATCCATCAATATATTGGGTATTTATCCCAAACTAAAACTTAAACTTTCTTGTAACCTATATTTATAAACCCTTCTTCACCCATCCCAATGGGTATGCATGTGTATCCGCATAAGTATCTAGACAAAGATGCTCTACAACCACATCAAAATTCCAATTGGTCTCGATAACCACAATCAACGAAAGCATTTACCTTAATATTCTTGATTTGGATTTTGATCTAGAATATCTCACTCATCTTTTCGTCTTCTCTTCCATTGTACATGTTAGTGGCCATGCATCTCAACATCTCGTCTATATCCGAATCATCCTCAATCTCAACCCCTTCTTTGGTTTTACAATGGCCGTGTATTTCTTGGAAGCCTTGGTTCGAGTGCTTTGGGTGTAACTTTGGATGAAACTTCCAACATATGGTGTCAAGTATGACCATTGATAGCACAATTCTTACAAAATTTTTTAGGATCTTTAAAAGTATGAAAAATAATGGTGGCTGTTTACCTTTCCATTTACCTTTACTACTTGTCTTCCCTTACTCTTTTTCCGTCTGATCTATTGACTAGCCTTCCTTTGGATCTGCTTCTCCTTGCTTCTTCTTTTCATCAATGTTGTATGCTTTTATACAAGATTCATTGAGATATTTGGTATTGATGGAGATTACCTTCTTGCGAAGATGAGTGTGAAGTCCTCCCAAATAATTGGTCAAAATGTCCTCATCCTCCAAGTCCATATTCAACAACATGGCTTGTCTCTGAAACTCCGTAGTATAGTCCTGTACATTTTGATCATTTCCTTGCCTAAAGTACTACCATTTAATCATCTGATCAGTTTTATGGCCAATAGGATAAAATTTAGCTCTAAGAAATTCTTTAAAACCCTTGCAAGTATTGAAAATAGGAAGTTACTTCTTTTCACAAGTGGCTAGATGGGTTTCTAACCAAAGTAGAGCATGACCTTCCATTTTGAAACATGTAAAGGTAATCCTTTGTGCCTTAGTGATATTATGCACACTAAAATAAATTTCCAACAATTTTATCCATTTATCAAGAAATTATGCATTTACTTGTCCTTCAAAATTCTTTATTTCAAATTTTGTTTCAACTTTCAAGGGATTATGAGAATATTTTATCTTCTCTCTTATAGTTGTATCCTCTTTTTCATGTTCTTCCATGTCATATTCCTCTTTGTGGCTCTTTCCTATGCTGAAATTTTCAGCCATCGCTCACACCAGTGATTTCATGGAATATTTCTTAACCTGAATCCTTATTTTGTAGATCTACGAGTTCTTGTGATTTTCTATGCAATCTATCCATCATGGTATCTAGCATCTTGACTCTACGGATAAAGTTTTCTTCCTCAATTTGAGCTCTAATTCTCTGTTATCACTTCTTCATAGAAATATCTAGTTCACGAGGTAAAACTTCTTTTCCTTTGGACCTTGTCATTATAAAAATCACAAGAATTAATACCACAGTCCTGATATTTATAATCTCTGATACTAAAATGATCCATAAACTTATTCTTTAGAAATCTACAAAATCACACAAATATGCTATCCTACTTTCAACTTTGGAAAATGATAGGTCACAAGAACACCTCCTTGGCTGGGTGGCAGTTACAGAACCCCCTCCTCAAAAGGTAATGGTTATACAACCACCATTCTCATGTACAGAGTGTCAATTCGTTAAAATACCAACAGAACCTCCTTTTTCCTTATTTTCTTCATCCCTCCTTCATAGTATTGATGGTATGATGAAGTGGTGTGTTTTTCTATATCCCTATGGATCAACACCACAAAACACATATTTTATTACTTCAAATATTACAAATTCCATTACAAGTGTATAATAGAGGCACAAGAGCACTTGTTAGGACCGTGAGAAGGTTTAAAGCTCATTGGTGTTGAGAAAAAAAATTGACAGAGTTTCCCCACATCACAGAATATCCCATTACTTCTCAAAATGAGAAGTTTACAATATATAAGAAGTGAGAAAGAGAGATAGAGAAATAGAATCCTAAAATTCCCCTTTCACCCACTAACAATATGCATTAATGATTTGAAAAAGAGTATGGGAAACCTGAAAAATTCATTCCCCCATGTCCCTTTTCTTGCTGGAGAAGAAAGAGACCACCATGTTGCATTAAATCTGATTTCATCTTCTTGGAAGTGTGCATTCACTATTGGAAGTGTTTTATGCCTTTTTCTCCCACCTAATCCCATCTAACTCAACATTTGATAATTCCATGGTGTAGAGAACTAAGAGACATTTATAAAAACTAAAAGATCTTGAAAAATAGAGCACCTAGGTAAAATATATAGCCATGTAGATTTGGGAGGGTAATTTTTCTAATTTTCCAAATTTTTAGGCTCTAGGTCTTCTAACACATCCATAGTATGCACTATATTGTTTCCCCTTTATATTTTTTTAAAATCCATTTACCTTTAGAAATCGGACCATAAGGGGTTCTGGGAACTAGATGTCTCCCTGAACCAAGGTCACTTGTTCTTCAATGGACCACTTCACCTACTTTTCCCGCATCCAACTCCATATCTACCTTTTCCATTGTTTTTCAGCTTCATAAACCTTATAGGGAACTAGCTCCCGGTGGAACTAGTTTCCTAGAGTCATCCATTCCTCGACCTTGTCTATCCACACATTTATCCCTGCCTTTTTAGTAGAGTTATAGGGTTTATGGGGAAATGATGTTCTGCAGGAGCTAACTGCCACGAAGCCCTTAGTTTCGAAGTCTTCTCCATCCCCGAAACATACCCCGACACTTTCCTTCTCTCATCAGCCATTACGGCATCTTTGAGTTTGTGGTAAATAAGTGACCCTATGGAACCCATTCCGCTTCTACCTCCATTTCCCAAATGACCCACCGGCCTACAAAACTTTGAATCTAGCACCCCCATTCCCTTTGTGGTGAAGTTGGTCCCATGGGGAACTTTAGCCCCACGAAATTTATTCCACTTATTCTCCCAAAACCTTAATTCACCACAAAACACTTGCCATAACTTAAAATATTTACATTTTGACTTTGGAACGATGGAAGGGAATCCTAGTTCCACCCGCATTAGTTTTATATGACCGTATGGACCCACAATACATTAAAATAGGGCATTTTTCATTTTTCTTTATTTCAAAAAAATTGATAACTCTATTTTATTTTTATTGGGTAGGTGGTTAGAAAAATAGAGCAGAGTGACTCCCAAAGCCATTTTCCCAGTTTTATCCATTTTCCTCAAATTTGGCTAAGTGTTAGATCCACGAGCCTATAGAGAAGGGAAATGCACCAAAAATGATTCCAAGTCCCCAACAACATGATAATACCTGAAAATATCCAGATTCTTCTTTGAAATCCCATAAGGGTGTCCAAGTCTAATTAAATCAAGTTATCCATTTTTGCTATGGGAAAAAATGGATGACAATTTGGCGACTCATGGGGACATCTATCTGCAAGATGAGCTGATTAGTGGCCTTGAAGCATCCATGGGCATGGAATCATCCTGTTAACAATGAAATCTAATATGAACTTGAAACTTAACCCCTGAACCACTTGAAGCATTTCTTGGACTTGAAACTAATCTTTTCATTGAATTTTCCATCTCATCACGATAAAATATTTGAATTTTATTCTAGTGGAAAATTGTTTTGAATCTAATTTTTTTCTTTTTTCTGCGAATTGATCTATTGGGGCTGAAGAGTAATCATTTGAAACTATCCCAAAATGTTATTTCTGCCAAGTAGGAAGATCTGAATTAATTTCTTGGTAAGGATGAAACACTACAGAGTTTTAGAACACATGTTAATTTAATGAATGCACTTAGAACTTCCTTATAAGATCTTATTTCCCAATGAACACTACCTCTAATGGATTGTGCAACATAAACAATGACACAAAAACTATGTAAAAAGATGGAAAATCATACATGTTCAAATTTGAAACATGCAGAGTGTGTACAAGCACTTATTCTATCGAAAACAAACCTATCCTATCCTACCCTTACTCGAAGCAAAGGGAACTCAAACCAATCTTACAATTAATAGAGAGAAGTAGTTTCCTTTCCTCACAAATTAGGACCATGTGAATCATTTTGTAATAAACATGGTCATAAGAAAGAGTGAAAACCCGACTTGGAGTTGATTTTCCACACTGTAAACACCTAAAATGTCTACATGACTAATTAACATTAATCATGTCCCACATTTTAGCCTCATCACCATTTATCTGCCACCAATAATCATTCATCTAATATCTCATTTCATCATTAATCCATTTATTCTAATATTTCATCATTTATCTAAATATTCCATTAAAAATCCCTTTTATAACATCTATTATATATCATTAATCCTTTTATCCCATTTCATCCTTAATCCCTTTTATTATATCACATTATCCTATCTAAATCCCACTTAACATTTATAGGAATTTAATATTCCTATGCCTCACCTACCCTAGTCTACACCTACACCTACCACTAGTTATTCCATGTAATCACTCATCATTAATTATCCTAATCACATCATTTAATCTAAACTAATCATGTGCACATCCAAATACACCTCTAAATCTAGAGGGTTCTATTTCTAGAACCCTCTCTAATCTTCCAACTATTATTTCCCTCTCCCATTTGAATTTTTAAATTCAAATGGAGAGTTCTACTTGAATCTAGAATTCTCCATTCTAGAATTCTCTACAAATCTCTACACAAATCCAATCCTCTCATCAATTTGCAGCCCTTGGATTCAATCCAACATGGATTAATCCTCACCCTCCAATTTTCCACTCACAAACTATAAATTTGCACTCTCATCCTCCATGAGAGCTAAGAACGAGTTTTTGGGAGGCCATCATCTTGCTACTTCATCTTTTGATCATCAATCATCCATCTTCATCCTTCAAGCTTCAATCAAGCCATCAATAGTATTCATCCAAGCATCCAAGAATCAATCATAAAAGGAGAGTGTTGTCAAATTCTCCACAAAAATCGGAAGCAATCCAAGAACCATCAACAAACAATCAAGAGAAAATCCAACACATCAAAGGAGGAGTTGTGCAACTTGTGGGTAAGTGTAGGTATTGAATCTCTCCTCTCTTTCTATCCATTTCTCTATCTGAGGTTTTTTTGGAGAAGATTAGATTAGAGAAGCAATTTTTTGTTTTCTCACATTTCACAACTAATATTTTCTTGCATTACACCACCATATTCACTAAGGAATCAAATAGAAACAAAATAAATACCTATTTTAGTATCTCTACATTTGGATTTAATAGGTATTTTAAATCATCCTTGGAACTTTTAAACTCATCCTCATGTTATAAAACATGCATGACTGTTTGTAACTCATTTCTTGGCTCTAAATAATCCAAATATTTGATTGGGAACAGTCTAATCCTTTGAATCGCCCATTCCTTTAAAGATAAACTCCATGAATGGAGTCAACCTGCGAGAATTTATTGAATAAGGTGGTTGTTTGCATGCTGATTTGATCCATGTTATTTCTCTAAAAAACTCAACATCCTTCAATAATTCCTTCTCTTCTACTTGAATCTCCTCATGACTTATTGCAACATCTAATAGAGCTCTTGGTAAATCATTGCAAGTGATTAAAAATTCCAGATCACTTGGGAGTTCCTCTTCTTATGCTCAAAGACCAAATTGATCTTTATCTCTCATCTCCTCATTTAACATGAAGTTTGAAAGACCAAGATCTTATTTTTTTATTCATGGGGAATGTTTTGGGCAGAATTATCTTCCTCAATGTTTGCCTCTGTGAAATTTTCATCAAAATAATCATACTCCACAAAATAAAGAAAGAATCCCTCAATGATGTCATCTTTATCTAAAGTCTCTAAATCTAATTTAGTCTCCTCCATATGCTCCTCTTATTTTATATTTGGAGTTGATTTATCTTCCTCGATTGGTTTTGCAATTTGTGATGTTTCAAAAACTTATGAGAAGATGGGGCCTTCATGCACACTATACTAGGAACACAAGGACAACTGATCATCTTCTTCTTTCTCTTGGTTCTTTGTAAAATCAACTTCCACCACTTTTTCTTCAATCCCAACCTCCTTTGAATGCCTAGTCAAAGTGGCATTTGACTCGAGTTCTAACTTGGCTTCCCAATTCTTCAAATTTTGCACTAGTTCTTCTATGTTGGGATCTTCAATTTGTTGTCCTCCTTGACTAATTTTATGATTATGTTCTTCCCAAAATTGGTTTGGGAATGCAAGAGGAGGGGTGGTTGGATCTCAATCTATTTTTTCATTTTTTATAATGGAGGAAGGTCTTATACTTTCTTGTGGAGTGGATGGAGTTTTGTAAGAGAAAAGGGAAGAGAAATAAAGGAGAGATGAAAGGAAAGAAGATGGAGAAATGGAATTATCTATAGGGACATCATGTGGGAACTAGGGATTTTAACCATAGGATTGGGTGGTTGATGCGACACAGGAATTGGATCGACATGGTAAAGGAATAAGAACATCTCATTCACATGGTTCTTGAACCATAGATTCATTATCCCCTAATTCTTATTATGAAGAAATGAAACCAACCATTTAAATGAAAAATTCACTCTTTACCTCAAGTATTCATTGTGGGCTAAGCCAACTAGGTATAGGATCTCCTCATGGATAGGGCCACCTAAAAATATGTTGTATAACATGCAAGATTTGTATTTTTCCCTTGAAATCTTTCCAAATCTTTTCTATTATTTTAATTCTTCCCTCAAAATCTTCATCTCCAGTTGTAGAATGGCCTCAAAAATTTGCATACTCCTACCCTTGAATAGCTCCATAGTTTGGTGAATGACAAAACTGATTTTTATTTTCTCATATGGATATCCATGTTGAATCTTGTTTTTTCCATAAAAATAATATGGAGGCGTGTTGTAACATCTTGGAGATGGATTTGAATGGCAATCTTGCTACACATGTAAATGGGAAGTCAGGAAGGGAATGAAGTCATGATTACACAACTTCATGAATGGAAGAAAATGAAAGATATGGAAAGAAAATGGATGGAAATAAAAGGGAAAGGTATATCAGTAATATAATGGGGTTGTTTGGATTAGTGGATTCAATAGATGTTCTTGAACATGCCTCGAAGGGTTGATATTTCACCAAGAGAACAAAAACTTGAAGAAATGAAATGTACACTAGATTCTATAATGGAACACTTGCAAAAAAACGACTTCAATCTGTCCCACCGGGAATTCCAAAACTGTTATCACCAAAAAACAACACCCTCTAATTTTTCATGTAAGTGTGGATGAGCAATAAGTGTTTTTGGGTAACATGGGACCATCTCTAAAGTTATGGGACTTGCTACTTAAGATGGACCTCCGAGAGAAGGCCAGTTCCTCTACCTAATCCTAATGCTAAACTACTCCTAAGGAAGGAAATACAACTATATAATCCTAATCTACCAATTCTAAGGGACTAGTTAGAGAGAGAGTGCATGAAAATGGGAAATCATACACTAACATAGGTGACAACACCAAGAAAAGGGTTCGAAACATCCTACTAAGCGAGAAGGAAAAGTAAAATGTAGTAGGGAGAGGCCAAGTAGGCTGTGACATAGACCCAAGGTAAAATTCACCATATGATCTCCCGAAACACAATAAAATAAACATGTAAATGAATAAATACATGCAAAAAATAGAACAAAAAGAATGGAGAGGCAAGGAAATATGGAAAAATAAATGCCAAGGTTGAGAGAACATCACAAAACACATATTTTATTGCTTCAAATGTTGTACAATCCATTGCAAGTGTAGAATAGAGGCATAAGAGCACTTTTCAAGCCCATGAGAAGGTTTGCAGCTCATTGGTGGTGAGAAATAAATTTGACAGAGTTTCCCCACATCCTAGAATATCCCATTACTTCTCAAAATGAGAAGTTTATAATATATATAATAAGTGAGAAAGAGAGAGAGATAGAATCCCGAAATTCCCATTTCATCCATCAACAACATGCATTAATGATATGAAAAATATTATGGGTAACTTGCAAAACTCATTCCCCCATGTCCCTTTTCTTCTTTGGAGAAGAAAGAGACCACCATGTTGTATTAAATTTGATTTCATTTTCCTAGAAGTGTGCATTCACTGCTGGAAGTGTTTTTCTACATTTTTATACCACATAATCCCCTAATTAAATATTTGATTATTTCAAGGTGTAGAGAACCGAGAGAAATTTATAAAAACTCTAATATTTTGAAAAAATGGAGCACACTGGGAAAAATATATGGCCATGCAGATTTGGGAGGGTCATTTTGTAAATTTTCAAAATTTCAAGCTCGGGTCTTCTAACACATCCACATTCCACACTATATTTTTTCCCCTTTACCTTTTTTATAAAATCCATTGGCATTTGTTGAGTTGTGGAGTTCAATTACTTCAGTTTAGAATCTAATGAAAACTTGCTTTGGAAAATATAGTAATCGGCATCGGTTAAGGGGGAACCGACATCGATCACCCAGATGAAAGTGGTCAGGTATGACTGGTATCGGTCAAGCAAGGAAGGAACCAACAACATTTAGGGCTATCCGGTGTTGGTTACCTATGTGAGTATGTTTTAATTAACTCTTAGGAATTAGATCTATTTTTAGCATTAAAATATATCTATTGATTGTAATTGCATGGCTAAGTGCCCCAAGTCTAAAATGACTATATAAGCATAAAAGATAGGGTTTAGAAGTAAGTAAGAAGATGATTAGCAAGAATTAGAAAGAACTTGCAAAAGTTGGTGAGATAGAGAATTCTTTGTGATGAAGCAAAATCTTGATAGAAAGAAAGTACTACACATCGAGATGTGTGGAAGATTATAAATCTTCAT